>CM051363.1:12061323-12086323 GCA_028015245.1 Cardamine occulta | reverse complement strand
CAAAGAAAACTATCCTATTAATAAAAAATACGAAAATGATTATATATATATATATTGACTAATTGTACTAGTAAACTATATATTCAATCAGTATGAAAATATCTGTATATAAACTCATCAAAGATTATAGTAGAAGGTTTGTAATTTGTTTAGTATGTATCTGTTTAACCCTTAAAGTTTAAAACGTATTCAATATCTAATAGTTTACTATTTAACTTTTTACGTTCGTGTAGTTAATTTTAGATATTTCTATTAGTAAACAGTTCATGTAACCTTTAAAATGATTGTATAAGATCAGATAGTTTTAGATAGGTTACATGTTAAACAAAAAAATGGTTGCATCATCTTTGATAGTTTTAATACTTTGATTAATTCGCTTAATCTTGAGCCTTTTCGCCATACTATATACCCTTGTAGAAAACTAGCATTCGAATATCCTTTGAGAAAGTACATTGTATCAGTACGTTTTCTTAACTGACATACTATGCCGACAAAAAGAAAATACTACATGCCTTGATATTTCCATTCCAGAGGTAAAGCTAAAATGGAGAGCGGTTAAAATTTTCAATGGTAAACTTCTTTAAACAACAACAAAAATAACAATATACGTTAGAAATGAATCTAGTGTTTTTTGATATCTTTAATTCTAACTGTTTTTGTAATTATTACTAACAAAATAAATAGTGCACATGACTTATCAATCAAAACCATAAAATTTTGGTTAGCAGTAATTTAATTATTTTTTGGTGAAAAGACAATTAGTACTTTTCTTGATGACTCGGTGCATTTTTTTTATCTATAAAGATTAAGAAAAGTTTATAAACTTGCAGTTAGCTACTAGATTCGGGTAAGATTAAATAATTAACGGTGCACATAATTTCAGTACATTGTTATTAAATTAATAGTAAAAACCAAAAAGGGGATGAACCTCCCAACCGGTCATAGCGACAACTGCAGAATAATTATGCACTTCGCTTCATTCGATACATTATTAAAAGATTGATATATAATCTGCAATAATATATTTATTCCGTAAAAAATACTTTGGTACTCAAATGGTTAAAATACGGATATGTAGATTAAGATCATTATTTAAATGTGCTAGGAAGTGTGTGTTGTGGAAAGAAAGAGATAATACTGTGGCAACTGGACAAAGCAATTCAGATATTCCCACTAATAATCAGATGCAAGCCAAAACCAAATGAATAAATTAAGACTAAAAATTTTCAGGAGTCGATTGTATACAACTGAATAATTATATATGATTCTCAAAACTTTGGTTTAACATTTTTATATAGCCTTTAACAAAACAAAACAAAAAACATTTTAATATAAAATGAGCAAGAATTAAGAAACCGAGGTGAGGAGAGTACTTAAAAGCTTAAAAAAAGGAGCAGCACTCTTGCCAAGGCCAACGTCTCTGCCATCCATACTCTCTTGGATTCTCTTCTTAATAAACTAATCTTGTTCCATGTTTAATTACGAAGCAATGTAGAGAAATATTTTTTCAATTTTATTGTACTTGTATATTTCCAACAAGTCTTTTCATCCTCGAATTTAAGTTTATAAAGTATTGGTTTATAATGTGTAATGCTTATCATATGCGGGATAATAAAAACAAAGTTCTCTATTTTTTCATTAAATCTATATATGAAACGAAGCAATTATTTTAATGTATATAGTAATCATATTAAAAATGAATATAACATAATTCTTGATTATAAAGACAACACCAAAGACATAAAAACATACAAATTTATAAATTATCATGAAAATTAGAAATTAATATTATATATATATATATATATATATATTAATACAACTTAAACATCGTAATTATTTTATTTTTAGATAAAAACTAATACCGGTACTAGTTTTTATCTAAAAATATATGGAACATAGAGACTTAATGAAAAACATAGAGAACTTTGTTTTAATAATTATATCCATAAATACTACATACGGAAAATTAGTTTCGTACACTCTTGCCTCGTGTCCAAGAATAATGTTTACATAAATATATTGGATACTTTTCCAATTTTATGCGTGACAAGTCATATATATGGTTACTTTTTGTCTTCTTTTTGATATATGTATCATTCAAGGTAAATAATAAAACTTATTTTATCAACAAAATATTTTCTTGCCGCTCTCCTTCACTCGAAGCAATGAAGAGGTATTTATATAAATATATAAATAATAAATAATACATGATCAATGACGGATTTTAAACAGTCAAGTCGGATCGTTCAACTTAGAGGACTCTTTAACCAACTAACAAGAAAATGTTTTCGCAAAATTGATACGACGTGATAGCTTGGGTGAAACCAAATCCATAAAAAATACTTCCTCCATTTCAAATTGATCTTATTTCTAGAAAAAAATTATTTCAAAAAAATCATATTTTTATATTTGTTATGCATATTTTATTAATTATTAATGATGAATTATAAATTTCAAAAAAATAATTGAATATTATTGGTTTAGAATTATAGAAAATTATTATTTACAAAAAGATGCATTTATAATCAATTTTTAATAAATTTTTTAATATGTATGAAAATCCTACAAATATAATTAATTTAAAACAGAAAAAGTATAAATTATGTCGAGGATACGTGCTTGGCACTGTTAAAGGAACATATATTTTTTTTTGACGTCAGTTAAAGGAACATATATTTTTGGACAAATGCGTTTAATGTATAATCGGTTATGTCCGAATAGTTTTACGGTCTCTTGAAATGATCCAAAAAATATAATCAATACCATAACGTTTTGTTTTGTTAAAAATGATAGCAATTAATATATCTCCTAGTGTGTAAAATATAAGTGTATACACAATCATTTAAATGATTATCATGTTTAAATTATAACTCCATATATATTTTCAATCTTCATTAAAATTCCATATTTATATCCTATAAATATTTTTTGATGTAAATGTCAAATTAGCACTCCACATTTATATATTGAACACCGTCATAAGATATAAATATGGAGTGACTGTTTAAGTAATTATGTTATAAATGATCGAAAATGCTATGAATAAAATGATGTAAAACTTTTAATGTGAATCCTAAATTTTATTTTTCTAAAAAGATACAAACTCAAATTTGTTTTGTTGTTGTTTTAGGTGGAAATTGGGAGAAGGGGAAACATGAGTAATCCTCCAAACATACTAATCCTCAGGGGACACTTGTCCTCCACGAAATTATCTATCCTAAATTCCTAATAAATGCACACAAACAAAGAATCAAAGAGATATACACCCTTAATTTTATTTTTAAAACTTTTCTTTAAAATAAACAGATAAACCCCTCAGCGAAAGATCTTAGTCCAATCTTTTTGAGTTGAGTTATTGTGTGTTTTGCCCAATGGAAAAAATCAAGATTAAAAACTTTAATATTTGACCACTTTGTTCCCACTCACATCTCTCTCATTTCTCTCTCATTTGTCTCTCATTTGATCTTTCACCAATGGAGAAAAGATTTGATATTTCTGGGAACATTTCGTTTTCTCAATAAAAGACATTCTCTCTCTCACTCACTCTCCCAACCCCCAACACTTTCTCTCTCTATACGTAGCGATAATAATTCTAAAAACCTCCTCTACATTACAAAAACAAATCCATATACATACACACACGTATACACATAACATTTTAGATATTATATAAACATTTACACTCTTCTTCTCAGTTCTCACACACATACTCCAAACTACAAAAAAAAACCCACCAAGTCCAATTCCAAACCTCTCAATCTCTTAGGGTTTTATCCAAATAATAAATAGGGTTTTTAGAAATTGAGTGAATTAAGGAATTTTACATCTTGAGTGGAAAAAAAACTTGTCAAAAAAATCAAGAATGGTGAGAGAAGGTGAGGAAGAAGAAGAGGAGATGATGATGATGGTGGCGACTAAACCTGCATGGCTTGAAGGATTAATGGCGGAAACTTTCTTCTCGAGCTGTGGGATCCATGAAACTCGCCGTAAAAGTGAGAAGAACGTCTTTTGCTTGCTCTGTTGTCTCAGTGTTTGTCCTCACTGTCTTCCTTCACATCGCTCTCATCCTCTTCTTCAGGTTACTAAACTTATCCATTATAATTAACTATTTCTTACATAATTCACTATTTCTTACAATCGATTCGGAAATTTGAGAATTTTTTTATGACCCATGATTCGATTCTGTGACAATTTCAATACCCATGTTTTTGTTTTTGTTTTTTTTTGTCTTTTTTTTTCCTTGAGATGTTTGCTATGAAATCATTACTCACACCTATACAAATTATAATTTCGGTGTACATATGTTTTTTTTCTGTTAACTCAATTTCTCAATTGTGCTAAAGCGAAATCTGTTCTTGTACTCACACACGTTATCAATTATCAACTTTAATCATAAACCGAGGCCATTTTTAAAACCCTTGTTTTTTAAAAAAAAAATTCTTGGTAACTTTCCCGGAATTAATTCTCAGTAAAAAAAAATCTGGGTTTTGTTTCTCTCTGCAATTTATTCAATGGTCTTTTAATTCGATTCACATGTACATAATAAGAATCATTTAAAAAAAATGCCCCAACATCTTTTCAGGTTTTTAAATACTAATTATAGAGCTTTTGGAAATTGTACTATAAGAAGGTAAGAACTTTGTTTTTCTTATGGACCTTTCATTATCATAAACCTTTTCTTCTCCCCAAAAAAATGTTTCTTTTGTAATGTTCATCTCTTCTTAAAAGTCCCTTTAAATCATATTTTCTGAATTTCTCTTCATTTTTTTTCTAAAAATGATTTGTATACACTTAACCCTTTAGGCTAGATTTGATTCAATTAGTCTTAAACATATGATAATTTCTCTAATTATGTTGAAAATTGTATCATGTATGTATACATGTATATTGATAGTATATGAATTGAATTGTCTATTGCTTGGATTTGGTTTGTTTCTATATGTAGTATGTATCTATTTCTCATCTTTTATTTATTCTTTCTCTTTTCAAATTGTTTTGGTTCCTTTAAATTTATTGTCTTCTCTGCTCAACTTCTCTTGAGCTGTTGCTTTCAAAGAACATCAAAGCTTTGACCAAATTCCTTTTCCTTCACTTCCCTTAACTTCTTTCCACAGGTTTTTTTGTTTTTTTTTTATCAATTTTTATAATTATAAATAATTTTCCACTCTTCCCCAAAAACATTATTGGTGCATATCCATATCTTAATATATAAAATTCATGGCTCTAATTGTAAGATTATGAAGATTTATTTATTACCCTGTTGTTTGTTTGCTTCAGAGAAGAAAAGTAGGAAATTTTTGAAGCAATTATGAATGTTACCCCATTAGATTTTTTTTTTTTTTGACGACAGTTTGAATTATATCTATTAATCCCTTTCATTTATAAATTGGCAGGTGAGACGATACGTATACCACGACGTCGTTCGGCTGAGTGATCTTGAGAAGCTCATAGATTGTTCATATATTCAGGTGAATAATCTTACTCTTAGCTGTGTATTTTTTAAATTTAATTTGTTACTGATTGACAATTTGTATATCAGCCATATACTATAAATGGAGCCAAAGTGATATTCATAAACCAAAGACCACAATCAAGAGCTAAGGTCTCTTCAAATGTTTGCTTCACTTGTGATAGAATTCTCCAAGAACCATTCCACTTTTGTTCCCTCTCCTGCAAGGTATAATTTTATTATTTTAGGAAATTATTCTACTTTTAGTGAACCCTAAGTTGATAACTTAAACCTTTTAATTTTTTATTCAATTTCCTTATCCAAGAACCCTAAGTGCAATAAAAACATGGAAATTTAGTTAGAAGTTATTGGCATAGTTGACCCATGAATGACAAAGTGAGACCCATTAATTCTAGATATTCACTTGTTGATTGTTTTTATTCTAGTAAAATTAAAAATAATAATAGAATAGAATGATTGCTTCAACTTTTAACCATATGGCATAAAGTTAAAAAAAAAGGAAGCATTACTCTAAAAATGAAAAAAAAAACTTTGGAAAACAGCTGTTTTTTTATTTGATCATGTTATATTTTCCTTGGCTTAATTATGTGTTTACTTGTTTAATATTTTTAAACACATGTGAAGTACAAAGTGGGCACTTTCCTAGGTTACGAACTATCATGTCTAATATAAGACACAATTACATTACCTATTAATGATTAAAGCTTTTGAAATATATATATATGCAGGTGGATTACTTAGGATATCAAGGAGATGATTTATCAAGCATTCTCTATAGAATTGATGCATCAGATTTCACGTTCGAGGGTTTGAGAATGGACGGACACGATCATCTTGGAGAGATATCGACGATGGAGGATGAGGAAGATGTAATGGTAATTTCAGATGAATCGGAGCAAGGTAACAATAGTAAAAAGAAAGAGAAGATAAAGAAGAAGAAGAAGAAGAAAGAGAGCAATTACTTGCCTGGGATGGTTCTTTCATCGCTTGGTAGCAGAAGAAAAGGTGCTCCTCATAGGGCTCCTTTTTCATAATTATAAAACAATAATATTTATAGGCAAAAATAGTTTATATTATTTTTAAAATAAGCGTTATTTATATATATATGTATTGTGTTGTTAGGTATATTTTATAATAATTAGTACTCTTTTATCGCGAAAATGTGTTTACTTTATGGATTTCGTTTGTTGATGAATGTTGTTCTTTTCATGAATAAAAAAGCTGCTGTAAGTGATTTTGGTAATTTATAAAAGTATATATATTCGTAGAAGTAATAAAGTGATTAATATATTTAAAATACGAAGAAAACTCGTAGTTTGGGTAATTTTCATTGGGAGAGGAGAAGAGACGACGACAGGCTTTCATGGGGACAGCTGAATAGTCTCGGCTGCGTCATGCATTACACCAACACCGTTTTTCACTTTATCAGTTCTTCATTGGTTGTGCGGCTATTAATATTTTTTTATTTTCTTAAAACCCATTTTAATCATCTATTTATTATTCCCACACATCTATTTTTTTAAATATCATTTAATATTTTACATTAAATTCATTCAACCAATCAAAATTTTAATTTTATGCAGAACATCTAATAAAATAAAACATCTATTAAACTGAAACAGAAAAAATAAATTTATTAAAATATCATTTGCCTCATTATTAAAAATCCGGACACATGTCGAAAATACTCTAAGTAACCAACATAATTTGGGCTTATGTTTGAATTATATACAAGCTATTAGTCATACATGACTAATACCAAATAAGTAGTACTCTTTTCACTCTAAATTATAAGAATTTTTACCCAAATTTTATTGTTCTATTTTATAAAAATATTTTTAAATATCTATGTATTTTTTAATAAATTTTAATCTAAAATAATAAAAAACTTATAAAAAGGTCATTTACATTATTTTTTAATTTTGATAATGGAGAAGAATTTTAATGGTAATAAATTATAATTTGTACTGAAAGAGTAGTAGCTAGAAATTTAATTAGTAAACAACCAATAAAAAATGTGCTCATTACGTTAGCCTCTGGCAGCCACGAGGTGTACGATATGGAATTAAGCAACGAAACACTACCATATTTTTTTATGTTTTCATTTAGTTTGTTGCTGCGAAACCACTACGATTTAACGCTGATATAATATAATAAAATAAAATAAAATTATAAATATTATTTTAGGTTTTTTACATGTTAAAAATATTTATAAAATAAATTATTATTGATCAATATATTAATACAATATGGATAAAACTGTAACTTTTATCAAATATTTGTTTTCAAAATATAAAACGATACTTAATATATAAAAAAATCAATTCTAAAATGATATTTATTTATAAACAGTGAGAGTAATAGTTTTCACGTTTTTGTGTATATAACAGTTTTTTTTTTTTAGTATCAAAAGTGTGTTTATGGAAAATTCACATATTTTTCATTCAGAACTGATGTATACGATGTATTGTCTGTGTGTTCATATCATGGTGATAGTTTGATACACACAAAATGAACGCACTAGTCAAATCAATGTATTTAACACAAACAAATATCAATGTTTCTAGGGTGAATGAGATTTTTGGTATAAAATGGCCCGACAATTACATTAACTAACAATAAATGCATGTTAACCATTTTGCTACTAAAAAATAGTATATGTAGTGTAAAAATCAAAATTATTTATAATTTTATAGTGTGCAACCCATATTTCCTAAGGTGGTTCTGCTGGTGGCTATGCTAATGAAGACAAAAAGTTTAATAGCACAATTAGGTAACCGTGATTGGTAAATATATTAGTTACGAATGTAAATATAATACCAAGATAATTATCTTTTTAGTACGATAACGAATATTAGAAAATCGGTTGTATTCGTTAAACAAACATGTAGTTAAATTTATTTGACATAATTTATGATAATAGTTAATATTTTAACAGTGTAATAATTTGTCCATCCTGAATTTCAAAATATACTGCTATTTATTTATTTGATAACAAAATTATTTTCGTGTCTCAAGTCTATAGTCAAAAAACAATATCCTCGCAACTATTTTATCCCACCAATTTTGTAATATAGGAATTTGAAGGGCAATTCCTCTAGGAAGAGAGAGAAGTGAAGTAAGAACACTAATTGTCAGATAATTACCCATGTCTTACAAACTTTTTTTCTAATTGACAGAATTTTAATTGCATACAAAAAAATACGAAGCGTTTTTTCTTTTTGTGGGAACTGGGAAGTGTATTGATAAGTTTATACATTTTAAACTAACTTATATACAGAACTTTACATTTATTATAAATTATATAAACTACAGAAAATATCTAAAATAATATAAATACATCAATTTGGATTTATAATTGATTTTTGTATAAATACTAGTAAAATATCACTTAAAGTGGTATGGAGGAAATCAAAATTTTGTATTAACTGTTGGTGATTAATATAAGTTTAAACACTGGTTTTCTAATCTCCTTTATGATATTTTTCACAAATCCAATTAGTTATTTTGAAATATTGTGATTTATGTTTGTTTTCTTTAACAAAAAAATTACTATATGTTTGTTTTGTCTGCAATTGTATCTTAGGATCCATTCATTGGGAATTAAACCCACTTCTTGGTCGGGCATAGTTTCTTATGAAAAAAAAAAGAAACAATTGTGGGTTATAAAATATTTCAAAGGACAATTATGAAAGCAAACTAAATCGTTTTATAAAGACGATGGTCATGATCTTTCTTACAGCATAAAATTCCAAACCGGTGATAAAAAATGTTTTTGACGAGTAAAATTCATAAAATATAAATAGTATGTTTTAATGATTACTAATAAAAATGATACGCTTTACAGAAACAACTACGTAAGCTTTTGTACAAGAAAGAGTCTTGGCAAAATTAATTAGATTAGATCCGAATATCCGATCCGAACCGACAAGTCCGATCCAAAGAATTTAGCTACCTAAGACAAAATTAAAAAAATTTGGCCCATATATATTTAATAAATAAAACAAAAGTTACAGCTCCTAGTAGGAGACGAACATTTCACTCAAAAAGTTGACAAAAGCATCATTAACCATTGCGATACATGTAATTTTAACGAAATTGATGCCCTTAAAACTCGAATATATTGTTAGGAAAACAAAAAAACTCTAATATCTATGTGATGTCTAAAACACTTGTTTGTTCGGCTTTATTCTAGGGGTCGGGCATACGAACCGATCCGAAGATACCTAAATTGAATCCGATCTGAAATTTAAAAATATCTGAAAAATTCCTAAATTTCTATATCCGAAAATCTGAACTCGAACTCGAACCAAATAGGTCCCGAAATACTCAATTAATTATATATATAAATATTAATTATATTTAGATTTAAGATATGCTAATTTATCTAAAATTACAATTATAAAGTTAGATACCATGTTCCAAAAATTGATAGGCGCTAGTCGGGCGGCAAAGGTGGGCCTAACGCCTAATCAATAAATTGAAAATTAAACAGAGATTAATCGGAGATTAGTTTTAGGGTTTCAAGACTATTTTAATGTTTTTAAATATATTAATCTATTATAATTAAATTTTTCTATAATATTATTTTTAAAATTACAGTAAACACATAAAAACGTATTTTAAGACAAAATTTTATGATTTTCATTAAAATTTTGAACATAAGTTATTGTAAAATATCACAAAAACTCTTAATATAAATGTCTGAATAATAAAAAAAAAATTATCTAGCGGCAAAGGTGGACCTAGTGATTAGGTGCTAATCGGACGGTGAAGGTGGGTATAGCGACTAGACGGAGAATAATCGGAGCTAGGCATGAATTTTTAGAACAGAGATTAGATATATTAATTATTTTAAAACTAAAATAGTCAAAATATCAAAAATAACTTTTAATTATGTTTGTAAAAATTTTATTCAAATTTAACTAAATTCTATTCAAATATAATCATTTTCTTATTTTTTTAATATTTCAGATACCGGAATCCGAACCAAACCCACATAGATCCGAACTGAATCCGATTCGAAAAATAAAAATATCCAAAAATATCTCAAATCCTAAATCCGAGAATCGAAAAATCTGATCCGAACCGAATGGGTACTCGAACGTTCTAGCCTAAAAAAGACATGATTTAATAATCTAAAAAAACAGATTGAAGGATTTAATTTCAACAAATTTCACGTGTGCGTATAAGATTTAGTGAAAAAATTAAAGAACAGTTCTACTATTAATTTGGTAAAAAAAAGCTTAGAAAATAATAATATGCGTAAGAAATAAAAGTGGAATTTCAGAGATTGATGAGGATAAAAAGCACATGGTCGGTCCACTTCTTCGTATTTAGGTTTCCATATTTGTAACAGTCTATACTACAGATTGTTGCATAAGGCCATTGGCGTACATACAGTAGGTGGCAAAAAGGGCTTTCGACACGTGTCTCTCTCTGTCGACATTGCCCTCATGCTCTTTCTCTCCCTCCGCATGCAAATGCAATGGCTTTGCACTGAATATTTTTAAAAAGGTATGTCTATTTATAATACAGTAAGGCTTAATAGCTAGAAATACATGTTTTCTTTTTACTTTTTCTTTGTGTTAAAAGGATTTTCAATCTAAAAATACATGTTTTCGTATCACACTATCAGTAAGGAACGGATAGCAGTTGGGGTTCATTTTTATTCAAAATAAAATAAATATGTACTCAATTTTATCAATATTAAAATTAAAAAAGAAAAGAATAAAAATTGTTATTTTTATTGGAAGAGAGAGGCACAAGGTGGAGGTGGGTTCCCATGCAGAGTTTCTTAAGAACCATGCCACCTGACCCCCTGACCTTAATTTTCATAATATTATATAATTTTGTTACATTATTAAGATGTACACCATCGAATATATATATATATATATATATGTGTAGTAAGTAAATTTTGATTGGGTTTCATGTTTAACTTTTCTATTTTAGAATTAAGTATCTTTTTAGAATTTGAAGACATTACACTTTTATCTATATAGTTTTAATGCATTGGCCAATAAATTTTTTTATAGAACATAATAATAAAGTGTATAAAACAAATTTAATCATTTTCTTAATTTTTTGAAACCAGTTAAAATGACATTTATTTTTAACAGAGAGAGAAATATTTTGAACATTTTACTTTAGATTAGATAAAATTCATAAAACTTGAAAAGAGAAATGGGTGTTAGTATATTACTCAGAAAATTAGTTAAACGAACATTAGACAGTCAATATATTGTAATTATGTAGATGGTACTTTTAATGAATTGTATGTATCTTTAAATCGCTGTCAAAATACAAATATGTTGTCCATTTATCTGGTTTAAGGATTTAATTGGAACCACAAATCGACCAAAAATTTTAGCAGAAAAAGATAATATTTAGTAATATCCAAATAATTGAAAAGATAAAAGATACTCTTTCTGTCCTATTTTAATAGAGTTTTTGCTTAAATTTAAGAAAATTATTTTTAATCAAAATCATCATTTAAAAAAGTAAAATCAGTTTTAAAAAGAAAGAAAAATTAATGTTTTTTTTGTTAGTAGTGGAGTTTTTCTTGTTTCCAATACTCTGACGAAATTTGTTTTTTAAATAGATTAAAATAAATAAAAAATATGCATAAATCTTTAAAAAAATAGAACAAATAAAAATACTTTAAAGATTTATTAAAATGGGACGGGAGTAGTAACGTATAAAAAGCTGCTGAGTACCAATTTCGGTACTTTGTTACTATTTTTGTTATTACAATAACCGATACACTTCCTTTTCTTTTTGATAAAAACCGATATACTTCTGACCTCAACGATAGTTACCAATAAACTTTTTATGCATGATGATAACGTTTTCGTCGAGGACTATGTGAGAAGATTTAGACACTTTTCAAGTATTTTGTTTTTCATATTCGTAGATTTTCTAGTTTGATTGGCTTTATTAGCACGTTAATAGAATTTATGTTCGTCATTTGATCATTATGAAATCTTACATATGCTAGAAACCCATAAATTATAAAATCTACATGTGCTAGAATCTTATTCAAAATATATCTAAACTAAACATAAAAAAACAAGTATAGAAATTTCGGTGGAAAAGAAAAAGAAAAAAAACTAATCCCCCCCCCCCTTTTAAACATCCGAAAAAGATATTCATCTAGTTTAGTTTAGTGTGTTTTAAAAAAAATTATATGTTTTAGAAATGCATAATGTAAACTATGTGAAGGCTATACTAATCTTCAAAATCTGTAAGAAAATCAGACATTTTTGGGAAAACTAAAATACGACACATGTATTTATATGATTTTATTGGATATACATCACCTGGACAGCCTGTGCTTCAAGGCACAAGAGGTTCGAGGTAGTCGGACAGATAGGAAACAGTAACGAGTGTGTGTGTGTCATATCAGCCTTTAGTTGCAGAAGTCCACTAAGATTTCTTTCTTTATCGTCCAAAAAAATATCTATATAAATATTATTTATTTATGCTAATATATATATATATATATATGTATACATTCTATAATTTTATATTTGATATTGACGTCACGCGGTATCTGGAAATAAAATTAAAATGATAACAAATAAAATAAAGTATGCCAAAAACGGAAAATGCAAGATTTACTTGCAACTTGTCTTAAGATTTAGTTGGCAATAAGATTAGTGAACACATAAATGTGTAATTTAGGATTTCTAATACATATATATTTTGGTACCTAGACACTTTGAATCAAGGCTAAGCCCAAAAGCAAACAAGGTCGCGCTAGACATTCCCATGCTTAGTTCACTCCCCACTGAGACTGAGACATGGCCCGGACTCCCACGAGGAAGCCTTCTTATGATTGCCCTCTCAAGGGACCAAGCTGCTGCTATATGTACCTTCCAACCAAGAAGGTATGGGTGTCTCCTACGGATTCCCCTCCCATTATGCCACTTCATCATCTTGTGGTCTTTGAATAGCCAATCCAGGTGTTTGGGGAATGAGCACATTTATGTGTTTATTAATCTTATTGCCAACTAAATCTTAAGATAAGTTGTAAATCTTGCATTAAAAAAAAACGTAGCAAATCTTGCTTAAAACCAATTTCTAATATATTTTCTCTAGATAGTGATTGATTTCTTAGACATATATATGATATGTACTTCGTGAAGACAACAACTTTCGAGTGAGGGCACAAAAACTAATGTTGTATGTTTATAAAAAAAAAGGGAGTAATGATGTAGAACACATGAATGAAGAGATGTAAAGCGGAAAAACGTACGTTTAATTTAGAGATCAAACTTATGTGACACGATCAAATGAGTAAAGCATTTGCTATAAGTTTTATAAAAAAAACTTATGTGACATTTGAAGATATCAAAGAAGATTTAATATACTCAAATTTTTAAATATTTGGTATTAGATGAAGACTAGTGCATATTCTCTTTTGTCTGCATCTAAGATAAATTTTGAAGATCATTAAACTTAGATGATGTTTACGGGCTCTTAATTAGGTTAGCCAACTACTTTCGAAGGAAAGCTAAAGCTTGAAATTCTCAGTTTTTGTGAGCGATTCTTTTTGTTTAGAGGTTCAGAGAACCTAAATCTTGTATATTTACTTAATTTTTATGTTTTCGAACTGTCATTCCATATTTTGAAATAGTATAGTGAGTATTAAAAAATTTGGGACTGTTCTAGTATTCATATCAGTGAAATTGTATTTGATTTGTTGAGAATTTCTTCTAGTATAATCTCACAACTAATCATGTTCAAATTTGAATAGAATATTATCATTTAACATAACCGATTCTGAAAATTTGGTGATCAAGCATAATGTGTTTTTGTTATCTATCCCTAGGTTGGCTTATGATAATAATAATAATAGTAATTATTATTATTATAAATATTTAAGCATCAAACCAAATTTCACATGATTTAAATTTTGTTTTCTAATAAAAGACTAATAACTTTTGTTGCAGTGTAAATGATAAAAAAACACTAAAAATAATTTCTTACCATCGATCTAAAGAACTTGTGTAGTTATTCCAACATTAGGCATAACGAGTAATATGAAATGATGTATTCTTGTTGAGAAATGTCGTATCAATCTGCTAATATCGGCAAAAGCTGTGTAGTTGTTTTTTTTTGCCAACTTGCATACTTGTTAAATCGAACAGAGTTTTTGATTATAAATTAATTAAAACAATGAGTTTCATTTGGAATATTTTGTTACAAGAAAAAGAAAGAGACAAAGAGTCAAGGCATATGGTATGATAGAAGCTTTTGACCATTTACTCAATCATTTATGTAGATGGAACCTACATGATGTCGATATCTTCGTAATGTGTAGGCTTCACTCCCTAAAGACCCTATATAATTATTCCAGAAAAGATATAGTAAATAAATACTAGAAAATGAGCAATTCAAAGTATTTTATTGAGTTTCTTAGGATGTCCCCTCTACGCACATGACAATGACTATCCACCTTAGTTATAAATTACATACCCCTGTTTTTGAGACACAATAAAAGAGATACAAAAAGCTTTGGTGAAGAAAGCAAAATTATTTGAAGGAGAAACAATTGCAACTTACATAAATGGATTAATGTAAACAATAAAAAAATGCATTGTCACTCCTAATTTTTTTTTCCTACTCCTAAATAAAACTGTGACGCTAAAAATTTACTTCTGAGCATATGGCATGAGATTGTAAGAAACAAGTTCATTAGGTAAATGACAAGATTTGAGAAAGAAACTAGGTAAATGACAATAAAGTAAAATATATTAACTAAATGGCAATAAAACAAATCATTATTATTTCATAATTCCAGTTCTATCATTCATCTATACATGAAGCATGATTTTCTCTACAACATATTTATTTTTCGTTTAACATTATGTTGATCAATAATTTATTATACGGTAAACTTAACTTCTTAATTCCTAAAACAATTTACAAGAAAAATCATATGTTATTCATAAAATTGTCCAAACATGTGAAAAAAGAGAAGCAATTATTTAATTTTTCTATTGCTCTCTCCAACTTTATCACGAGATGCAAATACTCTTACAAAAATAAAAAAATCATTTGTTATTCTTACAATCAATACATAGAATATGTTTGAGCTTATATATTACCAACCCTTTTTGGTGTGTTACGATACCTATTTATGTGCATGTATCTCGATTAAGAATCTGTTTCATGTTGATGCTTAAATTTACTTGGTTATTTGACTGACTTAAACGTTTAAAGCTTTCGTCGAGACCATGAAATGATAGGTTATGGGTCTAAATGGTAATAACGGAATATGTCTGAATCTGGTGAAATTATAGAGTTCTTTTGCAGAATCTAGCGGAATAATTTATAATTCAAATGGTAAGAGCTGAATTAGAATTTTTATAAAATGAATTAATTAAATAAACTATTAAAAATAGTAATTAAACAATTTTAATTTTCATTAAGATTAATTAAATAAAATAGTAAAATATTAAAAATTAAAAATTTGAGTTTTTTAATAATTTTATTAAAATGCATCAACATTTTAGATACCCAAAAATATATGAATTATTTTATTTTCCGTTGAAATACACAAAATTTTAAATTACATATATTTTATATATACAAATTGACATATATTGACAAAAAATTTGTGTTAGGCCGGGTAAAACATCCGAAATGGTTTCAAAAACCTATATTAGAAGAATTAAAATCGAACACAGATCAAATAAAGAACCGATGGATACCCAAAATACAATTATATACCCAAAATATTAATTATATTTAGATTTAATATAACTAAATTCTAAAATTACAACTATAAAGATGAAACTATCAATTATTTGTAGACAAAAATAACAGAAATTATTTAGTTATATTTATGAAAATTTAACAAAATTTTATTTAATATTTACTATTTTTGTGTTGTTTTTACAATTTTTTTGGTATATGAATCTGACACAAATTTGGATGGAACCGAATCGAACATGAACCAAAATTTATAAATATCCAAATGTATCTTAGATCTTTGAATCCAGAAATCTAAACAAGATCCAAAGCAAAGCCGAACATGTATTCAAATGCCCATATTTAGTTTGTTTATTATAACGAAAAAAATAATTAATACATATGTTTTTTTTAATTACTGAATCTGGCAGAATTTGATTAAATAACAAATGGTAATGGCTGAAATGTTAATCTGATGGAATCTAGCTAATTTTTTTTTTAAGTTATCAGTTAGGGCCTATATTTAGATTATTGTATATCTCATCCTACCAAATACAATTATCCAATAAAAAATTAATTATGAACTCACTGTGTTTTCTAAGATACTATGGAAACACGAACTTTTTCAAATTCAATTACTTTTGAAATTGTAATAAGAATCTATTTGGATTCATAGGTCATCTCAAGTTTTTTTTATTCTTTTCCTTTAGTAGTGGAAAACTCAAATTTTTTCATAACAACTAGCTAGCTTTTCTTATTTTCAATTTTTTCTTTTCTTTTCCCAAAACTCAAATTTTCCATAATAATTTCTCATAAGTCATTGCAACAAGTAGCTTTTTCTTTTTATATATAATTGTGGTAAATAATACAAGTTATATAAGGAATAAAAAAGGAGGGTTTGAAAATGATGAAGGCGGTGGTGCAGAGAGAGAAAAATAGCTGGCCAATTTACTCCCTGCAGAATCTGGCAATCTTATTAGCCTTTCTTTAGATGGGACCTTCTTTGAGATTTAGAGATGAGAGAGAGAATAGTCTTCTCCATTTGATGGATCTGACTCACTGCTCCAAAAGACCACTCTCATTATTGAAAACACTTGTCAGTTCTTTTGGCCTCTTAGGACCTCCTACCGATCTTGTTTTGTCTTCTTGATTATAGAGTTTTCAAATTGGTGACAATGTTTTTTCTTCTTCTTCTTTAATTATCAGAAACTACAGTTTTATTTAAAGAAACTCGTCTAAATAACAATTGAGCTTAATTGAGAGAACAAGAGAAAATAAAACATTTTAAAAGTGTTTGAAGCCAAATTACATTTCACTGGATAGGATGAAATTATCCGATCAGTTTCCATTCCTAATTGTATTTGCAGCACAAATCATTGCAATGAATTTTAACTATATCACAATCTAGTAGAAGTCAAACTGAGTGTATAATTCTTTTATCAAATATATTCATGGAATGACATAATTTTATTTGATATGACAACACATAAGATGGTATCTTCACGCTTAAATTCACTATATAATATATATATATATATATATATATATGTAATTGAATCAAATAGAACATTTTGACCACCCCATATAGTTGTTTTCCTAGTAATCAAAGTTGTGAAGTTTTATTTTTATCATATATGAAATAACTCATCGGTATTAGATCACTGGCTAACTATGTGAAATATATTGATAAATTTACATTGTATTATTATTATAACTCATTCAAAAACTACTCAAAAGTTATCACATAATTCATCTTTAGCTATCAAATTCTGTTTAGGCCTAAATGTGGATTGTGTTTTTGCTATGAATAGCAAAAAAGATGAAAAATTTGGAGATAATATTTGGAAAATAAAAGGAGACTGAGTTAAAAAAAAGTACTGAAGAAACAAAAGAGGGCCATATCATTGTCCTTCTCCTTTGACCATTCCCCACCTTCCATTCTCTCATCCCATTTATTTTCTTCGTTTACAAAAAGAAAATTATTATATAGTATATATATTGCTTCCTTCGTTTCGATAAAACCAAAAGAAGGATTGAAGTAAAAAAAACCACGAAGGCATACTAAAAAAATAAAGAAACAGATAATTGTATTATGAATAACTCATCGGTTGTGACAATTTAAGATTTCAATGAATTTTTTGGAGACTTTGGTTATAATTTTATCACATGTCTAATCAAGTTTCGTGTTCAATAAGAATAGCCTCACAAATCAGGAGTTTCCACTTGTAATTTGTTGCAAAAATAGCGTTGTTAACATCTTCTTTTTGTCGGTCATATGCTACATCATTTTAAAATATACTGATTATTTTGTTTTATTGATTACAAATGACAATCTTTAATTTCATAAACTATTATAAGTTTTTAAATGTTTCTCGGTCAATATACTGTACATGTATTACTAAAAACTTGAAAACCATAAAAGTGTTTTCCAACAAAACGTGATAACTAGTGATGCAACAGCATTTTTGTTTAGAGTTTTGCACGTAATTAATGACTGACTAATTAAAATCATAATAAAAATACAAGAAAACTGAAAACTAAAATAAAAGAACACTATCTTTTTTAGTTTTTTTAACAAAAAATACTTATGTTTTCCCTTTTTTAAATATCGATAATTCAATATTAATATCAATATCGAATTTGTAAGTTTTTTTGTTTCTCTGTTTTTTATGTACGATCCAACCGTAGTAGTATACAAAGAGAAGGACAAAAATAAAAGGATAGAAATGAAGAGTTTTGAGTATAAAATGTTCTCGTTCATTAATGATTGTTATAGGCTCTGAATGGAGCTGTAAAAACAGATTGTACTATACCGGTCCTACTCACTCACTATCTAACCCCCTTTGTATTTTTTTTCTTTTTCTCTCATCAATCAATACTGATTTTTACAAGTGTCCTGACAATTCCCGGTTTGATCTTGATCGGTTTAGCCAAATTCGAGGTCCCCACTAATTCTTGTTTTTTTTTCTGTCTTTTTAGTTGAGAAAATCACACGGTCTTCTTAAGACCAGCCCGACTCTGTTTGGTCCATTGGGCCGGCAAACAAGTTTAAATCATCATCTCATATATTAGTTTATTAAAAAAATTTCCGCAATGAATAATCTAAATTTTCTTTACATAAAGCAAACTAAGTAAACTAACGCTAGACAAACAAATAATAATAAAAAAATTTACAATTGAGTTGGTGCACTTGTTTTTATAGCATCCAAGTAAAGTACTAAAATGTAAAGCAAACGACATTGAAAAGAAAATCTCAATTAAGATTTTTTTTTTTTTTGGGTTGAAAAGTGAATATAAAAACGACTAGAACAAAATTTATAAAGCTTTTATTTATTTTATAAACCAAACAATTCTTAACAGAAACCAAACTTGGCACCCTTATGAATTGTAGGAACTAGGAACAAGAGACTGGAAGAATCTGGCAAAGTCCAAAACTTAAAACCAAATAGAAAAAATAATCACAACTCAAAGCAAAGCAGTGTAGAGAGAATTTACCAACAAAAAAAAAAAAAAGAGGTCACTTGTAGAGTTGTTCCATGAGACTCCTCAGCTTCAGCACATCTGCGCCTATAAGCTCTGCTTTCTTCACGTCGCCTTTGAAGAATTGCAGTGTTGGCTGCAGTCATCAAATCGTCATAACACTCCATTAGATGGATCGCAGCTTTGATAGCATTAGAGCTCATATAGAATCAAAACTAGTTCATGCTAATATCCCTAGAATGTAGACTAATCTTTGGAAGGAAGAGAGAAGAATGTTACCACAGCAGCGACATTTAACTTCCCAATAGAATTTGAAAGACCACCCTACAAATATGCAAGAAGAGATAGCTTAGTCAATGGAGATTACAATGATACTCATAAGATGATGGGATACAAAGAAAGAGCTTATTTATGTGTGGCTCAACCCCAAAATTTTATCTACTCAGCTACATATGTCGCCATATGCCCAAAAGAAGGCTATAGATAGAAGGTACTTTAAAAGCTTCTAATCACAGAAATAAACATAAACAATGGTGGCTAAGGTTGGCATAATGAGCTTGTAGAGACCTATAAAAATCATATTAGTGAACATAGATATAGAAATGCAAACATACCTCGTCAATGTCAACCTTATACGTTCTAACATCAGGATACTTCTTACTGAGCTCCAATATCACAGGAGAGATAAGCCTGCCTAAAGTCAAATCACTAATACACAAATCAATAAAGCCACTCGTAGGAAACATAACTATCTCTTGCTTTCAGGGAAACTAACTAACTTACAAGGTCCACACCAAACGGCAGTGAAATAGAAAACTGATGGCAAAGATCCATCTGAAAACGTAGCTGATCAATACTAAAACAAAGCCATCTAAGTGTGAAGTAGTTTAACAAAAGAAATACAGGATTGTTTATTTACCTCGAGCTTTACTCAGTGCATTGTTAAACTCCTCTTCTGATTTCAACACTACAAAGCTGGATCGATCTAAATTTTCAAGTTATACATTGATCAGCATATGATTATCAGAAAATTGAAACTCATTTCTCTGTATAAACAAAAAAAATCCAGTACCCTCAAGCTAAAGCTCATATTTTTTCAATTCTGTGTTGTTTCTCAACAAATAAAACAATTACTTAGATCAATCATCGATGCTAATACTAAAACCAATTCATGTATTAACCAAATTAAGCAATTTACCTCCAGCTGCAGAGCAGAAGCTTCTTCGATCAGAAAGAGAAGTGTTTAAGAAGTTGAAGTCAGAGGAAACGTAAACGGTGGAAGCAGCTAAGAAGGAGTTTCTGATATAGGAAATGAAGTGAAGAGATGAAGTGAAGAGACTGGGGTTGGAAGAGAAGGTTTGAGTAAGCTGTGAAGTAAATGTATGAAGAGGAAAGACTCGGTCTGGAAGAGAGGGTCTTGACTAAGTTGACAATTGAAGAGTAATAAGATGAAGACACGTGGTCGATCAAGATGAAAGGAGAAGAAAGTTGTTACACGGCATTTAAAGGAATTTGTAAAAAGTTGTTACACGGCAATTAATTCTTGTAATTGTTGTTCGTCTCTTTCGTTCCGCCATTGTTAAAGTTCTTGTGAGCTTGGCAAGGTGAGTCGTTTCTTTATTTTTCGTTTCTTTATTTGTATTGAACATTGATTCCGAGTTTGGGTTAATAAGAAGGTTTTGTTACACTTGCGATTGAATTGAAGTTTTATTGTATCAGTTTCTCCCAATCTGCGAAGACAAACGAGTTTAGAGATAGAATCAGCGAATTGGACGGAATTGGACCGGAGAGATGAGAATCGACGGTGAAAAACCTGATGGAAGTTAGACCAATTAGTCTTCATCGTATGAAATACAACGAGCTTCTGAGCTTCTGATTTCAAAAAAGATCCCTCTTTTCGTAGATCTAGGGTTTTCTCGAAAATTCCGATTTGAAGGTTTGTTTTCTCCAGCGTTCTCTCCCGCCGCGAACGGCGAACTAAACCAATATAAATTACAAAATGACCCACTCAAAAGCTGCGGCTTTTAAATTAGCGCCGTTAAAACAAAAAAAAACAACTTATAGTACTCTTTTATTCTAAAACGACATCGTTTTGGGACAAAACAATTTGTGCCGGGAAACAACATTTTTTGTGACATAACGACATCGTTTGTTGATTTTTGTTTTTAAGAAGCTAAAAAGGCGTAGTCTTTGTCGTCAAAGCTCCAACGAAACCTCTTAAACCCTAAATCTTCAATCTTGTCGAAATGCAGTATCTTGCAAGATCACTATCGAAATCAATAAGACCTTCGTTAAATTCAACAGGTAGACAATCGTGGGTTCTTCTTTCTCAGCAATTTCAGTCAACCTCGTCAACAAAAAGTAGCCGTGCTCGCGGAGGAGGAAGCAGAGATGCGAATTCGGAGTCACTGACTCCGAATGAGTTGCCAAGACCGACGGAGATACCTTACCAACCTAAAATCGCAAACTCCATTGATTTGATTGGATACGTTCACCAACCCGTTCAGTTCGATGCTACAAACGATGGACAGTTCTGGGCAGGCACCGTCATTTCACACGGACCTTCATCTGAATCCGAACCAGAGTCGGATTCATCTAGTAATTTCTGGTTCGTCTTTTGAATTTTGTTTCTATGTTAGGTTTAGAGAGTTTTGCATGTTGGTCTATTGTCGTTTTTGTGACTCGGAACTGAGCTAAAGTTGAAGCCTTTAAGCAACTAGTTTGAATTCTTAAGTGTTTTGACTCTGCTTTATGTTGATTTGGTTCTTGTAATCTCGAGTTGAGTCAATCATTAGCTTAAGCATTTCTGCATTCTGATTGAACTAGTTTTGCTTGATTTTGGCTGTTATGAAGTTGGAATCGCAATGATATTGGGTAGGATGATGCATTGTTACATTGTATTGATACGCCATCCATTGATACCGTTTTATACAGGATTCCAGTACTATTTGAAGGGGATTTAGCTCATACAGCTAACTGCTATTTGAAGAAAAATGATCAAGTTCATATTACAGGACATATTTTAGGAGATGTTATTTCATCTGGAGCTAATTCTGAGCAAGCATATGTTAAGTTGTTTAAAAGCTTCGATGGTAGCTTTTCACATAAGGTTATGGCTCGTGATCTTCATTACATTGAAGGTTCTAAACCCTTACCAAAAGTTTTGCCAACTACATTGGATCAAAAGGAAGGTGTGCTAAGACATTCCGGTAAGCATCTAAGCGCATCGATTTATGATTACTGATAGTTATCCTTATGGGTTTGGGCTATCTAAAACTGATAGCTTACCATGAACTTTCGTCTTCTTGTGTTCTTAGCTAATGTTCAAAAAAGAGGAGAGTTTGGAAATAATAGTTGGTTTGATCTTCTTGATAAACCGGAAGAATGGTTTGATTACCGCGAAAGCAAACAAAATGGACTGGTAACTAAACTTTTCTTTTTGTTACAATTCCTTGATACATTTGTCAAAGTTGTTTCCTTTTTTCTTGATACCTCTCTGTCTACAGGTGAATCCTAGACACCCTGATTTCAAGAAGAAAGACGGGAGTGTCGCACTTTGGCTGAACAGAGCTCCTAAAGAGATATTATCCGATCTTAATGAGGTTAAGTTCGATATTCCAAAATACGCAAAACAGCTAAAGGGTAAGGAGGAACCAATGAATATGTAGTATTCTATGAATTGGAATGACAACAAAACTTTTCATCTCTGACTCAGAAGATGTAACTCGAATATTGTTTAATTGTTTAACAATCTTGCTTCTGTAAAACATGTGAAGCTGGAGTGGAATCATGGAAGGACTTGGTGGAAAACATGAATCTGTGGTGGGACAATAGATTAGACAAGGTGAGAATTCTCTTTACCTTTCTTAAATCAAATCTTTTGTTTTTTACATATATACTGTAATGTACCAATCATTCGAAAATTCAAATCCATGTCGTAGAGAACCCCGAAATCACCGGATTTTAAGCACAAAGAAACCGGTGTAGGTCTTTGGCTAAGTGATTCTCCGAGCTGGGTGTCAGCAAAACTACCTCCTCCAAAGAGCAAAACAATTGACATCTACCATAACCAAGAACAAGAGATGATGATTTGACAAAATTTTCATGTTGCGTTACTCTAAATTTTTTGGTTTCTACTGATATAGGAGAAATGTGGTCTTGGCCGTTTTGATCTTATGTGCATATTATATTTTGGAACATTTAGAGTTTCTGTCTTGATGAAGAAACAGATATGGTATCACTTTTGTCTCATTGAAATATGACCTTTCATTTTCCACAAAGTTATTATTCATCACACTTTGAAATAACTAAACTCGAAAAAATGAATCAAGAATCAAGAATATCTATAAGCCCTCTATATTCGAAAATATGAAATGTGAGACATATTATTAAGTTGTAAACCAACGATAAATTTCGTTATACTGTTACAATTGACGCCATAAGGGAAATATAAGTAGAAGTAAATAAAAAGCCCAACACTGATTCATGACTTCATCTCTTCTTCTATGTTTGTCCTTCCACTGTACAAATTAGAAACCATCCATTAAAAATATATATATATTTTGAGGACTGTATATTTTCTATGATATTGAATTTAATAATATGATTAAATTATGAAAATAACACTTGCAGATAAAACTCCTAACTTGCAGTTGCAGATAAATTTCATATACACATATGTTGCTGTTACTTGCTCCACGACTAACACTTTATTGATAAATGGTTTTTACTATTTTCTTTTATGTTTTGAAAAATGTTTGTGTAATTCGATAATTGGATCATTTCATTATTTTTCTAATCCACCAGTCAAACTTATTGACACAAAGGGGATCTATATTTTCTATACTTGGTTAAATAATGAGAGTAATCATAAACTATATATTTCTTTGATATATTTCCAAAGTTATTATCTATATTTTTTCTTGTTTTGTTAAAAAGAAGTATTTTATGAATTGGAATATGACAACAAAGAATCATGGAAGAATGGAAGAACTTGGTGAAAAACATGAATAAGTGGTGGGACAATAAATTGGACAAGATGAAAATTACTTTACCTTTCTTTAATCAAATCTATTTTACATATACAGTATATAGTATATACTGTAATGTACCAATCATTCAAAATTCAAATCCATGTAGAGAAACCGGCTTATTCATTGCTCTGTCAAATCCATGCCAAGAACAAGAGTTGTTTTGACTTTTGACCAATTTTGATGTTGCGTTACCCTATTTTTTTTGGTTTCTACAGATAGGAGAAATGTGGTTTTATGTGCATATATTGGAACATAGAGTTTTTATTTTTTTGGTCGTGAAGCAGAAATAAAGATGATATCACTTTTGCCTCAC
>CM051363.1:12011223-12061223 GCA_028015245.1 Cardamine occulta | reverse complement strand
GGAAATATGGGCTTTCATCTTCCACATGGTATCAATCACACTTTGATTTGAAATATCTAAACTCGAAAATATGAATCAAGAATATCTATGAAATGTGAGATTCAAACGAGAGACATGTTTAAGTTGTAAACCAGTTATAAATTTCCATTATGATTTATTTACTAGGATTATAATTGATGCCATAATGATATAGAAGTAGAAGTAAATAAAAAGTCCAACACTGATCAATAAGTTCGTCTCTTCTATGCCTGCTCTTCCACTGTAGAAAGTAGAAAGCATCCATTAAAAAAATAATATTTTGAGGACTATATACTTTCTAAGATATTGGTGTAAATATTATGACTAAATTATGAAAACAACACTTACACATAAAATTCATATTAACATAATGTTGTTGCAGTTACTTACCCCAAGACTTAAACATTTTATTGATCCGGTTTCTTACTCTCTTCTTTTATGTTTTGAAAACGTTATTCTACTATTTCTTGTATCATTCCACTACAAGAAAACATGGTCATTTGCGACTAAAATTTCTGACAAAAAGTATAGTCGGAAATATTTCAATAATTTTCTGACTAAATTCTGACAAAAATAGGATTAGTCGGAAAATAGTCAGAAAATCTAAACAAAATAAGGTTAGTCGGAAAATAGTCAAAACATTCCGACTAAAAACGTAGTCAGAAATTAGAGGGATACAATGGTTGGAATATAGTCGGAGTGTAGTCGGAGAATGATCGGAATTTGAAAACCATTATTTTTTAATATTCCGACAAAATTCCGACAAGCATTAGTCGAAATTTTGTCAGAAACTTTCAAAAAATTTCCGGCTAAATTCAGACTAATGCTTGTCGGAATATATAATCGGTTTTAAGCCACATATTACATATCCGTAACAATTTAAATGTTCCGACAAAATTTTGACTATATGTAGTCGGAATTTTGTCGGAAATTTAAAATACATTCCAATTAAATTCTGACTATATATAGTCGGAATGTTGTTGGAAAATGTTCAAAAAATGTGTAACGGTTATTACAAATTCCGACTAAATAACGAGAAAATATATTTCTATATATACTCAACACGATTCATTTGCAAAGCACACACGAAATGCACATAAAAAACCTCTCATATGATAAAATGACATCTCATCTAATATATAGTGTTCGAGAATGGATGTATAAGTGTGTAGATGAAGATTCTGGAGAGATTACTGAAGAATTTAAGGTCAGACTTCGTCAATTCATGCAGATCCTAACAAATTAAAAAATAGTGCAGGAAGAAGGTATCGCAACTTGTCCTTGCTTAAAATGCAGAAATAAAAAAATTATAAAAGTAGAAGTTGTTTTGAGGAATCTTTGTAATATGGGTTTTACTCCTGCATATTATATATGATTTTCGCATAGAGAAGATTATGTAGATAGACCGGGAAATAGTAGAAGAGGAAGAAGGAAATAAATAATAATAGAGGTGTGGGTGAGAGTAGTAGAAGAACTGTTAACGATGAGGAAAATGCAGATAAGATGACTAGAGATACGTTTCCAGAAATTGTAGAAACAAGTAATGTTGTTGAAGAGCCAAATCCTGAGTCGAGAAGATTTTTTGAGATGTTATTCGGACAATTTAGAATAATTTTTATATAATTAATAATATGTATTAATCTTTATTTTAATCATTAAAACTATTTTTTTCCGAGTAAATTCCGACCAAATTTTTTTTTTCCGACAAATTTCTGACTACTAGTTCCTCATAGTCGGAAATTTATTTGAATATTTCATCACATTAAAGACAAAACTCCGGCTAGTTTTCGACACTCATTTCGTCATAGTCGGAAATTTATCAGAATATTCCGACACATTTCCAACAAAAGTCCGGTTAACTTTCCGACTAATCCCTTCGCGCATGTTGCCGGAATTTTCCCAGAATTTGGTCGGAAAGTTTTCTACAAATTTCCAACAAAATGTTTCCGAAAAAATTCCGATAAAATGTTTTTTTGACTGAATTCCGACAAATTTTTTTTTCCTTGAGCTGTATTCCTACTAAGACGAAATAGTCCGAATTTTGTCGAAATCTGTGAATTCCGAATAATACCCCTGTCGGAAGTGGCCATGTTTTCTTGTAGTGATCAGAACTTTCATTATGTTTTCACGTTTTTTAAATGTTTGTGTAATTCAATAATTTGATTAATCCACCGGTGAAACTTCTACAAATAAATTTTATTGACTCAAACGGGAAATATATTTTCTATACATAGTTAGTCAAATAATCACGGTAATCAGAAACTATATATATTTCTTTTATATATTTCCAAAGTTATTATCTATTTCTTTGTCTTGTTTCCTTAAAAAGAAATATTACCAATTGTACAAGGAGGTAGGCCACGACATTCATGGTAACAACTCTGGAGGCAATTGCCCGGAAGTGCACCGGTGGTGGCTCAACTTTGAATGCAATCTTCACGACATTGAGTCCTCGTCTCTCCATTGACTTCTTGCAGTGTGGAGGTTTGATGAGATTTTGAATCCCCCGATTATAGAATCTACGAACTATTATCTAGGCTATACTCTCGAGACTTATGCAAAAATAGAAGATTTTCATCTTGTTCTGCAAGGATAAAGATTCGAAAAATATTCACTTGATTTAATCGAACCCAATCTAGAAAATTCTAGATCTATCCGAAATTATACAAAAATATTTAAGAGAAATTAATTAAATTAAATAATAAAAAATTATCCCAAAAAAATAGGCGCTTGTGGCTAAAAGGCCTATTTTCTAAAACCCAAACATCCTTTTTATTTAATACGGGAGGGGGGAATTTTTTTTTTTTTTTTGAACCATAGTGTGAGTTTAACATTATATATATTAGTGGAAATATTTTTTCTCCTAGCGATGTAGGACATTTTGCTCATTTTGATACTTAGTTAAAATTACATATTTTATAAACCTTCTAAGCTACCAACTTTACTCACTCATTTCTCATTCAAATTGACTTTAATTTTGATAAGTAAATACACTAACTCATAGTGCTCATTACAAAGATTACAAAGACTCCAAGGTCCGGTTATTCCGCTGATGAATTTCACCGAAAAAATTGCCCGAAGTTTGGCCAAATACATTTGTCAATAATTGAGTCTCTCTGTCGACTTCTTGTATTGCCATTACCAATGCCACCATAAACACTAATACAATTACTGAATTCCATTTGGCACCCATATTTTTACTTTTTTTTTTTAGGTGGGAGAGTGTTTTTTTTTCTTGTACTTGAGAAAATATTGAACAACTATCCTCTATTTATAAAATTTTAAACAATTACTTTTTGATTTTTTTTTTGCTCTTAGGACATCTCTAGTCTAACTCTATATTTTCCTCTAAACTCTATTATAGAGTAAAATTCTCTCCAATCTAACTCTATATCCCACTCTAAAATAGAGTAATGGAGAAGATTACTCTATATATAGAGTAACTCTATTTTTTTCTCTATTTTAGAGTTAAACTTTTTTATTTACACTTTAGTCTGAATATTTTTTATTTGATGTCCTATTGTCATTCATTTAATTAAATAAAGATATAAAATAAAAATTAAGCAGCATGAAATTAAAAAAAACATAAAATAGAATTAGAAAGATGTGGGTCAAATTGTAGATTTAAATAATATGATAATTTATGGAAATTTGGGAGAAATAAAAGATATGGGGTCAAATTGTAAGTTCTAGAAAAAGATTATTTTAGTACAAAAAAAAAGAATATACTGAAGAATGTTTTTTTTAGAGTAAAATATAGAGTAATACATTGGAGGAAGACACTACTCTATTATAGAGTGACTATTTTAGAGTAAAAAAATAGAGAAATACATTCAAAATGGTGTTATCTTTTAGGGAAGTACATATATGAGAATTACCTAAAATGACTCCTTGACTCTATTCTGTATACTAATCTTTTAGGAAAGTACGTTTATAAAAATAACTAAGAATTTGTAAAAAATTACATGAAATGCCATTGTCAAAATATTATTTTAAAAATAATTAAAATAAAATCATTAAGGATACAAATGTCAAATGAATATCTCTACAATTTAATTAGTTTTCAAAAATAAAAATTTTAGATAGCCAAATGTTTGATTGGATTGCTAGTTTTTCAAAGAGAAAACATAAATTAAATTATTTATCTTATTGTTTAAAATGTTTAATAACAAATTGTTTGATTTGATTACTGTGATATTTACCATTAGAGCATGTCTAACAGAGTCTTTTATTTAAATACTTTTTAATTAACAAATAAAAAATAATCAAATAGTGAGAAAAAGGTGAAAGACTTTCTTGCTAATAAAACCCATGAGAGACTCTCATGTCTATCTGTCTCTATCCGATTGGTTTATTTTTCTTTTAGTTATTTAAATTTTAATTATATAATTAAATTATTTTTAAAATATTATTATTAAATCTTTGAGAGACTTAAATGAGTCTCTATCCATTGAAGATTGCTAGTTGTTTAAAGAAAAAAAAACAAAACAAAACATGATGTGGAAGTCCTCTTAACCCATTGGTTGATCAAAGGTTAATTAATGTTTTTACATTAGGAGATATGGGGTTTGAGTCTCAAATATTGCGATTTATTAACAAATTTACAGATTAATGGAGACAATTTTACAAGAGATCTCTATCTATGCACAATTAGAACCGTTTCGACGTGATTCTATGCAAAAAAAAAATTGTCGTCAAGATATCCATCAAGAGCATGAAGAAGGAAATATCGGTATGTCGTGAATCTAATAAGAGTTGGAATGAATTATCCATAGTATAATCGTGTCTGTAATAGTTCTCATAATTTGGAATAAATAATAAATCCAGATGAAAAAAAAAAAAAAAAAACGTGACAGGGAAAATACTATGGTTACGAAAATGATTTTCAACAGAAATGTATTCAAAACTTGTCAGAAGTGGGGTTTGAACCCACGCCCTCGTTAGAGGACCAGAACTTGAGTCTGGCGCCTTAGACCACTCGGCCATCCTGACTATTTTGTTAAACAGTCTGGTACAATTATATATAAAGCTTTCATATTTGTATAATTAATTCATACATAGAGATTAGAGGAAAATATACTATTCAACTAAAGTTTTAGGAAATTTTCGATATATTACTCAAAAAGTTATTTTCCCTATAAATATAACATTAAGATAAAACAAATAAATAAAGATAAAAATAAAAACGACAGAGAATCTAGAGATCGGAGAAAGAAATCGAGAAAAGGAAACGCTTGTGTGAATAGAGAGAAACCCTAGCGAGCCGAGGTAGGAGACAAAAAAAACCAGAACTTGAGGGAGCGGAGAGATATTTCAATTAGATTTGAGATCAATCGTAAATTCAATTCATAGGAGAGAGGTTTAGTGATGGGGAAGAAGAAGAAGAGAGCTACGGAGAAGGTGTGGTGTTATTACTGCGATAGAGAGTTCGATGACGAAAAGATTCTGGTTCAGCATCAGAAAGCTAAGCACTTTAAGTGCCATGTTTGTCATAAGAAGCTCTCTACAGCTAGTGGCATGGTGATTCATGTTCTCCAGGTTCATAAAGAGAATGTTACAAAGTATGTTCCTTTCTTTTATTCCTCTACTCATGGCTCTTTTTGTATCAGCTTGGTTTGGATATTAGGATTAATGCATATATAGTCTTGTTCTAAGTTTTGATTTTTCCTTGTTGTGAAGGATCATCTTTTGATTTCTGTTGATTGCCCTAATTGACTGTCTTTTTTGTGGTTTGAATTTGCATGTTTGATGGGAATTTAGAATTTTTGAATCGTTTCTTGCATTAGCTCTTTCAGGGGTTTGGTTAATTTCATAAAGTTTGGTCATAAACCCTAGTTTCTTTGTGTAATTTTTGGGAAAGGATCAATCTTTTACTTGATAGGTTTCTGTGTGGTATTGTGATACCTTTCAACGTGTTTGCATGTTGAATTTGAAATTTGATTATTTTTTCCTTTGCTTCCTTTGGTTATTCAATTTGGTGACTTTGCTGAAGGCTAGGTTAAGGAAAGACTAATCTATTTCGTTTGATTTGATTAGAGAATCCTTTTTGTTCCATTACCTTGGGTTTCTGGAGATGCACAATTATATTTGCTCTCACTTCTTCTGATTCCATGACACTACTAACTTTTGATATTTGTTTAACATTTATCTCACTAGGGTTCCTAATGCTAAATCTGGTCGAGATGCAACTGATATTGAAATATATGGAATGCAAGGAATTCCACCTGACGTCTTGGCTGCTCACTACGGGGACGATGGTAAGGAGCTAAGGTTGTATTGTTTACATTATCAGTCATTAAATAAGAGAAGTATTGCAAGAATTATGTTTGTCTCTTCATCAAGTGCTATGGATCTATTGCACATAATGGTTCATGAACGTGTCTTTACTTTGCATGTGCCTTTTGCTCTTTTAAAGTTATTATACTCTATATATTTTGCTGGCTTATTCCGTATGATACCTTTTGAACTGAAGTTATATTTTCTGTAGAGGAAGAGGCTCCAGCTAAAGTTGCAAAAGTTGAAATCCCTTCTGCCCCTCTTGGTGGTGTAGTTCCTAGACCATATGGAATGGGATATCCACCTCAACAAGTGCCGGGTGCTGTTCGTCCAATGTATGTACTAATTACTCTAGTCTTTTTATCGCATTGGCTTGTAGAATTTCCAAATATTGTCTTTTTTTCTTTAAAATCTGATCCATGCTGAATGATGGGGAAGGATTTTTCCTTTTGTTCTTTTGCTAGTTTTTCGCTTCCTGGTCCTAAAATTTGATTCAGTCGATATGATTGTCCAACATAGAACTGTCTTAGAATCGTTCTGCTCTTGTTTGTTATCGCTATTGACCATGTTAAATAATTTTTGTCAGCAGGTATTATCCCGGTCCTTCTATGCGTCCTCCTGGTCCTCATGTATGGCCTATGCCTCCCCCACGTCCACAACAGTGGTATCCACAAAATCCAGCGGTTTCTATTCCTCCAGCTGCACATTTAGGGTATCGACCACAACCACTTTTTCCTGTTCAAAATATGGGGATGACTATGCCAACCTCAGCTCCTGTAGTACAACCTTCACCAGTCACTGGTGTTGCTCCTTCTGGAATTCCTTCATCATCACCTGCGATGCCAGTTCCTCAACCTCTGTTCCCTGTTGTTACTAACAGCATTCCTTCTCAACCTTCACCATTTTCTGCTCCTCTGCCAGTTGGTGGGGCTCAGCAGCCCGCTCCTGCTGATGCTTTAGGATCAGTAAATGCATATCCGCCTAACAACTCTATGCCAGGTTCAATCTTAAGTTCTTAGAGTCGTTTGCTTACATTTAGTTTAGCTGTTACATGTCACATTGTAATCTCTTTATCATGTTATGTTGCTGTAGGTGGGACTACTTCACATTCTTATGCCTCTGGTCCAAACACTAGTGGTCCTCCAATTGGTCCACCTCCTGTAATTGCAAATAAAGCTCCTAGCAATCAGCCTAATGAGGTCTATCTTGTATGGGATGATGAAGCGATGTCTATGGTTAGTTTCCATCATATACATCATGTTGGAATAATGTTAATTAGAAAAATTACAAGTAATGAATCATTTGGTTTTCAATCTGACTCTTTGTGTCTGTTCCTGCAGGAGGAAAGAAGAATGTCATTACCGAAATACAAAGTGCACGATGAAACCAGCCAGGTAAGTTCTGATACCCTTTTTATAGTTTAGTGTTTGCTTTTGCGCGTCTAACCCATTTGGTAGGGCTTTATTTATGCCTATTTATTCCCAGATCCTCTGTGCTAAGAGGTACCACCGTAAATTCAGTTTATAATTTCTTCACTTAGAATATGAGAAGGACATAGGCAAGAAATCTTAATCATTTTTAATCATTAATGTTCAAAACGTATCATTAGTTAGCTTGCAATAGTACTTGCAATAAGTAATGAAGAAAATGCATTTGTATCTGCTCGTTTTCCATTATATTTTCCTCTCTCTTGTATTGTATAAAAATTGTGGTGATTGGTTCCACAAGATCATACTCTACAGGTTTGGTTTCAAACGAGGTCAGCGCCTTTTATATTCTTAACTTTGCAAAGTTTGGTACCTTTGCACAATCTTGGTTTCAGGAATCAAAATGAAAACACTCTTACTCTTTTGATCTAAAGCATCCGTCTTTTAACTCAGAACCGGTTTTTTTCTTTACTGTTGCAGATGAACTCTATAAATGCAGCCATAGACAGACGAATCTCAGAGAGTAGGCTAGCTGGGCGGATGGCATTTTAGAGTTTGACACCAAAACCAAACTCTCGCCGAAGGACTCATTTCAAGAAAGGCGACGATAATGACTCTTCACTTATATTTTGTTCTGATTTTCAGAAGCTGAATTTGGAATCTGCTTTTTTAAGTTATAACTATCTATCAACCTGTTGTATTCTTTAGCCAGATGAGTTTAGTTTACCATTGGATTATTTTAGGGACCTCAGGGATGTTTTTTTTTCTCTTTTGAAAAGTTTTAGTCTTTCTTTTGTCGTTGGAGACTTGAAGAGCTTTGGTCTCTTTTCTTCTGAATTTATCCAATATAATACAGAGATTCACTTTTGCATAAAGTATAGATTTTATACCAAAATAAAATTCGACTTTTACTTCTTCCATCAACCGTATAGGCCTGGACGTTTGGGTATTGGGGTCGGGTATCTCGGGTTTAAATGTCTAGGTTCTGTTTGGGTATTTTAAAATTTTGTATCGGATTCGGTTTGGATTTGGATCCGGTTCGGACTTACTGTAAATACTCGAACATTGAAACTTTTGTATCTGAATTTATCAAACTACTCAAAAATATCTAAAATATCCAACAAAGCCGAATATTTTTAAATGAATTTACCAAAAAATAATGATTTTACCAAAAAATATTTAAAATATTCAAAATCTCGAATATTTTAGGCACTTGGGTTATTCCAAATATAAATATTACTAATATATTATTAATATGTACTTTATTTCGAGTATGTTCAAATATCTATTCGGGTTCGGATTCAAGTTTTTAGATCTTGAATTTAGAATATGTTCGGATATTTTAAAATTTCGAATTTTGATCGGATTCTTCGGTTCAGTTTTAATTCGGTTTTCAAATTTTGGTTTTTTTGTCCACCCCATAAGATTATAAAATGAACTTTTGTATCGCAAGTACTATCATTTAAAATTTTAAACAAAAATGTACTCAATGTGTCGAAATGAAACTTCCGGGTATATAATGGATTTTGTTAAACAAATAAGGGGCCTATCTGTAATATTTACTTACTTTCTCACCACTTTCGTTTCCCCCAAAAAGGAGCAAAACCTCTAAAACCCTCGAAGCCTCTTTTCGTCAAATCTGTGATTGTCCGAGATCGATACTTCACCATTATTGCTAAAATGAAAGCTTTTAGATCTCTAAGAATTCTAATTTCAATCTCACGAACAACGAAACCTCGTAAAACCCATCAAGCTCAAAACTTTCTTCGCCGATTCTACTCAGCGCAGCCTAATGTAGACGATCCTACTTCCGTCAACGAAGACGGTCCAATCAGCGACTCCGTTTTCGATAGCAGTCAATACTCAATCGAAGATTCCCCTGGAGATTCAGTCAAAAAGCAAAAGCAAGTCACTTGGGATAAAGGGTACAGAGACAGAGTAAACAAATTGTTCTTTGAGAATGAGATTGAGAAAGGTAAAGTGAGAATTCAAGAAGAAGAGAGTTCTGAAGATGAGGATGAAGATAGTATTGATAGTTCTAGGTTTCTCGCTAAAACTCTTCTTGAGGCTGCGTTGGAGTCACCTGATGAAGAACTTGGTGAAGGTGAAGTTAGAGAAGAAGATCAGAAGTCTCTTAATGTTGGCATCATTGGTCCACCAAACGCAGGAAAATCATCGCTTACTAATTTCATGGTTTGTTGATTCTCTCATTTTAGATTCGTCTTTTGAGAATCAATTGAGACATTTTTGTATATGTTTATTTACAAATTCGTTGTTTATCGGTTGAATTTTCTGCTGCCATGGCTCTTGTGTAATCCCAAATTTGGTTTACTCTTCTATTATGTGTAAGTGAAGGTTGGATCTAAGGTTGCTGCTGCTTCACGGAAGACTAACACGACGACTCATGAAGTGTTAGGAGTATTGACAAAAGGAGATACACAAGTTGTAAGTTTTTCTCTTATGTATTTGTTGCATATGTAAACTACTTGTTATGGTTATGAAGATTAGCATTTATCGTTGCAATCATTCTTGGATTGAAATTTTGAGATTTGTGTGTTTGGAACAACGTTTCAGTGTTTCTTTGATACTCCGGGTCTTATGTTGAAGAAAAGCGGGTATGGTTACAAAGATATAAAGGCTCGTGTGCAAAATGCTTGGACTTCGGTTGATCTATTTGATGTCCTCATTGTTATGTTTGATGTCCATAGGCATCTGATGAGGTTAGTCGTTTGCTCGTTTGTGTACTTTATCAGCTTCACATATTTTCTCGACTTAGTTATCTCGTAACTGAGAGTAGTGTGGTTAGGAGCATCAGATGGTGCATCTTATGGTGGGCTTATTACTAGTTTCTCTGTTTTGATATCTTTCTTATCTTGATTGACCGAGATTATCCATAAGCTTGAGAACGGTAAAACCGATGGAAACACCCATCTATGACTGTGGTTTTGCATTATTGGCAAGTAGAAATAGAGTTCTCTGAGACTTATTTTGTAGTTTGTGAATTCTGTTTTCTGTTTGATTTTATAAAGTCCCGATTCAAGAGTAGTACGACTGATCAAATACATGGGCGAAGAAGAAAGTCCAAAACAAAAGCGCATTTTATGTATGAACAAAGTTGATCTGGTTGAGAAGAAGAAAGATCTGTTAAAAGTTGCAGAAGAGTTCCAAAATCTTCCTTCGTATGAGAGGTAGATAAGATATATCTAACTCACTTTAAAAAAAATAACGAACGAGGAAGTCTCTCGAATTGACTGAGAAAATGTATGTTTGGTGTTCTAGGTACTTCATGATATCGGGACTTAAGGGATCTGGAGTTAAAGATCTTACACAATATTTAATGGATCAGGCAGTTAAAAAACCATGGGAAGAAGATGCATTCACAATGAGTGAAGAAGTCATGAAGAACATCTCTCTTGAAGTTGTTAGGGAGAGATTACTAGACCATGTTCATCAGGTACTAATATATATAACCCTCTCTACTATTATAATCTTGTGCATCGGTTTTCGTCTATTCTTGTGGGCAAGGATTGATCGAAACAAACTATAGGAAGTCCCTTATGGCGTGGAGCACCGTCTAGTGGACTGGAAAGAGCTGCGTGACGGGTCTCTGAGAATTGAACAGCATCTCATCACTCCTAAACCTAGCCAACGCAAGATTCTTGTGGGCAAGGGCGGTTGCAAAATTGGGTAAGAGTCACAGGATGGTTCAAAGTTGATTCTTTTGGCTAATCTAATCGATAACTCGAGGATGATCTTTTGAAATGATGCTAATCTTGCAGGAGGATAGGAGTAGAGGCTAATGAAGAACTCAGGAGAATAATGAACCGCAAAGTTCATCTCATTCTCCAAGTAAAGCTCAAGTGAAACCATTCTCTGAAGACTTTTAGCTTTTGAGTTCGATGGATTTAGGATTGGTTTTGTACACGAATCTATCTCTGTCTGTATATGGTGTTGTCAAAGATTAAACATTTGACATTAGAAATATAAACTTACTACAACCAGACAGGAATAAAGATAAAGCAACAGAATTTTTGGAAAAAAACAACAAGCAGTCTTAACGCCAGAAATGGAAACGACAAGTAGTCTCTTAACTAAAAAAGGTCTTAAAATCTAACAGACTCCATGATAAGGAAGTGTTAACTGATCAAGAAGACTAGCCACCGGTGTAGTAAGTACCGGGTCATAAGCAAAACCCTGTAACACCTCTCCGTCTGAACCACCTGAGCCGCTGCCACCACCGGAGTAAGAACAAGGTGGGACCCACAACCAGCTTTTTCTCACCATATCAAACATCAACTGCAACGAGGTTCCTCTTAACACAATCATTACAAACTCTTGATTTCCGACACACTCGAATCCTTTTCCACCTTCTTCCACTGCAAACTGTGCGTAAAGCGGCTGAGGCATCCTCTCGATCTCGACCCACGTGGCGTTGTCTTGCTGTAAACTCCAAAGCCTAAGGCTTTTGGGAACGTTAAGCTTGCTTTTCTCAACGGCTGCTACAAGAACAAGCCTTCCATTGCTTTCTAACAAGCTTGGAGATCGGAGAAACCTCCTCATCGGAGCTTGAATCTTGATCCACCGGTTTCCAGTAACCTCATAGGACAAAACGCTAAAAGGGCTATAGTTCATACAATAAAACTTGCCTTGCACGTAAACCATCTTACCAGATTCCAAACTACAAAGCCGTGGCAAAGAAGAAGTCATAGCCCAGAGGGAGAAGAATCCACCTGCATCAACATGGAAACTCTCTGAGGAGAGGTTTTTCACGGCGTAAGGAGATATGAGATCGTCTCCAGCTACAGTAACATCAATGGATGTTGGTGTTACTGAGAGACCTATTGAAGGGAATAGCCTTGGCCTTGAAATTTGTGGTAATTGACTCACGGATCCAACAAGAGGGTTACATAAGAGAATGGTTTTAAGACCAGCTTCTTCAGAGACCCAACTCACTAACCCTCCTGATGAACCAGAAGGATAAAACCCTGAAGGGATATAAGGAAAGGAGAGACGGTACCATCTGATTTCATTAGGGTCAAACAAAAAGCCTTCAGCTTTATTGGAACCATTATCGTTGGTTCCTCCACCTCTCTTGTAAACGTAGCTCTTTAGGGTTTTGTGTTTGAAGAAGAGGAAACAGTTGTGTCGGAGAGGAAGTAGTTGTAGATATGTTTCGAGGAAAGTGTTCGAGAAAAGTAGACCGTAGAATCTCTTACAGACGCAACGTGACCGGAAAAACGCCGGAGGTGGAAGAAAAGCGATGATGCGGTCAAGAAGTGGAGGAGGTAGCTTGCTCCAAATCCTACCGTCCATCCATTGACCGGAGCTTGAGTCGGTGGTGGTGCTTGTGGTTGTGCTACTGTTGCTGCTACTGGTGAAAGTGTAAGAAAAAGGTAAAGTTAAAGACGGGTTATTGATGAACACATTTGGATCCATTTTTAGTGCTTTAGGCTTTGAAATATGAAAGATTTATAAGTGAAAAAGGTTTTGGGTTTTCCTTTTGACTGAAATGGATTTAGAGTTTTATTCTTGTAATGGGAATATATGAAGAGAGATTTGGGTTGTAGGTTTTTTGAGGAAGATTTTGGTGAAAGTTATGCAAAACCCATTGTAGGAAAAGAGGCAAGGATCATATGAATTAGCTTTTGAAGAAAGAAGAAACAAAGAGGAGACAAAGTGTTTGGTCTTTCTCTGTGCTTCTTGCATGGGTTTTTGCTATGTTCTTGTCTTCTTGACTTCAATAGAGTAAAGTGACATATATTTATATATAAAAGAACACTTGAAACAAGGTAAAATGAATGTACACAAAAAACTTATATTCAGATTGAAAAAGAAAAAGATAACGTGTGTCTTTATTGATAAAAAGGTAAGGGATTAGTGTGGCACATCAACCAGTAAATAAAAATTAACTCTCTTTTTTATTGTATCTGAAAGTTATGTAATGTTTACTATTTTATAATATATATATATTTGGTATGAACTGTTGAATATTGGGTTCAAATGGTATCAACGAAAAATTATTGAAGATTAATCTGAATGATTGTTTTTTTTTTAAAGTTGATAGCTTACATACGTTTTGTGTGTGTGTGTTAATTAGCAAAAAGAATGGTAAAGGTAAAAATCAGTTAATGTTTGTTATATTTAATTGAAAAACGTCTAAATCAAATGGCAAATACAAGAAAAAAGTTTAACTCCAAATTAATTAAAAAGTTTTCAGAATTTTGAATAAATATCACTTTAAATTGTCAAGTGTGTTTGAAATATACTGGATATGTTCTTTTGTTATCATCATTCAAACTATAGTTATATCACAATAATGAAATTTATTAAGTAAACCAAACCTAAAAATTTAACAACCACAACCATCCAGTTTGTTACAACCACAGTTTCTTGATATATAAATTGACTAACAAAATTTTGTTTGTATATGTGTGGGTAAACGTGAAAATGGTGGCAGAGGAAGTGATGGTTCTCTTCAGAGTTATCTTGTCAATGCCCAGCATGGAAATTATTAATTCAGAGACTACTCCAATACTTTTCACACTTGATCACTTTTCATCTTCTTTTTATATTTCAGTTTCAACTCTAATTTGTAATATATAAATATTTATCCTAATTCTACATGCAATCTTCTCAAATTTTAAGTTAATGGTCAGACAAATTGAACTCGTGGAGATCAACCCAAGAAGACTAGATATTAATATCAAACTATTTTAATTTTTTTATATATATCCAAGCAAACAAACTAGATTAGTTTCTTTGTTTGGAAATGTTTTTTATTCTATATATCTCTAATCTCATCTAAAAATAAAATAGTTCGTTCTCTAATCTCATAGAAAGGGAAACCAGTCATTTGCTAAAAGCCTACAACGATATTTGGAGTGTATTTATCTATGTTGATCGGACCCTTAGTGGAATGATTCTTGTCGGAGGAGACCACGTTACCTTGTTTGGACCCAACACAAAATTTAACATCATAGAGTCCAGTAATAAAACTTCTATAGATGAAACAAACTGGAAAATTATGTAACTCGCAAAAAGTTTTATCCGAATATGAGAAATAGATATAGACGATTACTCTTAAAGAATTAAGATGTATTATTCTGATGTGATATAGCAGTTTGCTCCTAATGTTTTGGTAGAAATATACATTTTTAAAAAGAATTAACAGATAAATTGGAAAAATAAAACAGATAGCATTTTTGTCGATAAAGAAAAAAATTAAAAACACAGAAAACTGTGTTTACGCTTATATATTTGATGTGGTTTCATTTTGCATGAAATCATTCATATTATATAGCGATCGATTTTATTATAAATGATGGGCTCGAACTTCCGAATTAGAAAAAAGAAGAAGCATACTTAGCTTATTCATTATTCGACATTCGATAAAGCTGACTTTCTAAAAAGTATTAAATCAGTTCAGAAATTAGCAGATTTTTAGACAATACAAAACATCTACTATATAAATTTCTTATGAATCATTACTAGCTATAATCAATTTGTGTTAAAAGGAAGTTTAGACAAAAGTAAAAAGGGAGTTTAGAGTTACTGAGATTAGGGTTAGAGAGAATCATGACTGAAAAATGAAAATAAAGAAGTAGAAAGAGTGAAGAGAGTAGAGTCAGATCAAAAGTCCAATCAGGGTTTCTTATTTAAGGCATTGTTTACCGTGAAAATAATATGTATACAAGTGAGAATATCTGAAACTGACAAGTCGCAAAAGAGTAATAATATTCTCTATTTGCAGTAACTCAAGAGGCTTCGCTTTTGTTTGTGTTTTGATGCTAAAGGAAGTCTCTGAAACCAAACAGTGTCTTGTTTTTATCAAATCATCTATCTTCCCATTTCCCAACTAAGTTAGTAACTTTTAATTACGCTTACAAGTCGTACCAATAATAAATACTCTCATCTTACAAAAAAAAAAAAAACTTTATACGGAGTATATTAATTAATCATTAAATAATCTTTGAAAACCATTCACTGATATTTTTTTGTCACCCACATTAACAGATTCGAAGCTCCAATCCAGCCAATGTGTAGTGTTATTTACACATGTTAATATATATTTTTGTTAATTGAAATAAAATGTGTTAAATGTTACGTTCGGAAACGTAGTTAGTATATATATATATATATATAAGAGTTATGGATATAATTGGTTTCCCCCAAAGAGGAAACTCAATATTGTAATTTTGATATTAATATACGTCTAAATATCTAGAAGATTTTTAAAATATGATTCTTGTTCTCTAATTTTTATTTTATTTTTTCTGATCTTTTAATTATTTCAGTAAAAAAAAATTGTTTCTAACACTATTAACTTATTTAACGAAGAAACTAAAATGTCAAAAAGTTAATTTATACAACATCATGCATTGATGCATATGTTTCTTTTCTTTTTTTAGATAAGGCTTGCATTGATGCATATGTTTATATGTACGTACGTGTGTGTTCATGTATTGTCTGTTCATAAAAATTCTCGCTAGCCCTAAAATCTATGGAAATATTGAGAGAGGGGGGGGGGGGGGGTAAACAAATTGTAGATATCAAATTGTAGAACTCAAAGTAAATATTAATCTTCAAGAAATCGCCACTTATAGAAAAAAGGTTAAAAACTTTTTCGAACTTGGTAATTTCGGGTTGTCTTCACTCTTCAAGCAACCTTATTTTGGTTTTCACCTTTTGACGCTTATTTTAACTTTTCACCTAGATCAGTAGTAATTCAACTGGGCCTTACCTTTTACTTTGAGTAGATGAAATCTAACAATGTCAACAATATAAATAAAGGTACATCAAGAATTTAAGGATAACGCCAAATACTGTAGGTGGCAAGTTTAGTGGGTTTTGAAAGTTTTAAGGATTATTATATAATTCAACTCTGTTTGAAAGGGTGATTTATAATAAAATGGTATTATCAGCGGTTAGTCCAGAACATCAAAAAAATAAATATGGCTTATAACTCTAAGACGCCCAAAGTTTGTAAAAAAAAGAAAAAAAGGAATTCAAGAGTAAATATAGATTTAGATAATTAATCATTATTTAGACATGCATGTATATATATAATTCGAAAAATATTTATTATAAAAACTATAGCCAATTTCAATCATCATGATTCATGAGATAAAAAAAAAATTAATTTTTTCCGATACTGATTACAAAAAAGAAAAGCGTGAAATCGATTAATTTATATTTTCAAAGCTAAAGACTGTCTTATTATTTTTTTAAAAAACCGTATAGACTAATAAATGTAAGACATGTGTGTAGACGTATAAATGAATTATGAGATTTTCTCTTTATATTTTCATACTACCCGGGAAAAGTAGAGATTGTGATTGAATTTAGGAAAGAGAACCACAACTAGTGAGGAGCACACATAGAGGAGTAAGTTTTGGACATCATAGTGAATGAAACAGAAGCTACAAAAGCTGTCATTTGCTCAAATTCCAGCTTTGATAGAGTAAGTCAAATGTAGGAGTATAATGAAAAACTTTAAATAATCGGAATTGAATTTAATCAATGTTGTTGAGTTAAAGAGATTGGGCACGTTTCCATTTCGGAAACATCATGAAACTTTCCTCCGTTTTATTTTCTGTCGTGTGTCCTTCCCTACCAAATTGAACTAAGACAAGCTTCTTCTTTTTGTTGTTGTTGTTGTTTAACTTTAAATGTAACGACAAGAGAAAAGGGCCTTGCTTTGGTAGTGAAAAATGTTATATTGTTGGCGTAAGTCTTTGTATATCCAATAACTTGATTCTTAAGAAACCCATTTGCCTCAATTAATCAATGATTGAATAGTTGAATTGGTAGACAATAAACTCATTTGAATACATGAATGAAGATATCAGTAAAGATTGATAAGAGGTTTATAGTTCATATTTTACTGAAATGAAAGATTTATGCTTTACTTAAACTATAAACAAAGAATTCAAATCTTGATGCCAAAGAGTAGGAAAGTTTGCTTCTTTAATAAAGAATTGGAAAGTTTGCTTCTTTAATCATATATGAAGTGTTTTCACTTCTTGTGAAAGGTTAGAACCAAGATAGATTTACAATTTACTCCATACGATACACATTATATATGACAATCTGCGAGTTTCTTGGATCAAAGTAACAATCCTTTTTCAAGTTGCTGCTTCAGCAGGAGAGGAGAGTTTTCGTAGGACAACAATAGGATCACCTATTTCAATTGTTTTTCCAGTTCCATCATCAAGTCGATCTTTCCAAACCATGTTCTGTCCAAAGTATATCTGCATCATCATCATCATCATTTTCACATCATCATTCAAAATTCTCATGTTCATTTGTTATGAATCTTATGATGATAAACCGGACAATGGTCTTTACCTTTCCCTGTGGTTTCCTCTTTGGCTGTAAAACTTTGTCTGACCTGAAGTTCCTCAGAGTCTCAATTGGCTCTTGACCTCCAATCCCAGTTTCTTGATTAATCGTTAGTACCTGATCATCGACATATTCAAAAGCTGATCCCTAAACAAGATTCAGGGAGTTTTGAAGTAGGATACGCTTTTGATACTACCTTGCAACGGGAACATAATTTCACACCATGAAAGGTGAAATTGTCTATAAGAATCTCTGTCCATAAGTCTTCAGCAAATGGTTCACATCCATCAACAAAGATGCTGTCATCACATTTTCCCAGTGGTTGTTACAAAGCAATAATAGCTTTTAAGAGACTAGCTAAGACTTTACTAATGAACATACTTGGGTCTAAATCGGTTGATCGGTACAGGCTCCTTGAGAAGCTTATTCAAAGAATCAAGAGAACCCTGGAAAACATTGTGAAACCATTTAGATCAAAACCAAGAAAAAAAAGAAATTGAATACGATCCTCTAACCTGTGATACAAGCAAGAACGGATACATATCCGAAAACATCGCAATATGACCAGGAGCATAATTTGAATCCACAGGTCTAGTCACAGAGTCTGCAATATAACATCAAACACGTGAGCTTTGCAGAGCGCGATAATCCTTCAAATGGAGTTAAAGAGCTATAGTAAAAACCTGAATCAAAACGAACAAGTCAACAAGGCTTCCCAAGAAAGTTAGTAGACCACTGAGATGCTTCTTCTCCTTCATCTAATGCAGAGCCAGACCACTCCCAAACTGAGACACCGTCTGCTATTTTACCAGGTTTAGCTAGTGAAACCTTAAGAGCATCCATACCGGTAGCTCTAACAACAGAAAACACAGTTAACAAAGATAAGAAAAACTCTATCTTCATAAGTCAGTTGAAGAAGAAGAAGATATAAAAACACAATCTAATCCATGTTAGAGCTCTTCTCAAGCTCCCAATCCTCTGCAAAAGCATGTTGAGGCAATTCTACTTCAATCAAAGCAAGCTTTGGTTCAACTCTTTGAGTCAATCCTCTTCCTTTAGAATTCACAATCAACCAATTTCGATCCCATCGAAATCCTAAGTAACCAAACCACAAAAATTACTTTTTTCTCCAAAATCAATCTCATGAGCTCTCAACATAACACAGAAACAGAGCACAAATTCAATTTTGTCCACTTCAGAACTTACAGAGTCATACTCAAAACTACATAGAACACTCAAAGTTTTCATTTTTAATCAACAAGGAGGTTCATTGATTGATGATGAACCTTTAAAAAGGGACTAAGCTCAAGAAAAATCGAAATCAAAACTCTGAAATTGTGTGTTTATTTATACCAGTGGGAGTGAAAGCTGCCTGGGATAAAGAAATTCCTCTACATGATTTGATCGGATAAACGAACAGTGACGATACTGTTGCGCCGATTTCACTCGCCGGCGACGGAGATAAAGCTTTCTCCATTTCTCTAGAATCTCTCTCTCTTCTTTCGACAAGAACATATCTTAACAGAATTGCGTATATAACCCCAAATATTTAAGTTTATTCGATTAAAGGCCTCAAACTATTATTTATTACAAAATAATCCATTGTCTGTTAATTTACTGATGACCAAAAGAGATTAGCCTCTTTGTTGTTGCACTTTCAAGTTTCAATGACCAAAAACTCGTTTTCTTGTTTTTTTCAGAAAAAAAAAGAAAATTTCACTTTACTTATCTCTTCGAGGTTAACACAACAAGTAATCATCTTCAAGTTCATCACTATGGAGATCAACAACTGCGTTTAACTTCTGCAGCAAAAATTTAATTTCACTTTTGTTTAATAGATATATGATTTCTGAAGGAAACGAAAAGAAATGGAAAATGCTTAAAAAGAACTTTAATTGAAATCCACCTACAATAGTAATGCTTATCACTATATTAAACATCAATCATCTGATCATAATAAGTCTTAAAAAACATTTTGTAAAAATGTGGGAACGTAGGCGAGAGTTTAGTTTTTTTTTTTTAAACGTGGGCACATCCGTGCCTCATGTCCTTGTCGCTTTCTCTTACCTCTCATTGATGTTGTGGTTTTGGCCTTTTTGGGAATGATATTTCGGCTGGGCATCTTCTTCTTTTTCAAACGTTAGTGGCGAAAACAATTTCACCTGTAGCGGTTGATCCAACAATGTCTAAACAGTCGGAATTAGTTATTTTATTTTCTGGAAAAGGGTAGACATACTTGGACCATTCATGTTTCTCGACGTCATCTAGAACCCACATACGCAACTTAATGAGATATTCATCATCATCATCCATCAATTCCATCCCACCTAATTTACCCTTATAGTTTATCAAGATATCGAAAAAGCGAATGCATTATGACTCGATAAACTTGAATTTCTCAGACCTAACATCAAAACAAACTATCACCTCAACATCATCATCACCACTTTTTTTAGCCATGTAATACAAAACCCCATTGATGCATAACCCTTCACACAAAGATTTAATGTATCTGGGACAATGAGAATTGATCCCCGACCTCAGTTTTCCAGTTCCTAATATCAGAGTTCCATGACAATCTCCTTGATCACAAAATGGAAAATTCTCGGCTAATACTTTGAATTGCTTGTCTATCTGATCAAACCCTAAAAAGCTTATCAATTCTCTGTAGTAGATTAGTTCTAGTTTAGGTAAGATAACATACTGTCCCGTAATAGGGTTACATATGATAGGCACTTGATTTTTCTTTGAGGAAATAAAATTAGGGATATAGACCAAACCAGAGGCATAGCTACAATTCCTATACGGATACATATCTCCACGGAATTTCGTATGATAATCAGCAGCTACTACAAGAGACTTCTCATATGGATTATGAAGTTGAGGCCTTAGTTTTAAATTGCAAACAGCGCACCGTGGCACCAAATGCACCAAAAGATTTAAATAAAATAGAAAATTTTAAAAATTTGAAATAAAATACTAAAAACAAAAATAAAACACATAGTTTAATCTAGAAATTTTTTTGAAAGAGAAGCAAATATAATAGTTTTTGAAATACTAATAAGGATAATCTAACGAATCGTACTCATAATCTTCATCCTCGCATACATTATCCTTTTGAACTTCATCTCCACCAAATTCTTCTTTCATGTTATCATCTTCTTCATCAACCAACGCCATATAAGGTTGTGGTCTACGAGATGCTTGAGTATTGGAGCTGCTAGCAATACATTTTCATTTTTTCAATCGACTCAAAGTTGCAGACCTTGCGGTTACTTTAGTTGCAGCTGATCTAGTTGCATAACTAGGTTCATCATCTTCAAACACCAAATCATCATTTTTATCATCTGAAGAATCCCCATCCATTGTTCCAACTAGCCACTCATTACTATCATCAATCTCATCTAATAGTGTCTTTTCTCTTGTAGCGACGTTGCAAAACCCGATTATACTTCACAAAACCATGTCATTTAATCTATTTTGGGTTAATCGATTCTTCTTCTTTGTATGAAGCTGTTATAATAAAAGATTATAAGTTGCATAACGTTTTTTATATATCAATTAAATAACAAAATTAAGATTACTTACAAGCTGAAAAACACTCAAATTCCTCTCACAACTGGTAGAACTACAAGTGAGGCTAAAAACCTTTATGGCAAAGTTCTTGAAATTTGGAGCTGAATCTCCATTACAAACTACCAATCCGATTATAATGAAATAATTGTTAGTTTCAATAAAATATTATTATATTAAAAATATTACATTATTTTTTTTTTGCACCATAAACATGTTCCTCACCACAGTGCGCCATCGCTTTGGATAAGACGCATCAAAGCGTGCACCTTTTAGATCTAGCAATGCCCTCATCCTCCATGGCAATCTTCCCCTTGCCATGGTGCGCCATGCGCCATGGCATGCCACATGCATGCTTTTTAAAACTAAGGTTGAGGCCACGAGTAAAAGAGCCACTCACCGTCTCCTTCAATGGCAAATAAGAGACGTGGATGAGCTGAAGACCTGGTCCTGAACAACTTGGTGAAATATGGACTGCAAAGCATAGAGCCCCATAGTTTCGACACGCTACGAAACCTAACGATTGACTTTATTGGCAATCTGGAGAATATGTCCATTACGAGATCAGTTGGGATGAGTTCCAAGTTTTTACATCTTTCAATCGAATTCGAAGATCGTTGATTGCCTTGGGACATGGTTTAACGGGATTTGATGGATTTCCTGTCACGCATGGTTCGCTTGTGTTGTAAGCAAGCTTGTTCTAACTGATTAACACCAATGGGAAGAAGAAGAATACAAAACTAGGGCTAAAGATGAAACCCTAATTAAATAAGAAACGAGAAAGATTAATGAAGGATAAGCAAAGCACCTGATAACTTTATATAGTTACGACTTACCAGCGAATAAAACAAGAGAAGGAAATTATATAGATTTACAATTATCTCTGCTTGCTCTATTTTTTTTGCCATTTATGTAACTACTTAAAAAAAGTTAATTTAGATGGCTTAGTTATTTCGATTACTATTTTTTTTTTGACATACAGTTATCTATTTCCAATTTGATGTAGTAAGATTTACGGAAAAATTACTTAAAAGTTCAAAATTAAAGAGAGAAAACTGACAGTCTTGAAAAAAGATAAACAATGTTTTGTCACTGCAACTTTTGAGCCTTTTCTTTTATATATCTGTTTAATCATCCAAAGGGATAATTTTTATTAATTCATTGCTAATCAAAGTATTTATTTTATTTATCTTCGGGAGTCCAAATAAAATCAAATGCCTTCAGAAAGAAGTAAGCCGATCATGTCTCTCTTGTTTTTCTTCTTAATGGTTTATGTATGAATCTATATATCATCATTACGAAAAGGGTCAAAATCCCAACACTGAGAAGAGGTAAGAGAAAGGGATAGGGACAGGAGGTATGATGATGGTAGGATTGGGGAAGAGAAACACCGAGAGAGAGAGAGGAAATGAAAGAGACAGTAGGAAATTTGAAGACAAGAAGAAGAAGAAGAAGAAGAAGAAGAAGAAGTAACCGCAAAGAGATTAGAGACAATGGGAGAAGGGATAGGTGAAAGCAATGGTGGCATGTCATTTGTGCTCTATCTATGCGTTTCTGTTCTTTAGTTGAAAGGTCTCTGCGAATCAAATCTAGCTTTAGTAATATACATATAACCAGGCAAAGGTCTTTGCGAATCAAAAATTTTGATGTGCATTTTTATATAATATTTTTGATTAATCAAATTTTCCTTTTCACTGATGTTGGACATGTTTTTTTTCTGGACTCGAATGATGAAACAACTATGTTGGTCGTTTAGTACGATAAGTATCATTGTGTTTATTTTATATATAAATGAATTTTTGCAATTTTCGGTATAACAGTTAAACCGGTCGTTTAGTATATATAAAGGAGATCCTTCCATAAGCTAATTAAGCGTCTGATCTTGAAAGGCATTTGAATTAATGGCTCCATATCCGGTCCAAGAAAAATAGTGGCCCAAATCACAGATGATGATGATGATGGTGTGAGTAGGGAGAAGAAACACAAAGAGAGAGCAGAAATGAAAGAGACAGTTAGGGAAGATGAAGAAGAAGAAATGGTGAAAGCAATGGTGCATGTCATTTGTACATAATAGCTGCCTTGTCACTATCATTGGGAAGAGGATCAAAAGTGTTTCTTGCAGTGTACACGATCTAAGAGAACCAGTAGAAGAAGCAGAGATACATTGTACGATGAAGAGCTTCAGGCTAAAGGTAATGCATATTCTAAGCTAATTACGTCTCACCCTCCACTTAGTTGTAAAACCCATGCTTCTTGGCCTTAGGTTAGCGCCAACCCTAAAAAGTTTCATAGGCCAGAACTTTATTCAGAGTCTAATTAGGCGGAATATAATTGATAATAATATTTCAGAGTCTAATTAGGCCGAACTTTAGGATACTGTATTTTCCATATATATAATTAACCTCATCTAATTAGATCAAAAAAATAATTTAATAATAATAATAATAATAATAATAATAATAAGTGAGAATTGCTAGAATAACACATATTTTATAGAAAATAACTAGAATAACACTCTTGTGAAAGAGGTGAGTAAAAGAAGAGGTAAAAGACTATCTAACCTATTTTTGTAATAAAATAACGAAAATACCATTATAATTTATAAAAAAATAATAATTATGAAATATATTTAAAAATAACAAAAAATATAAATAATAAATTAAAAAAATCTTAAAAACAAAAAAAAATAATTATAAAATCTAACATATATAACAAATATAAAAATAAAAAAATGAAAAAATAAAAAATTGAAAAAGGATTATTTTTTAAAACAAAATATGAAAAAGGAAAAAACAAAAAAAACAATAAGGAAATAAATTTAAAAAATTTAACTTTTTAAAATCTAAAATAATTCAAAAATATCTTACAAAATTCATAATAAAATAAACATAAAATTTTAATATCTAATTTATAATAAATTCAAAAATAAATAAATTATTAATATAATTTAAAATAATTTTAAAACTATATTAAAAATATACAAAAAGTATTAACATAATTCAAAAATAAAATTTATTAACATAATTTCATAATATGTAACATAATTAAATATCTATATATATATAATAAATAATTAAAAAATCTAACATAATTTCATAACACAAATATACATAATATGTTATATATATAACATAATTTTGGTAACTAATTTATTCAAATAATGTTGCGGTAACAGAAAATAATCATGTACGTAGAAACAAACCTGCTACAACGTTAAACAATCATGCGGTAACTAATTTACAGAAATAATGCTGCGATAACAGAAAATAATCTTGTATCTAGAAACAAACCTGTCACAACGTTAAATAATCTTGCGATAACTAATTTACATAAATAATGCTGCAGTGTCAGAAATAATCCTGTAAGTAGAAATAAATGTGCCACAACGTTAAACAATCATACGGTAACTAATTTACAAAAATAATACTGCGGTGTCAGAAAATAATTCTGTAAGTAGAAATAAACATGCCACAACGTTAAACAATTATGCGGTAAATAGTTTACTGAAATAATGCTGCGGTAATAAAAAATAATCCTGCACAAAATAATTATGTCATAACTAAGGTGGAATGATATTTTTGTAAATATAAGGGATGCTGGATTTAAATATTAATTACATTTTTGTAATTTAGTTTTTTCCTATCAAAACTTCTAAGGATACTTTAAGGTTGAAAAACATTCTACTAAATTAAAATAAAATATGATTTATTCTAGTTATTAATACACTTTTGTAGGTCAAACTAGTAATCCTCCTCTTTCCTCCGATTAGCAAATACAACGATGATGAATAGAAGAGAAAATTCAGATTCCATCCCAACTAATCTCATTCTCGAGATTTTCTCGAGATTGCCGGCAAAGTCAGTCGCAAGGTTCCGTTACCTGTCGAAGCTATGGGGGTCCATGCTTAGCCATTCATATTTCACCGAGTTGTTCCTCACCATATCCTCAGCTCATCCATGTCTCTTATTCTTTGTTAGAAGAGACTGTGAGTGACTTTTATTGTCGACTCCTCAGCCTCATAATCCATATGGGAAGTCGTCTCTTGTAGTAGCCGCTGATTTTCATTTGAAGTTTTCTGTATATAGAAATCAATACGATTGTAGCTATGTTTCTGGTTTGATCCATTTCCATAAGATATGGATCGATCACGATACAGGTGCACTGTCTGTGATGTGTAACCCTAGCATAGGACAATATGCTATATTACCTGAACTGAAAACAGGCATAAATTCGACAAGCTTTTTAGCATTTGATCCCATTGACAAGCAATTCAAGGTATTAATCATGAACCCTAATGTGTATGTACTTCGTCCTGACTCGGTTCATCATACACTAACATTAGGAAATGAAAAAGCGAGGTGGAGGAAGATCCAATCTCCCTTCGGCCATGTGCCTTTTGGTGAAAGCATATGCATCAATGGGGTTTTATATTACTTAGCTCGACAATCTGGTGGAGAAGTGATAGTTTGCTTTGATGTTAGGTCTGAGAAGTTCAAGTTTATTGATACAGAATGCTTTAGTGATAATCTATACAGAATTATATTGATAAACTATAAGGATAAATTAGGTGGGATTAGTTTGCATTCTTACTATAGTTACTTACCTGACAACGATTATTATAACACTGATTCCATGGCTTTGTTTATGTGGGTTTTAGAGGATTTCGAGAAACAGAAATGGTCGAAATATGTCTACACTTTGTGGGAGAATGAATTCGTTTATAGCTACGATATTTTTGTTGTTGGAATGACCTCTATAGGTGAAATTGTTTTGTCGCAAAGGTTTATTACATGTAATCCGTTTTATGTTTTCTACTTCAATCCCGAAAGGAACACTCTCCACCGTGTTGAAATACATGGTAACCATCAAGTGGTAGGAACTGGAGTTGCGTTTACGCCATTGTAGACGATGTAGAGGATATTAAATTTAATATTATGGAGACATCTATAAGCCCACCGGAACAGAAGCCTAAACTCACGAGCACATCAACATCACGTAGAAATAAGCATCAAGGGAGAAGAAGAACATCAACTAGAGAAGATCATCAAGTGAAGACATCAACATCATCTGGAAAATACCATCAAGTGAGGAGTGTTGCTCACCGGACACAACAAGATTGTCGTACGTTTGGGAGCATTGACAGTTTTAATGCTCTGTGTCTTTTAGATGATGAAGAATTTACTGGTGTCAAAACATGTAAGTGTGACACTTCTCATTTACAGGGTTCTTCTGAGCTTTTATCATTCTCTTTGCTTAGCATTTTGTTTGTCTTGTAAACGAGTGGAAGGATCATTCCCTCAAACTATCATCATCACAGAGTGATACTCCCACTCTCGAACAAACTATGAAGAGCTTCAAACTTCAGGTAATGCACCTTACTCTTCTGAGCTAATTAAATTTCACCCTCCACTCAGTTGTATATATTTTCATCTCTGACCTAATCTGTGTGATTTTTTTAGAACGAAAAAGCCATCACTGAAGGAGTAGCCATAGGTTCTCGTTCCAAAGAAGCTGACAAGTCCTGCAAAGTGATATTGGGAAGACTCTCCCATGGAAGTGGCTGCCTCAAAGGTACAGCCATTACTGCTGTGGTTCTAGCTGATGCAGGAGCTGTTGCTGCAGTTGTTATATTCTCCAACTCAGCAAATACGTCAATGCAATTACCACAGCTTTAAAAAACTAAGAGAGAAGAGAATCTGTACCATACCAAAACTCTATTTCATTAACTGGCTTGCGGTACAAAAACGTCTATCAGTTATAGATGATATGAGTTAACAGGTATCAAAATCTGATTGATTCCCTTGCTCCGCGAGTCAACTAAAAGCTCTCTATTTAATACAATTTCTATTCTTTTAAGTTATCAGAGATTTTGTTAAGAATACTTGACGATGATGAATTTGAAGATTAATTAAGAGAAGTAAAAGAGTGAAAACAAACCCTGAGACGATACTTTTAGAATACGTAACCAGCTGCATGTATCTTTTTTTCATGTAGATTCGACTTACATTCAAAGCCTCTTCATAGAAAACAAACCAATGGAAATCAAATCAAGTCTATGCACAACCAGTAATATTTATATATATTTTGCAATCAAGTGAATGAAAAGGAGAAATGTTCTGAACATAGAGATCCATGAGCTTTCTTTGCAATCATTCTTCTATCTATGTAATGAATAGTTTGATTTGGTTTGAATGTAATCAACGTTTGATTTGATTACCTTCCAACGTTTGATTTGATTTGTCACACAACACTTGATCTATCTTCACTCTGGATTCTAGTTCTTTGCTGTATAGGATGGGTTTGTTCTTCTCCATCGTCTTGATCACACAAGTGGTCCACCAGCTGAGCCATTTTCCAACTCGAGCTCTCCGTAGAAGCAAGATCAAGTGTCTCTAAAGCTGAAATATATTTTCCGTTAAAAGCTTTTTCATTCCTTGCTTTCCACACGTATCATATGAGCCAAGGAATCACTTCAAGCTGTTCATCGGAAGCTCCATACTCTTTTGCTCACCAAAACAGAAAATCTACATTAGAAAACAATGCCGCACTAGGAAAAATTCCCGGAACCATTGGGACACTAGAAAGCATAATTTGGGGGAGCAATTAAGATGTATATTTTGTGGATTAAAGTATTGTACGTCATCAAGTTTACATTATACGAGTGTTATCATTATGTTAATGTTAACTCTCTCTATATATGTATGTTATGATTTCATATTCAAAACAACTCTTTTTTTGTCGTCCAATACAAGCAACCGAGCCATTAAAATATCCCAGAGTTATGAAACAACCCAAAAACAAAAACAGATCAGATCAACATGATTAACAAACAGAGCATTGATAGAAAAAACAGAGCAATGCCACTCATAGGATTCGTCATCGATTATCCTCAATGATTGAATTTAACCAAGAAGGTGCGCCCCGTTAAAGATAAGACCTGACTCTACCTTCATGTGTAACACTCTTCGCAATCTTCCGAGCTGCAGAGTTCGCATTGACTGATGAAAGCTTCACTTGGCAAGACCTGAACCTCGAACAAGCCTTCCACAACCGATCTATCAAGGACCGATATTTTGGCCAATCTTTTGGGTTATTAATTGCCTGAACGGCTGCACCATCAAGAAAATGTAAGTCCAACATACCATTAACAGCCCATAGAAGACACCGGAGCTCCGACGCAATCATGTTGTGTGCCGGTAAAAACACATATATATTCTATTCTATTATAGTTATCATATATATATTAATGTTGTTTTCTACCATTGTACACAATAGCTGCCTTGTCGCAAAACCATCATCGATTAGTCTGATCTTTGAGGCTAAGCACAAAAAAGTATAGGTACGTAAGAGGTTTCTTGGCTGCAAAGAAGAGTCTTGGGGAGCTGTAAAGCAGGAACGAGGAAAGAAACTTTAGCACCAAAAGTGTTTCTTGCAGTGTACGTCAGAGAGAATCAGAAGGAGAAGCAGAGATATATTCTGTCTCGTACTTGAACCAGCCTTTTTTGCACTTATAACTTATAACCAAACTCCCGACCAATTCAATCTGTGACAGATTACCGATACACTGTCACCAATACAAGATTACCAGAGAGCTCTTTTTATTCGCACTTTCACCAATACAAATTTCCTTTCAAAATCTAACCTTTTAAATCCTACAATAATATACATTTAAGACCATCTCCTTTAAAGCCTGGAGGGCAACGACATCCCGATGTCTCCTCTGAATTCAACAATTGGAGTAAAATAATAAGAAACATTGTCACATATAGATGAAAAGTTTCAAACTTTATTTCAAGTAGAGTCACTTAACCGAACAAGCCGAGAAAGTTAAGCCCTTTTGGTTTCAGACACGCAGCCACCTTGATTAATCGAGCATCTCGCAGGGGCATAAGCTGTTATAACATTCAAGCAAAGATGACTTCTCTTACAAAACAGAACACAAAAAATAGTTTTGAATGAAGTTTTTTTCTGCAAGATATCGATGTAGAAGTTGAAGAACATACGTTCACATGAGGTATAGCCATCTCTTGATAAAACATTGTTTATTTTTGGTAAGACTGTTAGTTTTCTCTCTTTAATTTTGAATTTTCAAGTATTTTTTCTGTAAATCTTCCTAAACCAAATTGGAAATAAATAACTGTATGTCAAAAATAATAATGGAATTAACTAAACTATCTAAATAATTGTAAATCTATATAATTTACTTCTCTGGTTTTATTCGCTCCTAACTATATAAACTTATCACGTGCTTTGCTCATCCTTTAATAAACTTATCACTTAATCTATATAATTTACTTCTCTGGTTTCATCTTCAGCCCAAGTTTTGTATTCTTCTCATCTCCTCCGCTGTGAATCAATTAGAACAAGCTTGCTTACAACGCAAGCCAACCATGCTTGACAGGAAATCCATCAAATCCCGTTACTCTGTATCCCAAGGTAATCAATAATCTTCAAATTCGATGAAAAGAGGCAAAAACTTAGAAGCCATCCCAACTGATCTAATTCTTGATATACTTGCCAAGAAAGTCAATCGGGAGGTTTCTCTGTGTGTCGAAGCTATGGGGCTCTATGCTTGTCAGTCCATATTTCACAGAGTTGTTCATGACCAGGTCTTTAGCTCATTCACGTCTCTTATTTGCGGTTGAAGGAGACAGTGAGTGGCTCTTTTACTCGTCGCCTCAGCCTCAGAATATCCATATGAGAAGTCATCTCTTGTAGTAGCCGCTGATTATCATACGAAATTCCGTGGACGGATGTATCGAAAAGATATGTTTGGCTATGCCTCTGGTTTGATCTATTTCCCTGAAGGTGACGTGCCTCTGATATGTAACCCTATCACAGGACAGTATGTTACCTTACCTGAAACAGAGTCCTCCAGAAGCTATTTAGGATTTGATCCGATTGACAAGCAATTCAAGATACTGGCCGAGTCTTATCCATTTTGTGATCAAAGAGATCACCATAAAACTCTGACACTAGGAACTGGAAAACTAAGGTGGAGGAATAATTATCATTGTCCCACATACAGTCGATTTAACCAGTCAACCTGTTAACGTTAACAGCTTATTGAGTCGGAATGCATTTTGTTTTTCGATGAATTGATAAACTATAAGGGTAAGTTATGTGGGATTGAAAAAAAGAAAAATAAAAATAAAAAAACTTATATGTGGGATGATGCCATTAATGAGTTGCGTATGTGGGTCCTAGAGGATGTGGAGAAACAGGAATGGTCCAAATATGTCTACACTTTGCCTGAGCATTAAGCCTTCGGTTCCGGCTATTTATCCGTTGCTGGAGCGACTGCTACAGGTGAAATTGTTTTCTACAAAAAGTTTATGTCTAAACGCAAACCTTTTTATGTTTTCTACTTCAATCCCGAAAGGAACACTCTCCTAAGTGTTGAAATGCAAGGTTTTGAGAATCGTGGTAGAGTTTTATATGTCGTAGACGATGTAGAAGATCTTAGTATTAAGGATGCAAAGCTACTCAAGTCAAGCATCTATGAAGAAGAAGGGCAGCCGAAATATCATTACCAAAAGATGTCAAAACCAGAACATCGGGAAGAGGTAAGAGGAAGAGACAGGGAAAGATGAAGACAGAAGAAGAAGAAGAAGAAGAAGACACCAAAGAATAGATGAGAGATAGATAGGCGTGTGGAGAGGAAAAGAGATAGGTGAAAACAATGGGGGTTTTCATTTCTGCTCTCTAATCTATGCGTTTTTGTTCTTTAGTTATAGCTAGATCTTGTTGTTCGCACTTTCAATACAAAAATCCTTTCAAAACCTAACCTTTTAAAATCTACAACAATGAAAAGAGTAGGGGAATAAAAAATCTTCTTTAGTTTTTTTATGAAGACTTTAACACAACAAGAAAGCGTTTATCTATCAAACAAAAGTGATATTAAATTTAGGCTGCAGAAGTTAATCTCAGCTGTTGATGTTGAGGTTCACCAGTCATTGGATCGTTTGTGTTTTGGCTCTCCAATGGCATGTACTGAGACATAATCGCCATTATTTCTGAATCCATGTAAGACTGCATTTTTCGATTTTGACACACAAAAAAAGATTTATTAATATAGAGAGATTAATGATGAATTGAAGATTAATTAAGAGAAGCAAAAGTCTGGAAACATACCCTGAGACGATACTTGTAGAATACGTAACCACCTACACATATGCCTGCAACTGCAACTAGAATCACAAACGTGAAGAACCACCCGATTCTTGATCCGCTTCTCTCTGCAAGAATCGAGAAACAAGAAATGATCAGAATATGAGAAAGATTAAATCTTTATCGTTTGTTTTCGACATCTTACCGATACAAGTATCTTGTTCTTTCATATAGAGACGATTCCCAGAGCATTTACATTCAAAGCCTCCCCATTTGTTATTACACTTGCATCCATCACATTGACAAGCCGATTGCTCTTTACATTCATCAATGTCTAATATAAATAGAAAGGTGAATCAGTTTAAGAAAACATGATAAGAGAACTCAAATTTTTTTGGGAGAATTAAAAAGTATTCACCTTCACATTTAAGACCATCTCCTTTAAAGCCTGGAGGGCAACGACATCCTGATGTCTCCAAGTTCTGAATTCAACAACAATTGGAGTAAAATAATAAGAAACATTGTGAAATATGGATGAAAAGTTTCAAACTTTATGGCAAGTAGAGTCACTTAACCGAACAAGCCGAGAAAGTTAAGCCCTTTTTGGTTTCAGACCAGCACCCTCCTTGATTAATAGAGCATCTCGCAGGGCCATAAGCTGTTAGAACATTCAAGCAAAGATGACTTCTTTTTCAAAACAGAGCACAAAATGGTTTTGAATGAAGTTTTTCTGCATGTAGAAGTTGAAGAACATACGTTCACATGAGGTATAGCCATCTCCTTTATACTGTACACCATTCACAACAGGGCATTCACATACTCTTCCTCTAAATGTGTCCTGATAGAATCAAAATTCAGGTGTAAAACATCGATGAGATAATAGTCGGGGAAGTTCATCGGTTCTAATCAAGTACCTTGCATGCTGTTACATTAGATTTCTTGTCCTGCCAACACCCTCCATTTGCTTCTAGACATTCGTTTGTTTCAATATCTGTTTCAAAAAGTGTTCTTTAGTAAATTCTTTTACCACAAGATGATCAAGCTTAGAAGTGGAATTGGTTTAACCTCCACTTAGACAGATCCCGGGTTCAGTTCTTTCCTTGAATCCAGAACATATAGCCTTGAGTACCGCATTTCTCTCAAGTTTACCTGAGAAATGGATCAGATTAAAACTTAAGAATCTTTAACTTCTCGGTAAAAGAATGAGTTCAAATTTCTAAGGTAAAACTACCAAAAACAACCCCTTTTGAAATTTTAATTCCAAATATGTTACAATGAGAAGGAATGAAACAAACCGCGGTATTGAGCATTGTTAATGATCAATGTTGGCAAGATTGTTACATCCCCACGGTCACCTTGTCCTACCTATAAGTAACCAAGAAGAAGAAAAAAACTTGGTGAATTGGTTTCAAAGACGGTTAAACATAAACGTACTCAAGAAGAAAACCGCTTACCTGAAGCGCTTGCTCAGCTTTCAAAACTTCATTCTCCACATTAGCTTCAGGATCACCTATACATTTCTTGATCTTATCAAGAGGCAAACCTAAGAACAGGAAGAAACAAAAAAAAACTCAAGACGTGGAATGAGAAGAAATGGCGCGAAAGAACACAATTGTGATGTCTCTTACCAAGAGATTCCACAACTCTCTCTGCACATTCTTTGCTATACTTCTTCTCCTTCATTGAACACCTGATGTGAAAATCAGTCACATAGTCCCACCAAACCCAAGACTTGTTATTCTCTTTAGCTACTCTATGTACACATAACTGTCTCAGATTCTCGAAAACGATATCTTTCCCATCATATCCATCTCCAAAGTCTTGTTCAGGATCAGGAGCACAATACCTCCCTTGGTTTATACACTGAGACTTACATTGATTGCTTGAAACATAATCTTTTGGACAAAACCATGTAATGTAATGAGGTGTGAACAAAGAATATCCTCCTTTTTCAAGAATCTGTGCATGCCCTTTGAAGTTCTTGACAAAATTCATCTGCTCATCGCACCGCGCGCCACATTCATCATTAGTGTTAGTCCAAAGCTCATATTCAACTCTCTCATCCGGATGAGGTAATGACTCACTCCAGTCTATCTTCAGGACTACTTCTTCACCTTTTTTAAGTGCTTGCTTGAGAGTATTGGCGAAAGAAAGATCGATTAAAGCCGATGGAATGTTGAGTTTCTCTATAAACTCATCAGCTTCTTTGGATTCTTCTGGTGAATCCATTGTTATCAATGGCTCATCGACACTATCAGCTACTAGAACTGCTGCTACACCGGATTGTTGACCGTTCCATACCTTTAATGCAAAGTAGCATTCTAATGCAAAACAAAACAAAGCAAAGCAACAAAAAAAATGAATCAAAACAGAATATTTATCAACCTAATTCTTAAACCATAAATAGCATTTTGTTCTTCTACAACCAGATTGAAATTTAGGCAATTCTATATCTATATCTAAACAGAATTTTGAAACATACCAAATTTGCAAACTAAAGACTTAAAAACAGAGCTTTTGAGTTCTTCTACAAACTAAATTGAGATTGAGACAAGTATCATCATATAATAAAGAACATACCTTTCTAAATCTAATCAGAAATTTTTGTAACATACAAAATTTGCAGAGAATTTTTAAGTTTTTCTCCAATTAAATTGAAATAAGAGACAAGTCTCTTATTGTAAATGACAAAACTTTCTATTTCTAATCAGAAAATTTTAGAACAATCTCTAATATACAGAGCAATTTCAATTTGGATCAAATAAGGCAAATGAAACAGTTACTAGTTACCTCCACGATCGATGATTAAAATGGTCGGACGAGGGAATTTGGGTCTAAAAGTTTTGTCAAAAGACTCGCATCCATAAGCTCCTTGACCGGCGTAAACAACAGAACCGATCATGTAACCACCGTAATTAGGAACACCGAAGTTAGCAATGGCTGCGTCGTGCTTAGACCGCATTGCCACAGGGTTTAGAATCGTGACGCTGCTCTTCTCAACGATGAATCTCCCGAAAACTCCGTTGACCACCATAGTCAACGCTAGAAACAGAGCCAAGGTGGCACCTTTATGAATCAAAGTCATTGTTTCTGATTAGAAACTAGAGTTTGAAAAACTTGGGCTTCGAATTTTTTTTCTGGGTTTTATATTTGTTTCCTAAGAAAGTGAAATCAACTCTGAAAGTAATGATTTTTCTCGGAAATAGGTGACTCTGTTTTTCGAGTTTTTCTGAAAATTTTCCTGAGAAATTAAATCTTAAACAGAGTTAGATGATTCGAAACTTCTTCATTTTATTTTGTTTTTTTCTGGGAAATAAAAGGAAAATGTTGCTTAGATGGGAGAGAAAAAGAAATGAGTTTGCGAGAAAATGGATGTCTCTGTTTTCGATTTTTTTTTTCTCGAGAAAAAGAGATGTGAGCGTAAAGTAAACGGGAAAGAAGATGACTTGACAGAGTCAGCGGAACTGACCATGTCTCTGCAACTACTGATTCAACAAACTTCTCTATTTCATTTCTCTCTTCTCTTATTTTCTAATCATTTATTCTAAATTATTCACTAGAAAAAAATATTAACGTTTTCTTAGAATGTAAGGCAAACGTGAGATCCTATCATTTTTTGTCAAAGTTTTATTAATCTTAAAGCTTAATCAAGTGGGAAATTTTAAAGAAATTGCGTGGCTTAAGTTTAAGTCCACAAGTTTCAATTTTGATCCAGATACGTCAATATGTAAAATCTACCACATTGAGTAAAGTTTTAAAAGGTTTTAAATCAACAATGATCAGATAAATTATGCTTTCCTTGTTTCCTTACTTCATTGACTTTTAAAAATTGCATAGACTATTGAAGTAACCTATGGGTTAAGTTAGAAAGAATCATCCAAACACGAGATGTGACAATTACTAGGAGACATGAACAGTTTCTTAATCAACATACTTTATTAAATGATATATCCAACCTAATCGGTAACTTTTACCATTATTTATTCCCAAAATATTTAAGGCAGACCATGATTATGATGTCTTGTTTTATAGCTTATGATGTGTTTGTTTTGATCAATTCGGGGAAATAGCTACCAACATGCATTTTTATTTAGCAGAGACTAAGTCTCTAATATAAAAAATTAAATATGATTAGAACGAATAGAAGAGAAAATGATTATTATTAACTTACCACGATGTTGATTATTAAATTAAATGTCAATCCATGATTCAACATATATTTGTCCCAACTAATCTCATGCCAGTTTTTTTTTTCTTTCAGATACATTGAAGTTGTTCCTTTCCTTTTCTTTAATCAAATTGGAGTTTCTACATAGTAATGGAGATAAATTAAATAGATAATGGTAAAAACAAGTAGAAAAAAGACTCATACAATAATGTTCAAAATGACACTTTCTTCACGTCATTCATATAATAGACAAACATACATTGCCAGGAACGTTAAAATTCCACTACAAGTACCAACCAATAAGAACAAATTCACAAAAAACGTATTTTCAAAAAAGCCAATTAACAGTAATGTTACCAAGCCATATCAAAAGAGGGAACTGGACCAAGGCTAAAAACAGCAGAAGGTAATGATGTTTGCTTGATTCATAGCTCCTTACTTCAGCAAACAGAACACGTTTCATCGTCTTCACCAAGAAAATCCCAGTGCATAAACACGTCCATGGCATCAACACGTAGTACGAGTATCCCCACATTATCTTAGCAAAACCCGCAAGACATAGACCAGCAAAAGCATAGCCTCCATATGCTACAATGTCTAGTAAAGGCGCCTCTCCGCTACCAAGTGATAGAAGTGTTACTTTCAGGAGTATCACTTGCAAAAACCAACCAACCAATCCTTTCACAAACAGCCAATTCAAAGCTTCCGGTGTAAACCTGTATAGATTCGGTGTCCACATCAATCATTCAAGCCCTAAGACGAAAAACTCTAAGTGGGAACCATAAAGATAGAGACTAAGCACAAAACTTACTTTCCGTTAAGTCCCAATGAAAGGCCAGCAAGAACAACGTAGGTGCCAAATGCCATAAACGGAATGTACAAGTCTGGCGCATTGATATCATAGATTGGAGGCTTGTACGAGAGCCTACCCCCGACTGGTTCAGATATTCTAGTCCAGTGTCCCTGCAGGTTTGAATCAGAAACCACACTTAGTTTAATCAATGGCTGATATGAGAAGATCCCAAATCAAAGAAGAAAAGAAAAGACTAGCTTACCCGGTGGAGGAAAGGAAACAAAACAACTTTCAATTTGTTCCTCACATATTGATCATTCACTTGGAAATAGTATTGGGGATCAGAGAAGTACCGCGTTATCTGTTTAATTTTCTCAAATGCTGAGTAAAAAACGATTGAAAATCAGATATGGAATCATCAAGAAGTCACTTACATTGCTCTGCACATACTCAGAGCTTGATCCTAAAATTCTCTCCCCGTACGCTCCCAAACCACCACGGATAAAACCCGAGCCAGCCGCCGTGAACGGATTACCAAACGGACCAGGCTGAGGGTTTCCTGGAGGTCTTGGCATCCCCGGTTGAGGTCCCATGTTATTATACATCTCTGAAATCAAACAAAAACCATCACATTCAATCTCACATCACACCAATCACAAGATCACCATAAGCACTAAGCAGCAATACATCTCCTACTTCTATAATATAAACTTTTGAAACCAAAGACTAATATTAAACATTTGCTTCTTAGATTCCACAGATATTTTCTTGAACTTTCCAATTTCGATTTTGTAAAGACCAAATCATCACCAGATCCTAATATCCACACGCACTAATTCATAATCATCAATTCGTAATCACTTCCATTACTTTACGATTTCAATCACGATAATGCATAAACCAAGCATACCCAAGCTCTAGATCTATAATTCAACAGAAGAGAAACCGCAAAAGAGCTTTCAATTTCAACAACACAATCAATCTAAGCTAAATCCATCAAAAATTTCTCAAATCTTAGCAAAAAGAAACAAAAGAGCAAAGATTCAAATCGCAAATCGAGAAACAAGAGATATACTGATCCACACAAATGAAAAAAAAAACTAACCCGGAGATCCGTAGGGAGAGAGTAAAGCTTCGATGACAAAGTTAGAACTTTCTTCTGATGGAAACAATGGATTCTCTTCTCCTCAGAAATTTACCCGCTCTGTGATCTGCACCGAGACGAAGAATAAGGGTATTTTCGGGATTTCACGTTCTGGACACTTTATACTTGAGTCTAAAATGGGCCATTGAACATAGATTTATGGGCCAATAATTTCGCAAATAGGCCCTAAACCTCGGATAAGATACAGTTAAACTCGTAACCAAACATAACTTGAGCAATTTCTCAATTAGGTTTAGACGATATATAACAATCCGACGCTGAAATCAAAAACCCTTTCCCGTGAAAACCCTAATTTCGGATCTCTCCTCAAGCTTAGACATCAAGCGTAACAATGGCGAAATCAATGAGATGTAAGAGAGTGAAGAGATTGAGAGCTATAAGAAGAGAAATAGTGGAGAAGGAATCATTCACTCAAACCAGAGATGAAGCCAAAAACGCCGCTATTGAAGCCGCACTCGCTGCGCCAAAGTTACCAGTCCGTCAACCACCAGTTTCTCCGTTCATGGAAGTTGCGAATTCGATGACCTCTGAATCTGCTTCTGCCTCCGCTACTATCGCCAACGATATGGGTATGTTCGAGTTTTGTATCAATTTGTTAGCTTTGTTGAATTTTATAAATTTACCTGTTTGGTTTGCTCTTTGGATAAGGTAACACTTGGAGAATTGACTTTTATACTAATATTTGACATTTGAAATTCATCAGAATCACTCATTTTTTAAATCTTGTGAAGGTTTTTACTTCTTCAGTGTCTGCATAGCAATGTGCTAAGAACACATTTATCATTTTGAGGAAACTGAATCAATATTTGTATCAGTTCTAATCCTTTGTTCCAATGGTATTGAATTTGGTTCAAAATTGCGTACTAGTTTTATTTTAAGCTAAGTCATTGTTTGCTTGTTTCCTTTGGAAACATTAATTTGAGTTGAGTTGATTGTATATCTCTTATGTCAATATGGTTGAAAGGGTTGGTATTAATATGGGATGTTTTCTGTTTTTGGTGCAGATGTGGAAATGGATGGTGAGAAGCAAAACAAGTCGCTAAAACCTATTGGGAGGAAGTTAAAGAAGAAGTTTAAGATGGGGATGAAGAATCGCCGAAGTAAGGGTGTCCTTCGAGGCAAACGAAACTAAACCAGTCAGGAGGCTTTCTCGTTTCTTTCTACTGGTTTGTTTCATCTTGCATAATTATGTGCTCTCTATATTCTTAGGTTCTTGAAATGTCTTAGAATAAATCTTCTTCTGTACTGTGTTTTTTCCATGAGTTTCAATACTATAGAACGTGATTCGAGCCTAAAAGACGTCTAATTATGCCGCCCATCTTTCATTTTCTTGCACCAAAAGCTATCACCAACAACTATTTTACTTCATGATTGTTAACATTTAGGATTCTAGTAACATTACAGTTCGACATATTTTTATCATCTTGGACCTTCAAAAATATAATGGTAAATATACAAATTCGGTTATTGAAAATAATTCTCAGTATAAAACAAGATTCACATTTTTTGTTCTTCAGATAACAATATTACAATAGAAAAAGAGCTCAAAAAATTAAAACCAAACAGGAAAATTACTCAAAAGAAACAAAATATTATTTTAGAAGATTATTAGTAACGTCTGGAGTTAGATTTGCTACAGACCTTCCTGATTTCTCCGATACGATCTTCACCGGTAAGAACACCAACATTAACCAGCTTAGCCATCGAGACAGCAAACTGTTGTCTGAACATCTGAGGTGGCTGCTCTGCGAAAGCCTTTACAAGCGGACCGGTCCTAGGGTCCTTAACAAGCTCCTGATCAGTCGTCAAAATTCCCATGTTCTTCTGAAGATTTTTGTAATACTGATTATCAAATGCTACCGGGGTCACAGCGTCTAGGTAAACAGTCTCAGAGGCCCAACGACACTTGCGCCTCAAGTAATCTGCTAATTTAGGGTCAATCGACGGATCAGAACCTTCAGTTGCATTGAAGTTGTAAAGCCTAGACTGAATGGTTCCACAGTTGGCTTTTCCGATGGTGTGAGCTCCGGAGAGGACTACTAGGTCGAGGATGTTGAGACCGTAAGACTGAAACGTCTCGAGCAGGGCGGTGATGTCACGGCGGCCTGAAGGGACTTTCTCAACGTCTCTAGCGTAAGATGTTTTGGAGTCACGACGACCGTAGGCATTAGACCAGTAAGGACCACCTAGTTGGACGGTAGCAGCGCGACTAGCGGAGATTAGGATGTCTGCGCAGGAGACTAAACCGGGGCAAGATTTCTCGAGCGCGGACTTGATATCGTCGATGATCTCGAAGCCTCTTAGGGTTTTGCTCGCTGGAGATCTTCTCTCGGACCCTTCGTGGTCTAGAAGAACCGACGCGTCACATCCCTGAAGTTATATATATGAATGAAAACATTAGCTACCTATAGCATGGGACTAATGACTATTGATGAATACTAAGCAAATGAATGATTATAATGTTAAGAAATATTTAAGAAAAAATGGAGATTATTCAATACCGTGACACCGCAATCGTGGAAGACAAGGCGGAGGAGGGCTGGACCAAGGGAAGCGTCAGTTTTGGTCCATTCCCTCACTTTGTTATCAACGATTTTCTCAAAATTCGGACAAATATTATCATAATAATCCAAAGCTAATAGATTGTCCAAAGGAAACCATGACTTTGTGTCATCATCGTCCTCACCTCCATATCCTCCCGCTGATACTGGCCAGGCCACGAGAATCACGAGTAGGGCGACGACTGAGACCACGGCCGACTTCATTATTTTGCTTTTCTATGTATCTTTCAGTTTGATAGGATTTTAATTTGATATGGTCGAGAGATGTGTGTGAGTAATTTATATATTGGGTTTGGAAATGAATGTGATGGTCTTACGTGGGAGGCACAACTTTAAGATTTGATTTAATCAAGTGACTTGCCTGCATGTCGTAATGTTTATGATGATAATATACAAATATAATATACGATTCCTTTTTATGAGAAAAAACAAAAAAAAAAAACATTTGATATATAATGATCTTTGCATTATTGAAATCAAGGTTTTGACTTATTTTGGATTATATTAATATTTTTAGTATTTTGTCAACTTGGATTGGTCGGTTACGGTACTATCATTGTTTATTTTGTTTTCGTTTATAACTCTCACATCTAGATTTACCATGGGTGATGATGATACGGTAGAAGTACGTTATGGAGCTCATGTCCCGTTGACCTGAAAATCAATTAGGAAGTTAAAGTCTCTGCGTGCGTCCTGATTCGAAGTTTACAGTGTCCGTTAATCTGGATTACTTGATTTATCAAAAAAAAAAAAAGTATGTTATGGACTAATCGGTAAAGCAAATTGTGAGATTTCGAAACTAACTGATGATGATACATGGGCCTAATAGCCCTTATTTATGGTGGGTCAATCTTGGTAAGAGGCTCATTAAAGTGCCACGTTTATTGAGCCCTACCAAAACTAGTACCATAAAAGTTTGGTACCAGTTTCTTACTTTTTCTCTATTAGTTATGGATTTAAATAAAATTTGTTTTTAAAATAAAATAATAGTATTAAGTTTTAAAAATTTATTCTTATTATATAAAGTTGGGTTGCACTCACAAAAAATCGACATGTCAAAATTATAATTCATAAGATCATGACATGTGTCATAAAAATTATGTTAATTTTGTTTTCCTTAATCAAAAAAGAAAATCAAAGAAAAAAATTAAATAATAAAGTGGATAATTTTTAGTTTCTATTTTTTTTAATATATGTTAAATTTTTTTATTTTAATAAAATTTAAAAATTCCAAATTTAGATTTTTATATTATTATACTATTTAAGTTCGAATAAATTTATAATTTTTCAAGAAATTATGAAAGATTTTGGCGAGTGAACGTGCGAGAAAAAAAAAAGATATTCAATTTGGAACTGATTGAAGATCTAAACCAGAGATTTCAGAGGGAAACTGAAGATCTTGCAAGAAGAACTTCTCGCCTAGATATGAGCGAGAACATAACCGTCAATTACCGGATTTGTTTTTCATAACTCATATACGCCTATGTATTCGGGTTTGGTTTAACTTTTTGGGTTTTCGGGTTTAGAAGCTTATGATCTATTCAGATATATATATATATTATATATATATTTTTTTTTTTTTGGTTATGTTGTTCCATGTTTGAGTAAAGTACCGGTACACGAAATATCAGAAAAAATAAATGAAAAATTGGTAAAATTTTCACAAATATAACTATGAACTTTCATATATTTTTTTGTTAATTTTGGGTATTTTAGTTATTTAAATATAAGAATAATTGATATTTTTGAGTTTATAATTGTAGGGTAATTAGGTTAAATAAAATTTAAATACAATTAATAATTTTGGGTATATAATTTTATTTTAAATATTTTTGTTACATAAATAAAAATGTCTAGTAGCTTTTGTTTCTATTTTGTTGTTTATTTTTTCGATCACCGTGTAAGATAAGTTTGGACAAAATATCTAAAATCCGAATAACCAAACCGAATCTAACCCAAAAAAGGATACCAATATGACAAAAATCCAAATGGGTCCTAAACTCATATATCCGAAGGACCAAACATAATAAAATTTATATTAATAATAAAATTTTAATATAAAAAGTTAAATTAATTTATTTATGTAAAAAAATATTTGTAAAATAACTATCTTCTCTAACTAAACATTCTTTTTTTTTCTAAAATAATTTAAGATATATCTTTAACAACAAATATTTAATTTAATAAATTTTCTTACATTTAATTTATTTTTAAATTAAGAAACTCGCTCACTGGACGGGTCCTAATCTAGTATAAAATAAAATACAATAAAAGAAAACATGCAACAACAAAATAATAATAATAATAATAATAATAATAATAATAATCATTAAATTCATAGTTTAAAAATAACCAAGTGTTTTTTTTTTCTGAGAATATCCCAAAATAATAACCACAAGTTTTTTTCATAGTTAATAATAATCACAAGTTTTTTAACAGTTTAATAATAATTCACTATTTTTGGGTATTTTTGTTTACTTTTTTCTATTTCTTCTGTTATACTATTATTTTGAAATTGCTTACCTTCCTTACTAGTAAACAATTGGATTAATGGTGCGACAGAAATCTAAAAAGTGCATGGTTTCCACTGGCCAACGGCTAAAGTCCCAAACGGCTCCTTTGACTCTCGCATTTTAGGAGCCTTTTAATACCTTCTTATATAATTAAATTACTCTTTAATTAGTATAGTATTTAACTGCTGCTTTTACCAGTCAAATTACATGTGTCTACACTAAATACCCTTTAATTTATAGTCCGAAATTATGGTTTTTTTTAGTTTCTATAGCAATTTTTCACTTTTACTTAGCCACGTAAGCTTTTCTTTCTCGAGAACCTCACCATCTCATCCGACACCTCATTTCTACTCCCCTTATTTTACAGACACGTTCCCAAGTTTAAGGGACAAAACAGAGCGAATTTAGGTGGAAGAGAAACAAACAAAAACAAAATCTTAACTAAACAGATAATCAACAATACTGTTTCATTGCTTTTATTTTCTTCTTCATCGTTTTCTCGTATCTCCACCGCTTCTTGTTCTGTTTCTGTTTAAAACACAGAGAGAAACAGAGTTGTTATTATCATCTACGATCATTTTCTTCGATCGAATGTGTATTTGATATTTTTGTTCGTTGGTTCGATTCTGATACGAGTCAGATAGTAAAAAAATGGCGTCTTCTCAGGTAGAGATCCCTTCTTCGTCTCAAAGATTCGGTTTTATCCTTAGAGATCGTAATCAAAACACGTTCGTTTTCCGGAAGAATCTGAAAACTCCGGTGAAAAATCATCATGAGCTCTTTAAATCTCATGTCTCCGATGAGAACTTAATCGATTCTTGGATCGAGACTAACAGCAAAAAGAACAATGACAACAATCGTATTCGATTAGAAGCGAAACCAATCGAAGAACCGAAGAGAAACGACAATCTCGGAGCTTCTTCTCTGGTACAGATATGGGAAGCGAGGCTAAACAGATCTAACGGCGGAAACGCGCCGAGCAGCGGTCAATCGACGGTTAGTAATAGTCGGAACGATTCGGGAGTTAGTGTTCAAGATTCGCATTTTTCAGATTCTGAATTGGCTGATGAGAATGCTGATGGAACGGTGGAGGTTGAATCTGGATCAGACGATTTGGTTTCTGATTCCGGAGAGGGCAAATGGGGTCGAGTCGCTGATCTTGTTAGGAGGCTTAGCAACGAAGAGAATAATCTAACCGCCGGAAATAATGGCGGTAGTGGTGGACTCGCGATTATCAGAACGCCGAGGCCTTGCAGTTTTCCGGTGGTTAATTTCTCACCGAGGGTTAGAGGACGACAAGCTTTCACCGATTTGCTTATGAAAATGGAACGCGATCGCCACCGTGAATTGGATTTGCTTCTTGAACGCAACGCAGTTTCTAGGTTTGCTCAACGTGGTCGCCTTCAGGTAAATATATTTTTACTATTTTGATAAAGCACCCAATATTTTTGTGATTTTTCCATAATTCATTCTATAAGTTTTATAATTAAAATATCGTCCTCTTGTGTTTCTTTAACTAGTCAATGCTAAGGCTAAGGAACCTCAATCGCTGTTTAGCAATTCAAGATCGAAGCCGATCTAACGCAAGAACAACCAAAACAACCGGCTTAAACCGCATAGAACCAGGCTCTACACTTCTGCATATAAAGTTTTTCTCATAACCTTTGTTCCTTTTTTTCACCTAAAAGTTCTTGAGTTTAGTTCTCAGCATTTATTTTTTCTGATCGCCAATCTTTGAATCGCAATGCAGAGAGAAAATTCGGGCAAACGCTGCGGCTGCAACAGATCAGAGGAATGATCATCATAAATCCGCTGAGATGAATAACAAAGCCGTAGAAAGAACTACAGAGAACACGAGATTGAAAAAAGGCGAACTTACTCTAGAAGCTTTCTTCATGGAGCGGTTGAATATCCGTGAGCCCAAGATAGAGGAAGCAACCTTATGTAAGGAAGGAGAAACCGTAAATGGAACAGTTGAATCAAAAACGAGTTGCCTTCAGATGCAAGAAACAAGAGAAGCAGAAGAAACTTGCAATGACGGCAAGTCTGAGAAGATAGAAGAAGAGAAGACAAGCCCGAGCCCTCGTGTAACTCAAGAATCGTGGTTAAGGCAGAATCAAAGCGAGGACAAAATAAAAAGTCAAACACAAGCTGTGGTACATGAGAGTTTTGAGATGGATCAGTACCTTGGGCAACAAGAAACATCTTATTTGAATGGATGGGAAGAATTTGAAGATGAGCAGTCTTACTATGGAGACACGAACAATGACTGGCTTAACGAAATATCTCGGCCACGAAGTTACTGGGAAGAACTGAGGAAGTCTCGGTACCTGGAAGTAATGAACACTCAGAAAGAGGATATACGAAGACTTCTTGAGCGGTAAGTAACATCGAAATAAACAAAACCATGTTTCTTAATTGTTAACTATCGACTAAGAAAAATGTGTTTTCTGCATAATACAGGAGAACAGTGACAGATTTTCTTGAGAGCGGGTTACGAGAAAAGATCGATAATCTCATGATGTCCCGTGTGCAGACACACTCAAATAAGCACTCCGAAAAATGGGAATTGCAACAAGAAGAAGAAGAAGAGGAGGAAGAGAAAAATGTGATTGAAGAAGAAGATCAAAACGATAGAGATGACTCGAGCCGATCGTTGTCTTCACATGTGTTTGCATCGTCTCCAGCAGGATCATGGAGCTCTCAAGACACTGAAGTTACTTCCACTACTGCTTCGTCTGTTCATAATCCTCATTCACCTGTGAGTCTTTATTGATTTCTTGTTATTACCAAAGAAACTCGCAACCGCACTGGTAAAAACTCGCTGAATTGGTTAAAAACGTTTTCAGGGAATGGAGGTAATAAGTGGTATTAGATCACAGATCCAACAGCTACAACAAGAAATGTCATTACTAAGAGTTTCTGTCAAAACGTGTTTGGATGCTAACGCGAAGTTGCAACAGTCTTCTCACCGAGAAAACCCACTGAAACGCAAATGCTACGCTTGCAACGAAACGCAGGTTGAGGCGGTTTTGTACAAGTGCGGACATATGTGTATGTGTTTGAAATGTGCTAACGAACTACATTGGAGTGGAGGGAAATGTCCTATTTGCCGAGCTCAGATTGTTGACGTTGTTCGTGTCTTCTTCGATACAAGAAACTGAAGTAAAACGCTGATGAATTCACTAACCGATTACAGCCTCTCTTTATGTTTTTCTTATCGCGTTTGCGTTATTTGGCGTTTTGGGTCTGAATATCGTATTATGCTCTCTTTACATTAGGTTATGTTACCGACATTGTAACTAAAGGTTTTGTTTAGTTTATGAAGTTTTTGATCTCCTAAAAAGTTAACAGATTTACTCAATTAAACTTAAATATTAGAGACTAAAGTTAGAAACAGAGCTTCTAAGTAAACATGAAAACTTTGAATTTTCGATTACTATCACAATCATAAACCATTAATCGATTTTAATTTCTCAAACATTCAAAAAACTCTCTCTTCTCATAGATATTTACATAACATCCGTAGATACATTAAATACATTACACAATCATAAATATTAAAAAATAAACTCTCGATGCTCTGTTTTTATTTTTCTTATTTAAGCATTTTGTGCAGTCAAGAATGTGTTAAAGTCATCTCTAGCCTTACGCAATCGTGGAGTGATACAAGTTCGCGGCGAAGTAGGACACGAAACCGAAGCCGATGAAGAAGAAGTCGAAAATCTTACACGACGTTGCGGTGAAGTCTCAGCTGATCTCCGGTGATCTCGAGTACTCCTCGTTTTAAAAACACTCCTCAAAGCCAAACTCTCTGTTTCTCTATCAAACAAGAATCCAGAAGTCACAGGTTCTTGCACATCTCTTCCACCATTTCCACCTCCACGGCTGTTACACTTCATCATCTCCACCGGAAAATCGAAAAACAAACGACTGTTCTCTTGCGTAAGAGCCGTAGTCGATGCCCAAGAACCGCATTCGAATTTCTCTAACGAGGCCCTTATCGAAACAGTTGAGTTTGTGAAAGAAGAAGCTCTGATCATCTTCTTCTCCATTGAATCTTGACGTTTTGAAGAAGATCTAACTGGCTTGTGTTTTCCACCAAATCCAGGTAGAGATAAGCAGAAGGCGTTACATTTGAAATCTTCTTCCTTGTAAAGAATCTTCTCTGAGTAACGTGATTTTCTCGTAAAAATGAATGATTCTTGGTGACTAAGTTTCTTCCGGATTCTCATTGACTCAGGGAGCATAGGAAGTGGAACTGCGGAGTCTCTAGGCGGTGGCATCGCCGGCGGCAACACGATTTTGAAGCTGTCGTCTCTTGCCTGCGAACGGGAGAAAATAGGACCGGTTGATTTCTCGCTTTGTAGGATTGCTTTCTTTACCAAGAAATTGAAATTAGGGTTAAGGTTAGGATTTTCTCCGGGGAAAACTTTGAAACCTTCCCACTCGTTATCGTTAGATTTCTGGGCTAAATCATCATCAAACGAAAACATTGCCGGAGGAGGCATAATAAGATTTTGTCAACGAGATTAAGATGAGATAAAATATGCGGAGGATAGAGATATATAAGTACTAGGAACATTAGGAATATTAAGGTAAGAAAATGGGAAGCACGTTCATGGACACGTGGAGAAAAGTAGTGGCTTACATGTTTTAAGGTTCTAAACGTTTTGTGGATGGTTAATTGAAAAAATACTGATATTTTGTAATTACTAAAGTTTAAGGTTCTATGTTATTCTTACCACAAGAGCCACTTCTAGTTTTCAAGCTCCCAAAGGATCTTATTTTGGCCCCTTACTGGTTTATTCCATCTTCTAGCTAGTGCTACGATTCGTTTACTTTCTCTCGACTTGCTATAAGATCTTAATCCCAGTCATATATATCTATGTTCCCTTTTGACAATCTATGGAAATTGTTTTTCTATAAAGATGCACAGTTCGCTTAATTGGTTTTTACACACTACTTCAACATTTATTAGTATGTGACATGTCAAACTGAAATGTGAAGATAATTAGCTGCAAAAGAATTGAACCATATTGGTACATTGGTTAAAAATAATATGGTTCCCTTATCAAATAGCCTCTAAATCTCAAAACTCAGAACAACTTAACAACTCAAATTGCTTTCAGTCAAAAGAAGCTATTATATCGGTTCTCGACTAATCCGAGCTAACCTTCTTCTCGACACTTGACTTACTGAGGATTAAAACTCCAAAGGTGATCGATAAAGCTCCTGCAAACCACTGCCAATTTATTGGAAAATGTATTAGCCAAAACTCATTCAACTTATAAAGCCACAAGACTTTGATCATCACATTCAAGAAACATAAAACATATCCATAGATATATATATAGCCAAGATCAAAAGCTTACGCGGAACGATAACGATTCTTGGAACAGAAAGAGACCAGCTAAACCAGAAGATAGAAAATTAGCAGCAAAGTTAGTGACAGTAGCTTGTAGTGATGAGAGAGCTCTTAAGCTGTTTACATAACATCCCCACATAACTACATTGCAGATTACAACTAATCCATACTTAATCACCTGTAAATATTTAAACTTTTAAGTCATTGATCATCAAAACTATTAATCATAATTAAGTGCTAAGATTCAAATGTAGAAAATGGTAATTACGAGAGATGAGAAGAACTTTGCAGAAATTGCAGCAAGAGCTGCATTGAGTCCAGCTGCAATTGCCCAGATGTATCCTCTGTTCTTCAATTTTACATCAGCCATGGATTCTCAACCTTGTGAGTTTTTTCACAAACAAGAATCAGAAAGTAGAAAAAAACAAAAATTGCATAAATTCACGATCCATTGCATAGCTTAAAGAAAATTAAAGTGTTGGGTTCTAATCATTTGACATACCTTTGATTGCTGCAATTTTTCTTTTCGTTTTTGTAGTTCAACAATTTTCAGAGCATCAAATCTGAGATTGGAGAAGAAACTGAAGTAGAAGACAAATTGAAATCTGAAGACTGAATGGTGAAGACTGAAGAGACTATGTGGAGCATTTCGTATATAGATGGGCTTATGGCCCATTAAACGAATTCAGAGCCCATGATATAATCTTACAGAAAAATGCCATATTTATGAATGTTTTTTCTTTTTGTCTTGCTTGTTAAATTATTAGTATAAACGTAACGAATAATTGAGTTACGGCAGTAAAGCAGACGTACATAATTTAACCTAACAAGATTAATTTATAAACTGATAGTTGTATAAATTAATACTTCGAATTATTTTTATGGGACCTTAGTATAGTAGCTCTTATATATTTTCTTGAAAACAGTTTGATCTTCCAATTTCATAATACATTCATAGACCAAGGCCATGAATGTTTGTAAGTTTTTAAATGGTTTTTGGTTTTTGGATTTTGCCATAAATAAATAAATTTATAAATGTAAAAAAATAGAAGTCATGTTTAAAAATGAGAAACCAAACAAATAGTTTTTAAATTTTCAGTGAAAAATTGGTGAAATAATACAAAAACTAGTTTTTCTTTATTTTAGAGAATCTATTTTTAGAAAACTTTGAATGGATAGAAAATGAGATTTTAAAAATCAAAAACCAAAAACTGTTGTAAAAACTACTTGTCATTCAAGGCCTAAGTTTTAAAACACTACTTCAAAGTTTATATTCGTAACTATAACTCGAATCGTATGTAGTTTAAGAAAGATGAAAGGAAAAAGAAAAACACAAAAAGGTGGATCTTGATGCCAATAGTATAATTAATTAAATATTAGACAATATGTGAGGGGATTAGTGAAGGGTTTAGTTGGTGAAAAGTGATTACCTTCGTATGTCTTCCATATAATCATTTCATCATTAGAAGCATATATTTATGGGTCTAATTTTTGCGTTATTATTCCAAATTTGTAATGATTGATCTTGTTTTTGTATCTCATAGTCGCGATGAACATTACGAATATCCACTTTTAGTTGCATTTTTAAGTTAAAATTTTGATGTAAGAATGAAAGAAGGTGGCACAATGTGCTTTAGAGGTCGAAGATAATTGGCTACGGTCCTACGGATATTTTTAAACGTGGATT
>CM051363.1:11936123-12011123 GCA_028015245.1 Cardamine occulta | reverse complement strand
TACTAAGCATATGTTTATATCTTTAAGTTAAGCTATTTGCTTAAAGAACGCGTTTTGGACACAATTATAAATCTTTAAGTTTAGCTGTTTGCTTAAAGAACACGTTTTGGACACAAGTATATATCTTTAAGTTTAGCTATTTTCTTAAAGGACGCGTTTTGGACACAGTTATAAAACTAATCGTTCACTAAAAAAAGTTAACTGTATATTTGAATTCTAATTGGAGTATATATCAAGATATAGTGGACTATCGGGCGTAGTAGTTAGTCATCACTTCATCGATCTAAATACAAAATAAATAGTACGAGCAGTTTTTTGAAATATCATCAAATACAATAGGGTTTATGTCCCTTTTTTAAAAGTATATATTTACAAATATTATTACTGATAATAATTTGTGTTGTCACTCTCAACAAAGAACGATAGTCTAGAAAATGAAGTTATTGATAAATTCGTCAATAAGAATCAGTAAGTTTGTTATTTCTATTTTTATTAAATTTATTGATCTATGATTCTGTAAATAAGGGAAATGAAGAAGAAATTTTTGTCATTTTGCAGTTTTTAGTTAAGTTATTTTGTCTCTTTTAATCATTTCACCATACTATTCTATAAATTGTTTTGTTAAGAAAAGTTAACAATTTTGTAATGTTTACCAATCCAAATCTTGGAATTATTTAATTTAAAGCGTGGTTTCTAAGAGATTATATGATTGATAGGTACCTCAGAGAATGCAAAATATTATGATGCTCTACATTACTCCAATATATTTTACCACTCCAACCCCACAATCTTGGAAATTGTATTGAGTTTGTGGAGTCTTTAATTTTTAAACGCAACAGACCATAAATAGCCTTCTACCTCTGTATCTAATTGGGTTCTTAGCCACACAGACTTAGGCCCTTTTAGGTACAAGATCTGTCAGAGTTTGATGTACAGTATTGGTATGATAATTGACGTGTGAACCTCTTAAATAATAACTGCTCAAATATATGATCTATGATCTATACTAATCTTTGGAGTTTTTCCCTTTCTAATCCCTAAAACTAAAACGAAACAAGGGCACTTTTGTTGCTTAATGGCGCAATTCATTAGTCATTACCTACGCACTTTCGGTAATCATGCCCCCATTTTTTTATTCAACCCAAAAGTCCATTCACTGTATTCTCAGCTCTTTTGAAAATATTCCATCGATCAAAAGAGATAATCTATATTACAAACTTTATAATAAAATCTAGTTTGTTTAAACAACTTTAACATCGACAAATATTAGCTCGACGAGTTTTCACGCTTTTTCGAACGTAGTATTTGGATTATACCTATTCGAAAAATTGCTTACTTATTCTTTACAATTGATATATACTAGTTCTGCTTCTTCAGTTTTCTAATAGTTGTCTTAGACATATATAGAAATTTTGTAGATTCATAACTACCCGTTGATAGTAGTTAATGCATATGATAAAAGTTCACTCCATAATTGGTGGTTTAATTTAGAAGAAAAAGTTTACAAATGAAGTTTTAAAAGATAAAACTTTAGAGATTCGTATTACGAACGGGATACTTAAATCTTTTGTTTCTTAATATAATTGGAATAAGAATCTAATATACTGAAATAACCATTCTTAAATCATTTATGTGGAATTACTAAAGATATTAATTAGTGGTATGCTTGCATTAATGTAGAGTCGTGTTTAAAATACGTCAGGGAAACATATATTAACCCTACATTATATCACAATTTCGATATATTTTGTGCTTGAATCAAAAGCAACAAAATTTCTGATTTTGTGGGCTTTCTAAGAAATTTAGAAGGGTTTTTTTTTTGTTGGTCGATACAAGGGTTTAGAATATGAGTGAAGAGCACAGAAGCCTTACGAAAAAAACGGATAATAAGAAAAATAATATTTTTCATTTAAAAGTGCTCAAAGACAAATACAAAAACTAAAGGAGCATTAAGGAGACAGTGTTCGAAACTACACCGAGTTAATGCCAAGCTGCATCATCACCAATTAAGCATGTCTCTTGTTTATCTCCCCCATTAATTTTTAAACTCTTTCTAATTAACCATCATGATCAGCATTAATATTTGTCTAATTGGAATCTTAATAGATCATGAGCACTCTCATTTGTTTTTCGGTATGTTGTCCCATAAACGACAACTTTTTTCCGACGACAAAAAAACGACAATTCTTTTCCTTTTTTGTTAGTCTATATGTTATCTTTTTGTATGTTTTTTTTTGGTTCTAATCGGAATCTTATATATCATCTATCACTTTATCATATTTCATCTCGCATAGTTATAGATTTAAGTGTTCGTTCTCATATAAATTCTCCAAGTAAATTGAATTTGTTGGAAATTGATATCTTTCATTCAAGTAAATTTTCCATTCATTATGCATTTATTTTGGTCATCTTTTATTTCATTTAATTTTTATACTATTAAAAAATAGATACTCATGCACCTGTTGCCAAACAAATTTTTAAGAGTATTTAAATGAGATACTTTTAACTTTGGCATTCAAACACTATTTATTTTTTTATCTAATATTATAATTTAATAGTATGAATTATGATTTTTATCAAACACTATATTTTTTTTATCTTATTTTAAAATTATTTTGAATGATTATATAATACATACATATTATTAAAAACAAACATATATTACTCAATAAATAAAGAAAAAATGTGTGTTCTATACTCCACATAGACTAAAACATTTATGTAATGGTTCACATACATATTATTAAAAATATCAAAATGATTCCAAATACGAATGAACAATAAGTTTTACTCATCATGCGTTCAAGTTTAAAAGTTTTATTCGGTTTAATCAGGTTTTAGTCAAACCAATTTAAACTTTAAAAATTTATAAATATTTAAACTCTATAAAATTTTAAAATATTAATAATATTTAAACTCTATGAAAGTTTTAAAAAATTAATAATATTTAAACTCTATAAAATTTTAAATTATATAGAATATATGACCATTTAAAAATAAAATTTTGAAAATGACCCAAATTATATGTCTTTAAATAAAAAATTTGTTAAAAAAATTGTACAAAGATGTTTAACGAACAAAAATGTTTTGAATTTCCTTTTTTATTTTTTATAATCATTACATTAACAATTATTATTATTTTTCAGTGCAATTAAGTCTTTAAATAATCGATTTACATAGACATATTTTTGTTTAAATATTAAGTCATCAAGATCTTCAAAATAAATAATTAATATATTAAATATATAGTAATAAGTTTATTTAGATAAAAATTAAAAATTTGAAATTAGTTTTATATATTAAAAATATAGAAGTGTGCCCTAAAAAAGTTAACAATTCAACATAGATTTAAAAACAAAAAATCTCTATATTATTATTTGAGAACTACATTTTAAAAGATAATTTCTATGTGTTAGTTATTATGAAATGCATGTAACGATATACTAAATATTTTTTTTACGAAGGATATAAATAAAATTAAAAATAACCTAAAACTTCATAATGATCAACGGATTTGTGAAATCATTATACAGATATGCCGTTATAATCTCTTACTCAATTCTTTACCCGTTAGACTAAAATAATCAATCCAAAATATGTAATTATATAAAATAGATCGGTTACGGAACTTAAAGCTTTCGACTGATACAAGATATGATGGGTTTTTGTCCCAAAATAGACAGGTTTAAGACAAATATAGAATAACTAATTTTACAATATTGACTAATATAAATATATATATATATATATTACTAGAACTACCTATTTATAATAATTAATTTTAATACAAATAGATTAAAACTATTAATCCAAAACTAATCATTATATAACAGGGATTGGTTATAGAATGGAAAGTTCCCAACGAGTACTGAACATGACATATTTCTGTTTCAAAATAAACAAATTTAAGACAAATACTGAATAAATAATCATATAATATACACCAAAAATAATGGGTAAAAAATAATCATATAATGATTTTTTTTTAATTAGTAATCTGATATTGGTAAAAAAAAGATGTAACTATATGACATCATGAGTTATAAGAGACTGCCAAAAGCGATTAATATCCGTATATGTTTTGTTGTTTTGGTATTGATAGATGATATTGATACATGTTTTGGTTTTTATCTAATTAGAATTTTTTTTTGATTAATTTAATATCTAATTCGGTAGGATTTGGAGGCATAGGTTTGAAGCATATTATAAATCATAAAAAACAAATATTATAAATATATATTAACCAAAAAATATTATAAATTATAAAGAAATACAAAAATAGTAAATTAACTTGCCATAATCAAATACAAATAAAACAAAAAATAACACATTTGTATTAAAACAATTGACCCGCGGTATACCGCGGGTTCGAATCTAGTTTATAGTTAAAAATAAGTATTTGAGACTTGTATTTAATTACATGAGCATGCATTATAAACAATACAGTATAATTACATGCACCTTGCATAGTCCTTAGTCTATTTCAGGTGTATTTGAGGTTTGAAGCTTTGAAGAAGAGAATTAAAATGATGAAGAGAGGGACCAAAAGAGTAGACTTGATGAAGTCGGAGAGGTGCAACGGTCAACCGTAGTGGCTTAGAGACACCTCTGAAGTCCAGCGACATCACACACTGTCTGAAGATCTGGCGGGAGTTGTAGCGTTGTGAGCACTACCGATGGGAGCTATCGATGAGTTGCAGCGGTTTGAGCACAACTGTTAGGAGCAAGCGGCCGAGTGCAGCGGTTTAGCGACGTCATATTGACCAATTTTATTTTGTTACCCAATTTCTAAACCGAGTTTGATTTGGTTTAATTTCAGTTGACCCATAACTTTTATATCCTCCTATAACTACTCTAACACTGATTAGAAACACTTATGCTTTGTTTTTAGAGATTTTTTTTTGCTTCTTTTGGATTATTCTCAAGAACATTGTATGTATTTTGATCTTTTAAGATATAAATCTTTTTTTTCTTCTAAAATCTTTCCAACTATTTTTTTAAAAATCATGATGATGCAAAGATCAAGTTTATTGTTTTATGTTATTATGGTTGAAGTGAGTAGTCTTTTTAGGACTCTTGGGAATGGTAAATCTAAATCTTGGGTGATTAGGAGTCGGTCAGTGGAGTTTAGGTTTGTAACAACTTAGATTCTTGCTTGATAGGTGGTATTAATGCTAGATTAGCCTTGAAAATGCATATGCTAGTTTAGGACTTAGACATTTTAGCGTCTACAAGATGTTCGATAAAATGTTTGAACCAAAATATCAAGTGTTTTACATTCATTATCTATGAAAATAGTTGATCAGAGTGTTTAGCGGTTATTTAGGCTTGATAATAATGCTCATTGATTATTTTATAGCTAATAAAATTATTGATTATTAGATGATTAGTGAAGAGGTTAATATCATGGAAGTGGATTTGTTGAAATTAGTGAGCGAAGACCTAAGGATCGGTTCCACCACAACAACTTACGGTATTCCAATCTCCTCCAATGATTCAACTTGTCATTATGCATAAAGTTCATGCTGATGGCAAAATGATTGCGGTTAGTGATTTACACAATTTTTCCGATACTACACTTCATTCTCTGATCCTATAGAGGTCGAGGCAAGAACACTGCATGCTTGTTACGCTGGAGTATACCGATCCCACGATCATCAATGAGATCACTCGTTCTCTTCTTCCCCAGTGAAGACAGTACAAACGACATCAAATTTGGAAGGATGTTTCTTCTTCAACGCCCTCGAAGATGACAATACAACTATGAATTACCTCTTCTATGATAAAACAAAAAAACTTGTTTAGAGATTATTTTCGTAGATATCTGTAGTTGAACGGATTGCTTCACTAACATTTCATATGAAGTGGTATTGCGGGAATGCAATAAAGTTGCAGCCAAGTTATCAAACTCTTTGTATCCTTTTATTTTTTTTAACTTTAAAAAGTTGTTTATTTGACGACTATGTAAACATTTTCTAGTTTAATAAAAAAACATTAACAAAAACTAGCCAGTTTAATCAAAATAAATAATTGGTGGAATTTTTTTCTTTCTAAAGTCAAATAATTAAAAACTTTAAACTACATGTTTAGCCTATATAAGTTATCTTATCCGTGCCGATTTTCTTGCCAAATACATATTTCTATTTTTTTTCTATGTAAGCTATGCAAATCAATATGATATATATTTTGCTTAATCAAACAAAGCAAATTTTTAGAAAAAAAAAGTAAATATATATATGAAACAAAAATTTATTTTTAAACTTTCCTTTGTACTTATCCAAATAAAGAAATTTAAGAAATATATTTTCCTCAAGTTTTATAGATGCAAAATTTTCTTAAAATTTGTTCTTTTGTACTTATCCAAATAAAGGAATTTAAGAAAAATATTTTCCTCAAAATTTTTATAGAAGGAAACATTTCTCAAAAAAATTATTTTGTACCTATCCAAACTTTAAAAAAAAAATCTCTGGGTTTTTAGATTAGTGAAAGTACAGACAAATCTAAAATAAAACTTAATTTTAGCTGAAATGTTACTGTACTAAATAAAATACAAGACAACCAATTAATCGGAACCCATAGATAATAGAACGAAACATACACATACTAATCAACCGACATCGGAAAATTCACACACTAACACTGTGTACAACACTTACCAATTAGTTTTGTCCATGATAGATAATTCATAAAAAAAACCAGAAAAAAGAAAACAAAACAACCTAAAAAAGCATATGCATTACTTTAAAAAACAAGGTGAGAAAAAGAAAGAACACAAAAAGCTTTTGCCTTTTTTTTTTTGCTTCCTAATAATTATAACGGCCATCTCAATCACACAGATAGCATCAAATCCTATCATCCGCCGTCGCCACGTCATCTTTAACCTTACCCATTTCCACTTCCTTCACACCCTCTTCTTCGCCGTCTTCTGCCTCCTTCACACCGGAATATTCTCCCTTCTTCTTTTCCTTCTCTTCCTTCTTCATCTTCATGTAAATCCCATAGACATAACTTGAGAACCCCCAAATACATAGCACCGTCGACACAATCTTCACTCCTCCGAATTCATCGCCGTAAACCACCACGCCTCCGATCACATTCATCGCAAGCAACGCCGTCATGCAGATTCCTCCGTTGATCCCAGACGTCAAGTAAACCATTCCTGACGTGGCAGCGAAACAAAGCTGCCACGTCACCACATTGGCTAAAATCGCAACCATCCAGTAAACCGTAGGTCCTTTGGTGAAAACATGGTTCGCTTCTTTAACCATATCTTTAAACCCGCCGTCGAAAGCCATACCGATGGTTGCGAAAACCGTCGCTGAGAATTCCATCACCATTTGTATCTCCATGACCATCGGATAACAATAAACGCTCCGGTAAAGCCTCTCCGTCACGGGGAGGTAAAGCGCGAAGAGTAAACCGGCTCCGATCGTAGATATAAACCCGATGAAATACTTTGTTTCAGTTAAACCGGCCGGTTTATCTTGGCTTGAACCAAGAGCTAATAAAACAGAACTTAGCGTTAAGAGAACAACGCAATTGAGATTTGAGAAAGTGATCTTCGTTTTCACGATGATCACAGACAAGAGGAGAGTGAAGATGAGTTGTGTTGAGAGGAGAAGCGATGATGTGGACACCGGAAGATACGAGGTTCCCCATGAGAAGAGGAAGTTGTTTAAACCGAGGACAAAACCGATCAAGACGGAGAAAATGAGATGGCGGCGCGTGAAGCGCGTGAAAGGACGGCGAGTGGTGGTTTTCAAAACATAGTTAGGGAGATAGATTATGAAGAGGAGGAGAGGGAAGCCAGTGGATTGGACCCACGTGGACACCCAACGGCTCGAGCCACCGTGGACGAAGTAGTATTTCGCGAGGAGGCTTGAAGCGATGGAGCCGACAAAGAGACAACCGTAAGTAAGGATGAGGAGAATGAGAGATCGCTTGACCGGTGGTTTGACCAGGTCTTGTTGTTGTTGTTGCTCTGCGTTGACTCGGAGATCACTCATTTTTTGGCTCTTTGTGTTTGGATAATCTTTTTTTTTGTGTATTTGTAACTGTGGCTTTGCATGAAGAGAGAATGGAAGAAGAAGATGGTTCAGTCTCCAACCACACAGACATACTTACTCATGTATATATTGTGTAATTTTCGACATTAAAATATTACTATATTCATTAGTTGGACAAAATATGTATATTACTATATTCATTTTTTATTCATAGTCAAATAAATTCATTTTCAATTAATGTGATGCATTGCATTGCGTCCTTGTTAAGTGCTAACAAATTATGTAAAAATACGGGTAGGTCTAAAGAGGATATTAAGAGATATCAAAGTTTTTTGTTAGGATGTTTAGCATGTCATTCATTTAATATTGTTATATTTCATAAAAAAATAATCCCAATATTGTTATGATTTTGAACCGTTATTTATTTAGATTTTTAATTCTACGACTCTTTTTTTTTTCTTATCATAAAGGATAATTGGAAATTCTTCGGAAACACATCGGTATGTTTGTGATATTTGCTTGCAACAATAATAATTAAAGTTTTTGTGAAAATTAACTTTTAAAAATATAAAACTATTGGCAAGCGAAAAAGCCCAAATTTTTGGAAAAGTTACAGGATAATTACAAATTAGTCAATCTTCAGAATTTGATTACAATGAAATTGATCTTGTAAATAAGGATATAGAACTATAAAATTTTGATTAAACTTACCAATAAACCAAACTCTTATAGGACCGACCAAAAAAAGAATCTCAAAAAAGTACATGTTATTATATATAAATAGATACGTAAATTAGTAGTTTCATGTGTATTCTAACTTAAGCAAATCATTTAGCGTCATTTTACTTTTATTTCTAAGGGTATATCAAATCTGGACCCAATGTAAACAGGTCTGTATAAAGTAACTATATGTATGGCCGAGCTATCAGGTATGAAAAGCGCTTGCGGTTTAGTAATCAGACGAGATATTGTTCTTGTTACTTGTGGTCCTTTACCCTGGTTCAAGTGATAAAAGATTGTAACAACGACAAAACAAGATGAGTAGCCAACCCGATTATTCTATTGTTTCTCATGTAACTGTTACATATATATTAAACGTGAAAATACCTTAAATTTTGGGAGCAAGACACTTGATGTTTTTGTCATTTTCTGTTATGTAATTTGCTTTCATGTTAGTAGTATTGTAGGACTCTTATCTCTCTTATTTAAAAAACATATAAAACAAAACAAAAATGCAAAAAAAAATCTGGTGTTTTTTTTTTTTTCATTTTATGTTTTGCTTGAGATTTTATTACATGGTATCGTAGCATTTCTATATCTCAATTACTTCCACTTTCAATTAGAAAAATATAAAGAAACAAATATTCTACACTTGGATAACTTTCGTGGTGTCAAGCATATATGGCAAACGACAAGAAAACAATCGAGGATCTCAAAACGAGTGTTGGAATGGTGCAAAATGAGATTCTGAAGTATTTGACACATTAGACATTCACTAAATCGTTTGATACAAAGAAGGAAACAAACACCATGAGAAAAAGAAAGACGTTTTGTTTCGTTGTCTTGCTTCCTAAGAATCATAACGGCTGTCTTAATCACAAAGATATCATCAGTTCAAACCCTATCATCTTTATACCTTACCCATTTCAACCTCCTTCACTTCCTCTTCTTCGCCGTCTTCCACCATCTTTACACCGGAATATTCTCCCATCCCCTTTTCATTCTCTTCTTTCTTCATCTTCATGTACATCCCATAGACGTAACTTGAGAAACCCCAAATACATAGCACCGTCGACACAATCTTCACTCCTTCGAATTCATCGCCGTAAACCACCACACCTCCGATCACATTCATCGCAAGCAACGCCGTCATGCAGATACCTCCGTTGATCCCAGACGTCATGTAAACCATCCCTGACGTGGCGGCAAAACAAATCTGCCACGTCACCACATTGGCTAAAATTGCAACCGTCCAGTAAACCGTGGGTCCTTTGGTGAAAACATGGTTCGCTTCTTTAACCATATCTTTAAACCCGCCGTCGAAAGCCATACCGATGGTTGCGAAAACCGTCGCTGAGAATTCCATCACCATTTGTATCTCCATGACCATCGGATAACAATAAACGCTCCGGTAAAGCCTCTCCGTCACGGGGAGGTAAAGCGCGAAGAGTAAACCGGCTCCGATCGTGGATATAAACCCGATGAAATACTTTGTTTTAGTTAAACCGGCCGGTTTATCTTGGCTTGAACCAAGAGCTAACAAAACAGAACTTAGAGTTAAGAGAACAACGCAGTTGAGATTTGAGAAAGTGATCTTTGTATCCACGATGATCACAGACAAGAGGAGAGTGAAGATGAGTTGCGATGAGAGGAGGAGCGATGACGTGGACACCGGAAGATACGAGGTTCCCCATGAGAAGAGGAAGTTGTTTAAGCCGAGGACAAAACCGATCAAGACGGAGAAAATGAGATGGCGGCGCGTGAAGCGCGTGAAAGGACGGCGAGTGGTGGTTTTGAAAACGTAGCGAGGGAGATAGATTATGAAGAGGAGGAGAGGTAAGCCAGAAGATTGGACCCACGTGGAGACCCAACGGCTTGAGCCACCGTGGACGAAGTAGAATTTCGCGAGGAGGCTCGAAGCGATGGAGCCGACGAAAAGACAACCGTAAGTGGCGAAGAGGAGACTGAGACATGGCTTGACCGGTGGTTTGACCAGTTCTTCTTCTTCTTCTTGCTCTTCGTTGATTCGGCCATCACTCATTTTTTGTTTCTTTGTGTTTTGATAAAAATTTCTTAATTATCTCTATTTTTTATTTTATTTTATTTGTAACTGTGATCTTGCATGAAGAGAGAATGGAAGAAAAAGACGAGTTGAAAAAGGGAAGATGGTTCAGATTCCAACCACATACACTTTACTCATGTATATATCATGTAATTTTCCAAGTTAAAATATTACTATATACAACTGTTTTTTGTTCATAGTCAAATAAATTCATTTTCAATTAATGTGATGCATTGCATGGAGGCGTTGTCAACAAATTATAGGGGTGGGCAAAATATCCGAATCCGAATCCGAATTCGCATCAAAATAATCCGATCCAAAGTTTTAAAATATCCAAACGGGTCCTACACTTAAAAACTCGAATACCCGAACCCGAACATCTGAACCCAAACCTGAACCCGATCCGAACCGATAACCGAATAGATATCCAAAATATCCGAAATATAATTATATATATAGAATTATTAATTATATTTAGACTTGAAATAACCCAATTATCTAAAATTACAATTATAAATCTAAAAATATTAATTATTTTAAGACAAAATAATCAAAATATATATAATAACTAAAATATCCAAAAGTTTATAGTTATATTTGTGTAAATTTAACCAAATTTTATTCAAATTTAACATTTTTTTTATTTTTCTCAATATTTCGGATATCCGAACTCGACATGAACCCAAATAGATCCAATCCGAATCCGATCCAAAACTATAAAATACCCAAACGGGTCTATACCCGAAAATCCAAAAATCTGAAATATCCTATTCGAACCTGAACGGGTATCCGAATGCACATCCCTAACAAATTATCTAAACCTAGGGTTAGGTCTGAAGAGGATATATCAAGAGATTGTCGGTCGAAGTTTTTTTTGTTAAGAACTTAAGATTTTTAGCATGCCTGTCATTCATGTCACATTGTTATATTTCAAGAAAATGATCCCTAAATATTTGAATTTTAATTTTCCTTTTTTGTCAACGATCAAATTTACATTACAATTTTTTTTCTAAGAATTTTGAAAGTAAAATGCAACATTTCCTTATTTGAAATCTTTTACCGGTTGGTTAAAAAAAATATTAAGATGTCATTTACTTAATCAAATAAAATGTTCTGTTTCCGATAATCTATATTTCTAGGATTTACTATTTAGTTAGATATTGAAGGAACTATTATATATATATATATATATATATAGCATGCCTGTAATTCATGTCATATTGTCATATATATAGATATATTGTTTGTTAAAGTAGTGTTATATGTATTGGGCATATATATTCTTCATCTTCATTCACTACTCCGTCGTTGGTACCAAATTGTGGTGTGTATATGTATTTTTAGACCTAAGGCTAATGGTTTGACTGGATTAAACAATAGAATATTATTTTCAGGTAAACTGATTTATACTTTGAGTTTTTCATTTTCACCTATCAAGAAAACTGAGAGGAAACAAAACTTTTGTTGGAAAATGGAAACGTAAGAAAAAGAGTAAAACAAAGGAATCTTTTTTTTTTTTTTTTTTCTTCTAATTCCATTGAATACTCTTTTAACATTTTTACCAGTCATTACGAAAAAAGAAAAGAAAAACTGGTCCATTTAATTATATCCATTTATAAATTATAACAATCTTATCAAAATATTTAGTTGTAGACCCTACTTTCAGTAGAGTGCAGAGATTTTCTGGCTAGGAAAACTACATGCTACTATATCGCGTGGAAACTAAAACAAATGAGAAAATTCTTATTCTGCAAATGAAAATTAGATATAATAAAAGGTTTTTATCTATCAGAAAATAAATAAATTTTTACTATATGTCTCACCATCCGTAAAAACATAAAATCTTCATGATTTTCAAAACAGATATGCTGATGGACAAAAGTTGCATTTTACTTACAAAATTCTCATTAACAGTAACCTAAATAATCAGATGCCAAAGGCAAAATCTATAAAAGCTAATTTCCACAATATATATATATATATATATATATATGCATTAACTGCAAGCTAAATAATAGGATGTCAAAGCCATTTGACTTAAGTATGTTAAAAGAGATTTTGCAGTTACGAAGATATTCACTTTGACTATTGACAAGTTATAAATCTTTTTCAGTTTAAAAGTTCTAACAACAACTGTTAGTCATTATTAAAAACAATAACTGCTAGTCTTTATCCAAGAAAAATAAAACAATAACTGTGAAAATGAATATGAGAGATAGTTGTTTGTTTATTGGATATTTAGAAATATTTTTAAATCAAAAGTTAGTTTTGTATGAGCATAAAATCTCCAACACTACCGAAGTAAATGAAAATCAAGGACATAAACTTTAAGGATATATTTGAGTGGAAGCTAGAGATAAAGTTTTTTCCTTTAACTCTTTGAATCATTTGTAGTACCAATAGTTTTTGAGATTCAAGAGTCACAGAATACAATCACACATCGATTTCGCGAGCACTGTAAGCTCGGTTCTGAACGAACTATAAATTATACAATACTTTTAATAAAAACTTACTTTTAGAATAAGGAATTTCTTGAGTCTATAGCTTATTCTTTTATTGTTTGATTGCTTGTCTCAACAAGAGAAAATTTCTTGCTGAGATAGAGGAGTTTCGATTTTGAAATCCATGAACAACCTATTGAAGCACTTCTCACGCGAATCCATGAAAAGTGGGTAACGAGGAGATTCGACGACCTGATCCTCTGAGATCGTGCAACCAGAGAGACTGAGTCTCACATCATCGACTTCTCCTTTTTTTTCTCTGTTATCTCCGTTCACCCTCTTCACGCCGGTGAAGCTCGAGCTCCAATCTTGAGCTTAATGAGATCACAAGGCTCATATGTCATTCACAACACTAATTTTAGTAAGTCCAATTGGTTTACATGAAAATCGACCCAACAAGTTTTAAAAGTTTTTCATATACAACAATAATCCATGAAAAAAGAAAACAATATTTAGGGAAATGAATGTTGAAAGAAGGAAGATGATAAGACCATCTTCAATATTCAGTTGTTGATATATTGTTCTATCACGAAGTTGATTTCGAATGCCGATCATATTACTGAGATTTGTAGGCATATCTGTAGAATACGGGACCGATTGGTTAGGACTGTTACTTTAAGCTTTCGTTGTAGGCTTTTGGCTGTAGAAACTTTGACTCTAGAGATTTTGGCTGTAGAAACTGTTGCTGTATAATAAGTCTGATTGGTAACAAAAAGTGTAGAAACTATGACTTTAAATATTTTTAAAAGTTTGATTGGTAACAAAATTGTAGATATTTTTAAATAAATATATTTTATTATACCATATTTAAAGAAAAATAATGACATAAACTGATAAATAAATTTTATTAATAGTAAAAGTTTTGGAAACAAAATAGAAAACTCATAAATAATTATTAGTAACCAAAAATTTCATCTTGTCCTGCTTCGGGAGCTTCCAAATTATGAAGATAAATATTGTAAAAATATTCGAAATCAAATTAAATAAAATAACTACCGCAAAGTAGCCCACATAGTGTTACTAACTCGTCACAAACACCTTCCATGTATTCTCTAGAACTAACCTCTTCTTCCGTTATGTTTGGAAGTTCTTCCTCATATGCGACTGCATATTCGTTTGGATGTTTTTGTGGTGACTGAAAATCAGGATCTGCAATCTTTGACTTGCGAATAAAATTATGGAGGGCCATAATATCTGATAAAAAAATAACTCTCCATAGGTTCATGTATTTATAAAGTTTTAATAATCTCTAAAAATAGTAATTAATTTTTTCTTTTGAAAATTTTTCCATTGTTTTTGAATGATTCTTGATAGATTATTATGTGCTAATAATATTAATTTGTTGACAATTATGTGCTAATTAGTCATAATTTTGTAATTTATTTTGAATAGTAAATAATAAATTATTATGAATAATAAATAATAAATTATTTTGAATAGTAAATAATAAATTGTTTTGAATAATTTTATTGTTATGTGTATGATTTTTTCATTTTTTTATTATTTGGCTGTAATTTATTATTAATTTTGTATTATTGAATTGATTAACAAAACAAAAACATTATTTCAACAATTGTTACATAAACTTTTTCTACAGTCTCAAAAATCTCATTTTTGAGATTTTAAAAAATTAAACTAAAAAAGATCTAGTGGCTTTTAAAAATAGCAGTTAGACTTTTAAGAGTTAAGAACAAAATAAAAGTTTTAAAGTCTGATTGGTTGAAAATTAACTTTGAAAACTTTAAATTTTTCTAAAGCCTTCAAAGTCTCCTACAAATCGGCCCCTACGTCATATCCACTTGTGAAGTTCTGTTTCCTTCTCCTTGTGCGAATTCTAATACATCAAACTGAGTGTATCCATCTCGTTTGTTTTCTACTATCATATTGTGCAGTATGATACATGTTCTCATAATCTTTCCTATTTTTACCTTATCCCAAACAAGAGCTAAATTTTTTTTACAATGGAAAACTGAGATTGCAAGACTCCAAAAGCACGCTTGATATCTTTTCGGACATATTCTTGATATGTAGCAAATAACCATGCTTTCGGACCTTGAAGAATTCAAATAGATTGGATAAAAGTGGCCCATTTCGGATAAATACCGTATGTCAGATAGTAAGCCAAATGATACTCGTGTCCGTTGACCAAATAATTCACTTTTGCAGCTCGACCTTGTAATATATCATCAAAAACTGGTGAGCGATCAAAAACATTGATATCGTTTAAGGTACCTGGAGGTCCAAAAAATACGTGCCATATCCAAAGATCATGTGACGCTACAGCCTTTAAAACGATTGTTGGTTTTCCTGATCCACGTGTATATTGCCCTTTCCAAGCGGTGGAGCAATTCTTCCACTCCCAATGCATACAATTTGTGCTTTTTATCATCCCGAGAAATCCACGTATCTCTCCAATATCGAGTAGTCATTGAAGATCTTATGGTGTGGGTCTTCTTAGGTACTCATCTCCGAACAAATTTATTATTCCTTCTACGAAATTTTCCAATTATGAAACTGCAATACTTTCACCAAGCCGAAGGTATTCGTCAACTGTGTCAGCCGCATAACCATATGCCATCATACGAATTGTTAATGTACACTTTTGTAGTCCAGAGAGACCAAACCTTCTAGTAGCATCTCTTTTTTGTTGAAAGAATAAAACTTCATTAGAGAGTCGATCAACAATATGCATGAACAAGGGCTTGTTCATTCTAAAATGATGTCAAAATATATAAGGAGGGTATTTGCGTCTACACTGAAATAATCGTTCCATAAGCGGTTGTGTCTTTGTTCGTGTTCTATTTCAATATAGGCTCGTTTTTTCTTTGGCGTTGTTGCTGCCTGACGATCACCAACAGCGTCAAACATATTCTCGAATTTTTGGTCGAAGATTTGATCAAAAATTTCATCAATTGATCCATCGAAAGAATTACGTGAAGAAGATGTCATTTTTTATGAATTTATTTTCTAACAAATACAAGTTTTTTGGTGGAGAAAAAAGAAGAGAGTATGAAAATAATGTGAGAATATGGAAATAATGTTGTAGTTTTCTAATAAATATATAGAAAATAATGTGAGAGGATGAAAATAACGTTGTTATTTACATTCATTCAAATTATATTTGTGGTATACATAGGTGGAGAAATTTTTGTGGTTTACATTCATTATTCGGTACAAGAATACAAAAGAAGGTACCAATATTTGTGGTTTACAAAAGAAAATGATGACTCGTGCCACAAGAATACAAAAGAAGATGGACCAACAGAAGAACCGGAAGATGATGATAACCCTACATCTTCAATGAGAGCATCCTTGTATATGTAGTGGAGCAAAGCCTTCACACAAAATTCAAATCCCATGTAAGGAAATAAAATCGAATAAGCAACAGATGCTTAAAAGCAAGAAGACCACATATATATAAGAAGCAAAAGACAATACTATCTATGTTGCTTAACTCATACAAGCATCGTAAAACCTAACCATAAGCAGATTCATAAAAGCATTAAGACATTACAAATGAATAGGTTCATAAGCCAATTCTTAACCAAGCATACAGAGACATTAATTCAAAATCAAAGTTCATACATTTATCAAAGACTAACCAAACAAGAATATTCAACAGCATAGTTATGACATTAACTGATTCATTCATGAGACTAACCAAACAAAAATATTACACAGCATAGTTCATAGAAAGGAAAGATTAATACTAACAACATGTCACTAATTAGCTTGTTATTTAGAGCCATTTCTATATCAGAAAGTGGTTCTGACTTTCCAAGGTAACTGTTAAGCAATTTATTCTTAGAAAGCTTCTCTTTCATTGCCAAGTCCTGCTGCTTTATCTCACACATGCTCTGAAACTCCAACAGTGACTTGCCTTCTTTTTTGACACTGGTTGTCTTGCTCCCAGTCTTTTTATCTTTAGCTTTTGTTGTCTTAACACCAGGAGGACGAGTCATTGCTTCATCCTCTCCATTGCTAACTTGGTGGAAGCTTGAAGACTGTGCAGAACCCTCCTCAAGCTTTCTTCTTTTTGACCTTCCACCATTTTTAACAGAAGAAGTTGAACACCATTTCTGATCATGGCGAAGCTCCCTCCATGCATGCTCAAGGGTGAGCTTTACCTGGTGATCAGTGAAGAAGATATCATTAGCCGTTTTCATAACATCATTCTCATTTTGGCCACTTGATTACTTTTTCATTGCAACCTCATAGCATCCAACGAACTTACCTACTTGGTCATTTAACCTCCTCCACCTTTGCTTACAGTGATGGCCTCTCTATTTTGCAGACCAAAAAGCTGTGGACTTGGTTAAAATAAGCTTGAATTCGTTACCAAAATGCTCTAGCTATTTGCTTATTTCCAAATAATGGATCCTTGCTGGTGTTCAACCATGCACTAATGAGCACAAGATCTTCTTTGGGTGTCCATTTCCTTCTTTCTCTACGCTCTTCAACACCTAGGCTTGGATTACTAGTACATTGGGTACTAAACACAGGGACTTCTGATGATCCAAGTTCTATACTAGGCAAGAAACTCTCATAATGATTGGGGTGAAGAATGTGATTATCTTGTTGACTATTTGAGAAGTTTAAAAAGTTTGGAGTTTGAATATATGGATTTGTTGAATCCATAACCTTGTTTCTAGTGGATGTTAAAAGGAGAAAGAAAAAGCAAAGGAGCAGGAAGGGTTATAGTTTTCTGTTAAGCTAAAACTTAAGACTTTCATATATAACAAGAGGTTTCATGTTTAAGTGTGACCTAACAAGTTGTTGTTAGATATCAATGACATAGTAAATACTTTACCTAATCTATATCTAACAAGCATTGATCACAAAGAACATAAATTTGATGTAGACATCAGTCAATGTAAAAGCATTCCCTAATCTATATCATTGCAGCTAACAAGCATTTATCACTATAAGCATTCAATAAAATACTTAAGTCTTTACCTAATCTATATCTAACAACATTCTTCAATTGACAAAGTGTTAACAAGATTTTATAGGTTGATGAATTACCTTACTTCATTGGTTAAAAAAGAAGTGAAGCAGATACCATTGTTGCAATTGCTCCAAATAACCTCAACAAAAATATAGGAACATATCAATTTCTAAGAACAGAGAAACAAAACTATCAAATAAGGAAATTATACTACAAAGATACAACAACACAAACCTTTAGATTTAAGTAAGGAAATCGAATATTGGGATTAGATTAAGAATCAAAGAAGCCCATCATGGCTAAGAACAAACACAAAAAGTCAGCTTCTCAAAATCACAAACCTCGTTTCAATTTAATGGAAACAAACAATCTATACCTAAATTCGTCTTCAATCATGGCTAACAATAAACACAGAGATTGCTTATTGATTCAAATAACCCTAATTTTGCTAAATTCAAAGAACCCTAATTTTTCTAAAATCATAGAACCCTAATTTCAATCTCATAAATAACCAATTATTTATGGAGATCTACAAAGAATATCATATATATTCATACCTTGATAATGAGATTTGAGCATCCTTCAAGAGAAGAGTCGAGAAATAACTCAAGATCAATGGTTTCGGCGAGATAGACGAGAAAGAGAGAAAGAGCTGTGCGGACAAGAGAGAGTTGTCCAGAACAAAAAAAAATATGATGTACTGTTCAACAAAACCCACTCAATCGCAAGCCTCCACCTCATCATTAGAACCGCTACTTAAAGTCCTTAATTAAGGATCGGTTCTTACTAAATAACTCATTATTGATTTAATTTTTTTAACTTTTCGGTTTAGAACCTCATTAACAACCCGCGTTGGAGATACTCTAAGTGTAACACTTCTTCTGGAATAACTACAAATGGGGTTCTAAATGAAATATTTTTTTTGTCAAACTTTCAAAAGAAATTACAATTTTTGTTTGCCTTTTAACTTTTTAAAATTCAGTTGACTTTCTCTCTCTTTATATCTAATTTCAATGTTTTATATTTAATTTTTGTTAATTTCCAATTTATTAGTTGTTAACACACTTTTCTATGTAATTTACTATACATAGTTACAATTAATGTCACAATCCATGAGTTCTCTTATTTATGTACTAAATGCACAAATCCTTAAAGATAAACATAATTAAGTTGTTATTTACTTTTTCTAAAAGATTAGAAAACCAATTGATTGTTGATATTAAATAAAAATTATAAATGAAATAAGATATCAATCCTACTAATTTAGTGAGGAGAATTAGCCACTAAGCCTAAGACCCTAAGGGATACCATAGAACTAACAAAGTTGGAAGCATATATTGCATGATAAAATAATCTTCTAGATTTTGCCACACTAATCTCTAAGTAAAACCAAGCTTCTTATGATGTCACTATTCGATGTACCATAACTACATTCATTGTTTCTAACAAAACAAAGAGGGGATATATAAGAATTAAGGATACCAACACAGAACAATTAAAGAAACGATTTTTACTTAAGAGCAGGAAGTAATGTTTTAGCCTGAGTCTTATTACTACCACATTTTTAAAAATGTTGGATTAAGCCAAGTGCAAAAAGGATAAAACACCCTCCAGCCACCAAAACCCAATTCAAAATTACATAAACTGATCACATCAACACGTACAAAAAAAAAAAGATAATGTGCACGAATTGGAACAAATTTTGACCCAAATTCCGCAGAAAACATAACGAAGCAAAACAGCATCTAAATCGAAACTCACGAGTCAAAAAGGGACGAAGCAAAAATGGATTTGGCACTTTCAATGAGAAATTTTAAGAGATTTACCAGAAAATGAAGACGCTAGGGAAAGAGATAACGAGAGAAACGAGCTTGGCGGTGGAGAACGAAATCAGCTCGGGATGAGAGAGATATAGACGAACTTGGCGGTGGAGAGCAGAAGCGACGAACTCGGCAGTGGAGAGCAGAGGCGACGACTTTGGTGGTGGAGAGCAGAGGCGAAAACCTTGGCGGTGGAGAGCAGAGGCGACGACCTTGGGGGTTGAGATCGGAGCCGACAAGCTTGGTGGAGAGTGGAGTTGAAGAGGAGGGCTTAGACCTAATGTGGGGGAAATTTAGATATGTTTTTTTTGCTTGTAAGAGGAAGATATGTTTTCTGACTAAGTATTTGACGCTATAGAAAACTGTTTTCGTTAAGTATTTGGCGGATTACTAAAATTTTAGTTCTCCTAGTGATATTTACCTTTCCCGCTTAGGGGTTTTATGTCATAGCTGACAAAAATTGCTATAATATATAAGTCAACTCTGAATTCTAGTTTTAATAGCACTAACAGAAATTGTGCTATACGATTTGCTATCAATGCCCATTTTTCTTGTAATGCAACTATCTTATTTAACCTTGACAATTTCAGTCAATCACAACAATGCCATTTCCGTTTAAAAGTTAAAAATCAGATTTAAAAAATAATAATTTCTTTCCGTTGTTCTTCTTCGATAGCGTAAAAAAATCCTTGTTCCGGAACCCTTTGCGGAGCTCGACTCAAGCGACAACGGACCTCCGCGAACCACATAAGCTCAAATTGGCCAAAGGTTAGTTCGATTAACTCTTAAGGCATTTTAATTGGCAGTTATCGAGTGTTTAATTTTAAAATTTTAACCCTTGACGGTTTCAATTGCGGTTACAAAATTTTTGCAATGATGAGAAGTTGAAACTCCCAAGTATTTTTTTTTCAGATTTGAAGGGCATCTTTATGTAATTGTCTCAATAGTCTATATAAACTGTAAATTGCCAAGTTAAAACTCAATTTCTCTTATTTTCGAATTTCTGAGTGCGACGAGAGACTATGGATGAATCGAACGACTCTGACGACAATGTGCCTCCACGTGTTCCCACCACCACTTCGTCGTGAATTGCTACGCTCGTGGAGCCCGGTTAAACATCTATTCAAAATCAAATCTGATAGGAGTTCTTGCGAAAGCATAGGAAAGCACATAAGCTCTCGATCATATCCTCAAATCACAATTTAGAAAACTATTAGATTATTGATCACAATTCTCAAATAAATATTATGAGAAATTATTAGATTCAAATCAAATATCAAATAACTTTATATTTTTCAAACCCTATTTAAAGAAAGAAAAGTATCATTTTCTGGTTCTCTTTTACTAAAATAAATATTAGTGAGGTAAAAGAGAAATTATTAGTATAGAAGAAAATTATAATTCACGTTTTAAAATGAAAACAAGTAATTATTTTATCAAATAGTGCGTTAAAAACTATAAAAAAAAAACACATTTTCAAATTTAAATGTGTGTGCTAACAAAAATAAATGTGTGTAAAGTTCGGTCTACAGTCTTCACGTAACACACAAATTGCTGGTGAAATGTTATTTTTATATAAAGATATTATCATATATTAATATTCGCATAGTCAATTAAATTATTCCAGATAATGTGATGTACCGCGTTAAAAACAATATTTCTTAAAATACAGCTTATGAGGTTTAGGCCTAAAGTCAAGATTTTATCGAAGTTTTAGTTAGCATTTTAGATATGTTTTTCTTAAGAAGTTAGATATGATTTTTGTTTTCTTTTCATATTTTAAGAAAAATACTCAATTTACATCAAAATACTTTAATTTTCGTAGTACGATAAATGCAAAAATAAATAAGTAAATTTCATAAATAATTGGAAAGCTTTTACAAGTTGGTTAGAAAAATTAAATTTCATTCTCTACTCCATCGTTGATACCAAATTGTGGTGTGTATGTCTGTAGACAGGAAGGCTAATTGTTTGACTGGTTTAAACAATAGAATATATATTAATTTAACCCAAAAAAAAAGAATATTCTTTTTATACTTTGGTTTTTTCCTTTTCACCTATCAAGAAAAGTGAGAGGAAACAAAATTTTTGTTGGAAACGTAAAAGAAGAAGACTACACTACAGCCCACAGGAAACTTTCTCTTGTTCTTTTCTTCTAATTCTATTGAATACTCTAACATGTTTACCAGTCTTACGAAAGAAAAGCAGTTCACATTTTAATTATATTCATTTATAACAATCTTATCAAAATATTTGGTTGTAGACTCCTAAGAGAATCATTATCGGCAGGTTTTAATGAGTTTCTTAATAGGTTTCTTAGAAAAAAATATTGTTTAATTAATAAAAAAGCAGATTTATACTTAAATACCATTTCTTAATTAAGAAACTTAAGAATCGGTTCTTAAATTATACGTGGCATCATGTTATTGGTCCGACATTTTGAGTAGAGGAAATCATTTTTCTCTTCTTCTCCTTGCGATGTCCGTCTCCTTCGTCTCCGGCCAAATCGTTTGGCTTCTCCGGCGGATTCCATTCGTCTTCCGGTGGATTCAATTCGTCTTCCGCTCCATTCCGATGGACGGGCTTCTCCGGCGGATTCCACTCGTCTTCCGGTGGATTCAATTCGTCTTCTGCTCGATTCCGATGGACTGGCTTCTCCGTTATGTTCTCCTCCTCCGTTGTATCGTCGGTTCTTCGCAACAAGAAGAAGAAGAAACCATGGCTTCATCTGTAATCGCTTCGTCTCCCTTCGTCTGCAAATCCTCCAAGGTTATTTATCATCTTCATCACCATTCCTTGTCCATTTCAATATATTTCGAGTTTTGGATTTTGAAATTTAGGGTTTTCTTCAAATTTAGGGTTTTCTTCAAATCATCTCTGATTTCGGTTCATAGATGTCAGATATAATCGATCTGAGCTAATTTCCTTTATCTCTCGTGATTGTTCGTCCTTCTTACATGTTACTTTGTTTGGATTTTTCACGTGAAAACTCGGATGATGGTGACGGAGAAGATTGTGGTTAGAAGAAACTCAATCCGAATCCAAATCCCAAACCGATAGCTTAAGGTTCATTTTTGAGAATTCCTCGTTGTAATGCTTTGTCGAGAAACATGGTTCCTTCTGCTTTGTTTGTGTTAGAGTTAGGTTGTTAGTTTTAATAAATGCATGTTAGTGTTACATTATGGTTGTATTAGGTGTGTTAAATGGTTGTGATGAATGGTTTAGGCTGGTAGATATATGTCTACTCGTTCTGGTTGTGTTCAATGCTTTCTTTGGACTTTGTTTCTCTTCTATTAAACCCGTAGCTTCTTCATCTCTTCCACTACCTTCTAAAACCGCATTCCTTCTTCACTTGTCTATCATCTTTGTTTCTCTTCTATTAAACCCGTAGCTTCTTCATTTTCTTCCACTATCTTCTAAACACATTCCTTCTTCACTTGGTTCTCATCTTTCAAACACACTTCGTCTCATCTTTCTCTCTTCTTTGACCTTCTCTGAAATGGCTTCTCCGAATCCATTTAGTCAGCCATCAAACTTTGTTGACTTGTTGAACAGTCAACATGATAGTCTTCCCTTTACTTGCGTGGAACTTGGTTCATTACAAGTTCCTTTGTTTACCAGTCAACATGACTCTACCTTCGGTGAAGATACTCCTGTAGAGCACAGAGAACGACGGAAATGGACGCCCACCGATGATATCTTGCTCATCAGCTCGTGGTTAAACACGAGCAAGGACCCGGTGGTGGCAAATGAACAAAAATCTGGTGCCTTTTGGCAGCGCATCACAGCCTACTTTGCGGCAAGTCCTAAGGCTGCAGGCCGTGAAATCAGAGAGGCAGGACAATGTAAGCAAAGGTGGCAAAAGATAAATGATGTTGTATGCAAGTTTAGCGGTGCGTATGAGGCGGCAGGAAGAGAGAAGCAGTGGTGAGAATGAGAACGATGTTCTGAAATGGGCTCACGAGATCTTCTACAACGATCACAAGAAGATCACCCTCGAATACGCCTAGAAGGAGCTCCGGAATGACCAGAAATGGTGCGACCTTTCTTTAACAAAAACTTATGGAAGCTGCAAAAGGAGAAGGTGTGATGATGGTTCACAATCATCAAGCATTCGCGCTGATGGAAGAGAGAATCTCGATGATGATCACTCCGATGTGAAGACTCGGTCTCCTGGTGTGAAGGCATCAAAAGCTAGAGGTAAGAAGCCTAGCACTCTGACAAGTGAAAAATTTTCGGAGTTTCAGACCATGTGGTCCATCAAGGAGAAGGATTTGGCCATGAAAGTAAAACTCTCCAAGATGCTTCAGAGATTGAAGAAGCTCTAAAGAAGAAGCTGATTACGGATATGTTAGATATTTAGCTTAATCCCATCTTCTGTGTTTGCATTTTCGAAGTTGTGTTTCATTTTACTTTGTTTCTTTGTGTTACGTTTTAGTTTGTGTTATACTTGTGTTCTAATCGAACTCCCTCGGCTATGTAAAACACTTATCTCCTGCAACATGTCTTGTTATGGTATTGTGTATACTTTCACAATCGGCTTCCACTTCTCTATGGTCTATTCATTGATCATGGGGAGGCAAGCAAGTTAAGAAAAAAAAAAGAGTTTTAATAAAAGACATCACGAAGAAGGTCACATACGTTTATGGAACGACTACTTCAGTGACACTCCAACATATCTTGGCATATGGGACTTCGGCTGATGCGGTGGACGAATATCTCCGGCTTGGTGTAACTACCGCTCGTGCTTGTTTGGTAAATTTCGTCGAAAGTATAATAAATTTGTTCGGCGATGAGTGCTTAAGAAGACCCACACCAGAGGATCTTCAACGGCTACTTGATGTTGGAGCGCAACACGGATTTTCTGGGATGACGAGAAGCATCGATTATATGCATTAAGAGTGGAAGAATTGTCCCACCGCTTGGAAAGGGCAATATTCACGGAGTTCTAGAAAACTCATAATCATTTTGGAGGCCGTAGCTTTATATGATCTTTGGATATGGTACGCATTTTTTGGACCTCTAGGTACCTTAAACGATATCAATGTTCTTGATCGCTCATCCGTTTTTGATGATATAATAAAAAGTCAAGCTCCGCAAGTGAATTTCTCCATCAACGGGAGAGAATATCATTTGCCTTACTATCTCACAGATGGGATTTATCCTAAATGGGCACCTTTTATCCAGTCTATTTTACTTGCAGAAGGCCCAAAAACATTTTTATTTGCTTAACATCAAAAAACTACCCGAAAAGACGTCGAACGTGCTTTTGAAGTCTTGCAAGCTCGATTTTCCATTGTTAAAAACCTATCTCTTTCATTGGGAGAAAGAAAAAATAGGAAAAATTATGAGAGCATGCATCACACTCCATAATATAGTAGTAGAAGACGAACGAGATAGACACACTCAATATGATGTTACGGCATTTCAAAACGGAGAAGGAAACAGAAGTGCACATGTGGATCTTACTTTTTCTACAGAAATGCCTACAAACCTCCAAATTATGTTGGGTGTTAAAACAAGACTCCGTGATAGACAACTGCATCCACATTGAAAGCTGATTTGGTTGAGCATATCTGGCAAAAATTTGGACATGATCAAGATAATAATTGAATGTTGTTTTGCTTTTATTTTTTAAAATCTATGTTTAAAACGTAATATTTGACACACTTAAAATATGGTTACAATATGAAAGACATAATCAAATATAATGAAATAGAACAAAATAAGAATGGATACAAATTTGTTTGGTTTTTGTTGGCAAAAGTAAGCCACATGTTTTCTTACCACAAAATCAAACTCTTTGTATTTTTATATAGTTACATTCTTGCTTCTCTTTTTTCTTATCAAATCAAACTCTTCGTCTCTTTATATAGTTTACATTCTTGCTTCTCTTTCTTTTTATCAAATCTTCTTCTTATTTGTTTCCTCTCTCACTCTGTTGCTCTTATTCTTATCAAATCCACTTTTCATAAAAATATAAATCAATTATGGCATCTTCCTCCCATAATACCTTTGACGGATCATTTGATGAAAATTTCGATCAACATTTTGATAATCTATTCATTGATCATGGGGAGGCAAGCAAGTCAAGAAAAAAAAAGTTTTTATCAAAAGACATCGCAAAGAAGGTCACATACGTTTATGGAATGACTACTTCAGTGACACTCCAACATATCCTACAAATTTATTCCGTTGATGTTTTAGAATGAACAAATTATTGTTCTTACATATTTTTGATCGACTCTCCAATGAAGTTCGATACTTTCGACAGAAGAAAGATGCTCTCGGAAGGCCTGGTCTCTCTGCACTTCAAAAATGTACCGCAGCAATTCGTATCTTGGCATATGGGACCTCGGCTGATGCGGTGGACGAATATCTTCGGCTTGGTGAAACTACTGCTCGTGCTTGTGTGGTAAATTTTGTCGAAAGTATAATAAACTTGTTTGGCGATGAGTACTTAAGAAGACCCACACCGGAGGATCTTCAACGGCTACTTGATGTTGGAGAGCAACGCGGATTTCCAGGGATGACGAGAAGCATCGATTGTATGCATTAGGAGTGGAAGAATTGCTCCAGCGCTTGGAAAAAGCAATATTCACGGGGTTCAGGAAAACCCACAATCGTTTTGGAGGCCGTACCTTCATATGATTTTTGAATATGGCATGCATTTTTTGGACCTGTAGATACGTTAAACGATATCAATGTTCTTGATCGCTCACCTGTTTTTGATGATATAGTAAAAGGTCAAGCTCCAATATGGTTACAATATGAAAGACATAATCAAATATAAGAAATATAACAAAATAAGGATGGATACAAATTTGTTTGGTTTTTGTCGGCAAAAGTAAGCCACATGTTTTCTTACCACAAAATCAAACTCTTTGTATCTTGATATAGTTTACATTCTTGCTTCTTTTTTTTCTTATCAAATCAAACTCTTCGTCTCTTTATATAGTTTACATTCTTGCTTCTCTTTTTTTTATCAAATCTTCTTTTTATTTTTTTCCTCTCTCACTCTCCTTCTCTTATTCTTATCAAATCCACTTCTTTCATCAAAATATAAATCAATTATGCCATGTTCTTCCCATAATACTTTTGATGGATCATTTGATGAAAATTTCGATCAACATTTTGATCAAATATTCGATGAAACGTTTGATAATCTATTCATTGATCATGGGGAGGCAAGCAAGTCAAGAAAAAAAGAGTTTTTATCGAAAGACATCGCGAAGAAGGTCACATACGTTTATGGAACGACTACTTCAGTGACACTCCAACATATCGTGCCAATTTATTCCGCTGATGTTTTAGAATAAACAAATCATTGTTCTTGCATATTGTTGATCGACTCTTCAATGAAGTTTGATACTTTCGACAAAAAAAAGATGGTCTCGGAAGGCCTGGTCTCTTTGCACTTCAAAAGTGTACCGCATCAATTTGTATCTTGACATATGGGACCTCGGCCGATGCTGTGGACGAATATCTCCGGCTTGGTGAAACTACTGCTCGTGATTGATTGGTAAATTTCGTCGAAAGTATAATAAACTTGTTTGGCGATGAGTACTTAAGAAGACCCACACCGGAGGATCTTCAACGGCTACTTGATGTTGGAGAGCAACACGGATTTTCAGGGATGACGAGAAGCATCGATTATATGCATTGGGAGTGGAAGAATTGCCCCACCGCTTGGAAAAGACAATATTCACGGGGTTCTGGAAAACCCATAATCATTTTGGAGGCCATAGCTTCATATGATCTTTGGATATGGCACGCGATTTTTGGACCTCCAGGTACCTTAAACGATATCAATGTTCACGATCGCTCACCCGTTTTTGATGATATAATAAAAGGTCAAGCTCCACAAGTGAATTTCTCCATCAACGGGAGAGAATATCATTTGGCTTATTATATCACATATGGGATTTATCCAAAATGGACAATTTTTATCCAATTTATTTCACTTCCACAAGGCCCAAAAACATCTTTATTAGCTTAACATCAAGAAGCTACCCAAAAAGACATCGAACGTGCTTTTGGAGTCTTGCAAGCTTGATTTTCCATTTTTAAAAACTCAGCTCTTTTTTGGGAAAAATAACAAATTGGAAAAATTATGAGAGCATGCATTATAGTCCATAATATGATAGTAGAAGACGAACGAGATGGACACACTCAATATTATTTTAACACGGAGAATGAAACAAGAAGTGCACATGTGGATCTTACTTTTTCTACAAAAATTTCTACAAACCTTCAAAATATGTTGGGTGTTAGAATAAGAATTCGTGATAGATGTCAGAAGATGTCAAATAACTGCATGCCAAAAGATTTTGATTTAAGTCTGTCAAAAGAGATTTTGCAGTTACCATCATGATACTTTATTGTTAGAAGAGATCTACTTAACTGTTGAAAAGTTATAATTTTTTTCAATGTACAATAAATTCTGGTCTTTATCCAAGAAAAAGAAAACAATAACTGTAGATCTGAATATTGAGAAGATACTTGGCCTATTGGATAGTTATAAATCTTTTTAATTCAAAAGTTAGTGTTGAAATTTTAACAATAACTAGGGAAATGAATGTTGAAAGAAGAAAGATAACAAGTGTAGGTACTTCTGCTGAATTATTATAGGAAATTACAAATGAGTTTTATTCTTAACAAAACAAACAAAAACAAAGAAATTTTTTGTATTTTAACTGTTTTTAATTTCATTTTGACTTTCTATCTCTTTAGCACTAATTTCAATGTTTGAAGTTTAATTTTTATTAATTTTTTCTCTAGTAATTATTAACACATTTTTATGTGTAGAGTGTACTTATAAGTTATAACAATTAATGTCACAACTCATGATTTCTCTTAAAATAAAGGATAAACATTATTAAAGTTTTTTTCTTCCAAAAGATTAATTAAATTGATTGTTGAATTTACATTAAAGTTATAAATGAAAATAAGGGAGGTTCAATCGGTGTTCGAGATTTCTTTCTTCTGCGAAAAAGTTTTATTTTCTCATCTCTTTCGCTTCCTCTCCAGTGCCGTTATGGGTGTCGGGATGGGACCTCTTCTGGTATTTTTGAGCTTCATCAACATGTTATGTTTGTGGTTGTGTGGTGGTGCAGCTTACATCTTCTCTTGCAGTTGGATATGTTGCCAGATCTGACTCACTCGAACACGGCAACAGATATTGGAAATTGCCACCGATGGAGCTATCTGAGGTCTAGCCCATGGTAGAAGTCATCGCTGGCAGTTCGAAAGGTATGTGCCTCGAGTGGAAGGGATGTCGACGATTGTGATTCACAATAGTATCGAGACACGACATATCATTGACGGTCAGCCCCGTCTTAACTATTTCATCAACCCTTGGCAAAATACAAAAAATGGGGCCTATTTATACAATGTCAATAAAATACCACAAACAATAAATATTAAATAAAGTAACAAAAAAAACTTAAGTGTGAATTATTGTGTTACCAGTTTGTTGAAAAAAAAAACTATATTTTGGTTTAGAAGTTCCACGATTCGTCAAGCTGCACTCCATCGCTAGCTAGATTGGAAACAAAATGAGGAAGTATCAGTTATTTAAAAAATAATCACTTAAAACGTTTGGCTCTACTCTTTGTTGATGCAAAATCATTGATAATTGTTTCAAAATCCATACTCTCCAAAATATTTTTTTCAATGCATAAAATTGCTAAACCGTTCAATCTTTCTTTGGACATTGATGATCTCATATAATTTTTCAGCAACTTTAGCTTAGAGAAACTCCTCTCCGCTGATGCTACTGTCACAGGAGTGGTTAATAAAATTCGATAAGCAATAGCAACATTTGGATAGCAACCAATATTTCTTACAAACTCAAGAACCTCGATAGGTGTCATTGCTTCATCGGGCAAAGTCACCTGCAAAATTCTTAACTCAGAGTAAAATTCATCCAAATCAACATCTGATGAACCACCATGAGAAAATGTATTATGAAAATTAGTGCAATGTTCTCTTAATTCAGTTAGCATCAAGTGACTTTAGCTTCACCAAATTATATAAGAATCCAAAAACAGTCTCAAATGTTTTCATTTGCTCAAATCTACTAATCAAAGAAGCAATTGCCATATCCACAACAACTAAAAAATAATCAATTTTAAAAGCATCCTCAGGTGTTTGAGTTACTTCATCTTGACTGTTTTCATCAAACTGTTTTTTCCTGAACCTCCGACGCTTACATGGAAATATAGCATCAACATCCATATCATCAGCAAGACTTTTAGCTATATTCATACTTGAGCTGAATCCATCATTTCTATATTTTTCAAAAAAAGTCATGACACCTTTTACTTGCTTTATTGCATTGTCAATACACATAGACTTAGCTTGTAAGTTCTTACTCACCAAGTTAATAGCAAATAAAATGTCATGCCAAATAACCATCCCAAGTAAAAACTCAAAATTTTCAAGTGCATCAACCAAACTTTCAGTTTCACTTTTGGATATAGCATCATCACACAAGGTATATAATTCTAGTAAAGCTGACCTTATTTGAGGAGCTTGATATCTTATAGCCTTGACGCTTTTGATTCGACTCTCCCATCGAGTATTAGACAGGTTTTTTACCGTAACCATGGAACATATTTAAGTAAAATATTCCATCTTTTGGTAGAGCCTGAAAATAAGTTATATATGCGTTGCACAATTCCAAAAAAAGATACAGCTTTCATACAAGAATGTGCCATGTCACTAACAACAAGACTCAAGCTATGACAAGTACATGGCATAAATAATGCTTTTGGATTAATTTCTAGCAATCGCTTTTGAACTCCTTGGTGCTTTCCTTTCATATTAGAACCATTATCATAACCTTGTCCTCTCACATTCTCAATATCAAGATCAAGCGACTTAAGAGCTTTTTGTAATTCTTTGAAAAGGCCTAGTCCCGAAGTATCATATACCTCCAGAAACTCTAAGAAATATTCTTCTATTCTTATCTTTTCACTTGACATATTCATGCATCGTACTATTATACTCATTTGTTCTTGATGACTCACGTCGGGTGTACAATCAAGGATAATAGAAAAGTATTTTACCTCTTTAATAACACTTGTGATAGAAAGCCTAACCTTATAAGCTAGAAGAGAAATCAGCTCATTCTGAATGTTATGACCAAGATAGTGATGATGTATCTCATGCGTTTGGATGCGTCTAATGTGATCCTGCATAATCAAATCAAATTCAGCAATCTCTCAATTCATTCCTAAAAAATTACCATTACTATCTTGGTAAAGTTGATCACTTGAACCTCGAAACGCCAAATTTCTTTTTGAAAGACATTTCACAACAGCAACTATTCTATATAAAACTTGTCTCCAACGTTCTTTTTCTTTTGAAATTTCTTTATGGAATTCTTTATCAATAGTTAGATTACTTTGAAATCTAACTTTTAAGTCATTCCAAATCTTCATGTTAGCCATATGCTCATCACTTTTCTCATGTGTGTTTAATTTATCACCAATATGTTTTCAATCTCTTAAACCTTCTGTTGCTAATAAACTGAACTGGCCATGAGACTGAAATAACTTACAGCAAAAATAATACACAGTATCCCCATGTTTTGAGTAAACCAACCACTTTCTATCCTCAATTTCCCCATTAGACAACTTTCTAAAATAATACTTATATGCAAAGTGTCTTTTAGTTTTATCATCATTCGGAAACACAAAATTCATATTTCTTTTCGGTCATTTTTCAATCAACAAATCTCTTGTTTTATTGTCAAGATTATTCCAATTTATAGGATCATAGATATCAAAAGGAGAAAGTTCATCAACATTCAAGCTTTTCATATTAGACAGATTTGACATGTTCTCATGAGATTTATTCACAATATCATCTAATTTTTCACTTGAATGATCATGAGGATTGACACTAGGTTCTACACTAGGACTAGCACTAGCTGTAGTTTTTCTTTTAACAAACTTATCCATAGATCCTCTTTGAGATTCTATGAATTGTTCTTGTTCTTTTCTTTTCTTTCTTTGGTCATTCCCACACAACACCATGATCAAATTAAAAAAAGAACAATGTCACCTGAGAGAATTGTGTAGTGATGATGTGCACACGAAAGAGAGAACTTGAAAGCAACACCACCACGTCAACTTGCTAGGAAAGTCTGCATCCATCCATCATATAATTCCAAAAAATATTAGATGTAAAAATCAAATAATTGAATCTGAAAACAGACCTAATGAACTAAATTGTAAACTGTATATTAGGTTTTCATCCAAACTGTAAAAACTAAATTGTAATACAACGAATTGTCATATATTAAGTCTTAACTAAAGAATCCTGCGAATGCAATGAATACAAACTAAGAAAACTGTTATCGTTCATAATTAAACACATTATATTTCTAATTTTCTATCTATTGTGAAAACGAATCTTACCTCATATATGAAAACAGAATTGCAATTTGCAAAAGATAAACAGAGTTGATGAATAAAAAAGAGGATTAGTTGTAGATTAGTTGGTTTTGTGATTTGTGAGAGGATGAGTAAGTCTCGGTATGATGATTTTGCAAGAGATAAACAATGTGATTTTGATCAAGTCTCGATCTGGAGAAGAAAGAGAATGAGTTGGTGACGATTAGTTTTCCATAATTAATTAATTAGATTAACTCAATTTTTTTAATCAAAAAATTAACTCAAATATACTCAGCAAATTTTTTGGTCGTAGGCCTTTTAAAATAATGGGCCCTATAATTCAAATTTTATTAAAAGTTTTACAACAACAAAAAATAAAAAATTTGGACCCTCAAAATTTTGGGCCCATGGCAAATGTCCATGCTGCCATGGGCCAGAGACGGGCCTGTTGACGGTGAGTCGGGTCTGATTTGTCTTCCGCATATGGGTCACTCAATCATCAGACGCTCTACTGATGAGGTCATTCCCTCCCCATAAGATTGAAGAAAATGGACCTCTTGTGAATTAGGAGTCTTCGATTAGTCGATGTTCGGTGACTGGCAAGGAAATCGATGACGTTACTTTGTCGTCGGCAGAATGGTGTGTTTTTTAGTTTTTCGGTCTTTCCAATTTTTTTGTAACAATATAAATTATCTGTATACTATAACCATACAAAAATTAACCTGTTGAATGATACTAATTCTCTATTAGTGAAGAAAATTAACATGTTGAATGACACCTAAAAATGAAATACAAAATTTAGATACAGTATTAATTATTTATATTTTATAGATAGTATCAAATTTGCACTCAATTGTGGAACGAATATAATAGACTAATAGTTATATATATAATAATGATTTGAAAATTCGATGATTTTTTCTTTTTCTTCGAGTTTGAAAGAAGCGTACTTAGTGTTCTTGATTAGTAATTAACTAATTTTGTGATAATTAATATTTTTTTGAAAAAGAAAAAAAAAAGTCGTCAACTCAGCAGTCATGTACTCATGTGGCCTGAAATTTATAAATAAATTGTCAAAATAACATATCTGAAATCGTAAAACTTATTGATCATATAAGTAAACAAATCTATAATTTTTATGTCATGATTGTTGAATTATTGGTTTGTTGAGTGATATATTTAGCATTAGTTGTCGGTAAACAAAGTATTCATTAATATTTTTAAGACTGCGTTGATTGATGAGATTATTTAATTAGTTGTTTTGTTTTATATCAAACGGATTCATGTTCTCTACTAGTTGTAGATTTCCTTCAAGTTTGATTGCTTCATCCGTCATAGCAGATGTTCAGGGTCAGATTTTACATCTTTTGGGCAGTTAAATTTGTTCTTTACCAAGAAATCTTCTGTGTTTAAAGATAACGGACGATTACATGCCGATAAACTCATTTAAAAGAAAGCAACTTGTGTTTCGTGCCAAATAGGTTCTTTCAACATGTTATTTGTCTTGTGTTAATAGCATGGTTAGGTAGATCTTCCGTAAGACAAGACAAAATGTGTCCTTTCGAGAGCTCTCCGACGCTCTAATCATAATGGAACACCTGTTTAAATGGAGATTTGATTTCTGAAAAGACTAGGGGTCTAGTTATGAGTATTAGTTGATAGTAGTATAAGATCCAATACGATGTTTGGCGTAAGGCTTTGAAAGAATAAAACCTTCTCTCGGAGTTGCGAGAAAGCATGACCAATAGGAATCCAAGGTTTTAAAAGAAAACAATATACCTTCTTTGAAAAGTTGGCCTACGTAATTTATTATGGCGCCATTGATTTTTTTTCTTCGGTTATGCACTGGACTCTGTGTTCTTCATGCTCATTTTCTGACCTTGAACCCTTTGACCGATCTTATGGATCCTCCAACCTTCCAACTCCCCTTTTCTTCTAGTTTAGGGAGGTTTATATAATGTGGTGATTGGGAATGTCTTGGTTGCTCGACAATCGATCTAGATCTAGAGCTAGAAAATTTATGTTGTCTTCAAACTAAGCGTCACCAGAACAGCTCTAGAATTACCGCAACTACTTCCACTGCGACCATCTTTGGCAATCGCTCTGCCTCGCAGCCGCCCGGAGATGGAGTAAACCCTCACTTTCCGTTGTTTTTTTCCTTTGAATATAATTTAACATTTAATTAAAAAAAAAGTGGGAATGGACATATTTAGGAGAATTTCTAGTATTACAATAATAATTCATAAATATAGGAAATCCCTTAGTAAATGCCAAGACTCTAGCTCAGTTGGTAGAGCGGAAGCTTGTAGTCGATGCAATCTTTTATCAAATTTTATCAAAAAAAAAATATGGTAATATGGAAAAAAGATACAGTATACAAATTACTAAAATAACTTTTGTTGAACAAAAATGTTTCGTGGTGTAGTTGGTTATCACGTCAGTCTAACACACTGAAGGTCTCCGGTTCGAACCCGGGCGAAGCCATTATATTTGTATTTTATTTTTAATTTGGTAATTTGATTAATATACAACCAACATACAATAAATTCTGGTTTAAAATGGGAACAAGCCCGGTAATATCATATGGGCCTCAAAAATATACAACGTATTATTGGTTTACCAAGTTTTTTATTTTATTCTTATGGTGTATGATTCAATCGACCTTTGAGTCTTCTGATCACTCAATATCTAAATATTTGATCTAGCTGTGTACATAACTAAATGTTTATTTTATATTAAAAATCAACATTTGAAATTTTATCGATATGAATGTTGCAACAGTTAATATTTTGAGAATTTGAAGATCAATAGTGTATATATTCAACTTCTTCAATTTCTTGTTCTTGTAAAAACAATATATTAAATGTTTATTTTATATAGTTCATTTAAAGGTGAATTTCTTACAGTTTTAACATTATACATTTGTTCAAATATTTATCAGAGGATCAGATGTATATAATATCTGAAAGAATTGTAACTAAAATCCAAATCTGAACCAAAAATATATCACAGACACTGAATCCAGTAAAAGCATTGTCTCAGCTACTCACAAGATTTTACAAAATTGCTTCTTGAGAAATCGAAACTACTTCGAGTTGGTGTGATTGACATCATTGAGTCCCTGTAAGGAAGAAAAAACAAAGCTCAAAGACAATTCAAAGAAATGAAAAAAAAGTCGAAAAACATGGTTTTGGCGACTTACTAGCCGTTTAAATGACTTGTTGTTCATTGATTTTGTTTTCTCTAATGGCTTAGCTTGATCCAGAGCCTAAAAACAAAACTATTTTGTTTGCTAATAGCAACTAAAGAACACATATTCAAGTAGAATGTATTGAAACCGTCTAAGCAGTTGAAGAGAAAGAACAAAAGATGAATAGAGTTTGGTGTTTTACCTGAATCATAGATTCAACGCGACGCCTCATCCTAGTGTGCATAAACCCCTCTGAGAACTGTGATATATAACAACAAACAAAAAAGCTCGGTTTTTACAAATTCATACTCGCAGAGAGACAAAGAGAGAATTAAAGTTTTAGTATTTAGTGAATATGAAAGAAAGATTAACCTTGACATGGTAACTAACATAGGCATGAAAGGTTGATAAATTCCATACAGTACGATCGAGCTTTTTCCCCTCCACATGCCGAGGAAAAATGACTGCGATTGATAATCTTACGGTTAGTTTCTTGCAGTTTGGTACTACGAAATGCAAACTGAACCAAAACAGAATACTTTATAAGTAATGATCATACCAAAAGTTACAAAACCGGCATTAGCAGATAGTGTTTCTTTAGGAGCTCCTTCTAATTCTTGCGGTGCGGTTGGAGACCACGAACAAGAAGGAGCAGTATTAAGCGCAGCAGCACGCCTCGCTTCTACAAATTCCTACATTATAAGACAAACTCACTACTCAGTAATTACAAAAAATCAAAACATGTTCCAACATTTTAAACTTTGATCATTTTGTCACCTTTAAAAAAGAAGTCGCTAGAATTGTATCAACAGAGTCTTTAAATCTCATAGGAAAGGCCACAGTGACTTTATCCGCCTGAGATGCAACAGTTAAGTTATCTATCACTCTCATAAGAATCTAATTCCAACGGTTAAACATGAAAATTTCCTATAGATTATAATACCTGAGGCACAAGGAAAAATGTCTCGTTAGGTCTATGCATAATTGCTACAAGCCTATCAAGCTCAGGAGCAACCGTTCTTGAAGCTAAATGCTTAAAAATGATCTTTAACGGCGCACCCATCACAACTTCTCTAATAGAAGCTACCTTCGTTAATAACTCTACAAAACATAGATACTACATTCCATGAGAGAATAAAACCAACTTCCAAGTCAAAACAAAGCAAGTTAAATAGAATCATTTAATAGATATTATCGATTTAGAGAAAGAGACTCGTTTAAAACCTTCATCTGGACGAAATTTAGAGAAATTGAGCTTCAAGGTAAGACTAAAACCATCTCTTGGAGGATCAAGAATTTGAAAACCTGTCCCGTAAGTGGTTTTAATAGCTTCTATAGCTCCTAATGGAAGTCCATCAAAGGACATTGCTTCAGGTGGTGGATTTGGTAACGAAACTGAAAGTAACAATAGATTTGGATTCTTCATTGTAACCTATCAAACAAAATTCATATAAAATCAGAAAAAAATTGAAACAAGATCTCAAACAAATCTTAAAATGGTTTGTATAATAAATATTCACCTGGACATGGTAACGAACATCATCAAATTCAATCCATTGATAATCTAACTCCACTGCTTTATCAAGACTGAGAACACACAAAGAAAAATCAAAAAGCTAAGAAATTTACAAAGTTTTGAACTTTTCTAACCATTTTACTAAACCCAGTTGTTAAAATTGTTTCAGATTTCTTGAAATTAAAAAGGGTCTAATTTCAGATTAGCTAAAACTAAAGATCGGAGCTGAACATTTATGATGAAAATGAGATTAATGACGAAAGCACTCACTTTTGAGCTCGCGTCAATAGCGTTTCAAGAAGAAACCTTGAATGTGACTGCAACAGTATCATTGATTACTTTTTTTCGCGCACTATCTTAAACAGTTGATTTAATCTAAACGAAACCCTAGAGTCTTCTGAATTCTCTCACGGGATCTAATCGGAGAAGAAGAGCTCTCGTCGGGAGAGAGACAAACAAAGACGACCGAGATTCTCTGTCCCAACTTGAACGTTTCTTTGATAACTTTTTGGACATTTTCTAATTTCTTCATTTTTTTTATTGGTCAACTCAGCTATCTGAAACGACGACATTTTCAATATTTTTGATGAATTTGAAAGGCCCAATATAGCCCAGTATTATCGTATACTTGCATGTATAAACCAGCCCAGTTCATGTTATAAACTATGAGCTTTTAAACATTCAAAATATTGGATGTTGCAAATATATGTGTCATATTATTGGACTTGGCAGTGGCAAATTTATGATTTCTAGATTTTTTTTTTCATTTTTGAATATTTTTTTATCTCTCTTATTTTGCTGTTGGTTATTTATACCTGTCATCTGTTGATTGTAATGTGATGAAGATTTTTTTTTTTTTTTGTTAAAGAGTATTCTTTAGCATATGCTTTAAAATATAGTTTTAGATTCCAGATATATGAGTATATTTAATTGGGGATAAACGACACAAATTAGTGGAGCAATGTTTTGTATCATCTGACGTCTTCGCAATATTATTATAATTTAATAAATAGCTTATAGCATAGAAATAATAAATAATTTGGAAACGACTGTTTAATGTGTGCTTTTAAAATTGATAAATTGTAATTTGGGTAAGATACTTGTTTAAGATTGCAGAAAGAGAAATTTTGGCCCTCTTTTGTCGTATACTTTTTTAGTAAATCGGAAATTAAAACATGTTAAATTAGTTTTTTTCCATCAATGAAAAGATAAGATATTATGATATTTTCAAATTTTTCAAATGATCGAAGAAGAAAAAAGACAAATAACACATGCATGTGAAGTGTTTTTTTTTATAATATATATTAAATATTTAAAATAGACTAGTATCGTCTATAAATGAAATTTAAATGAACAGTAAATGAGTGTACGAAATATTTAGTTATTTTGAGTTGTTAAGCTCTTAAGCAATAAATAAACTCCTTTTAAGTTTTTTTTCTTTTTTTGACGAACAAAATTTCTTTAAGTTAGATATGAAAGCTACATTTCTATATTTTTTTTAAAAAAGTTAGATTATTTTGAGCTTTAAAATGTCTATTGAGCTTGATCGTGGCCCGACGGATCACGGATGTCAGAGATGAAGGAGCCTCAAAAGCAAAACTACATCACGTATCTATACGCACACATATACATACGGCCCTACCACATCGACATAAATTTATATATATATATATATATAACTTAATATAATATGATATAGATTATAGATATACACTACAAAAAAATCCGGGAACAGACGGTAGTTTACGTCGAAAATTCAGCAGAAAACGAGTTTTCCGACAGAAATCACCGTCATGAAAAGTTTATCGGAAATCCGTCGATGTTTTTGACGGAATTCCGACAGATTGCCGAAAGTCATATTTTCAACGGATTACCAACAGATACATCGGTTGGTAAATCCATCGAAAATCCGCCGGAACCGTGGCCATCGGATTGTCGGAAAAATGATCTAACGGATATGTTACCGACGGATTTTAGACGGACCAATTTCCAACGGATTATAATTAATTTTAATTTAAATATATTAAAAATTAAAATTAAATTAAAATTTAATAAATAAAATATCTAATTAAAATTAAAATTAAAATTAAATTTGAAATTATCCAATATTGAAACAAAATAAAATAAAATTTATAAATTTAATTAAAAACAAATTTAAGATCTATAAAACTACTGTGACAGCAGCGGCGGTGGCGGTTATCAAGCCATGAATGCTCGCATTTTTTCCATTTGTGTTCTCATTTCTTGCACATCTTGGATTTGTCGTCTCATATCTTGCATTTGCTCTTGATCTGTCCTCCGAGCATCTTAGAGTATACCAACCTTCGTCTTCAAACTCTCAAGCTCGGTAGTTTTCTCTACAAGTTCTGCCCTAATATCCAAACTTCCAGAGAACTGTGAAGATGTAGAAAATGCTGAATCTTGCGAAAGACCAAAAAGACAACTTTTGGTCTTCGGAATAGCGCGCACAACAAATTAAAAGTAAAGTTTGTGTAAATAACAAATAAAATTCAAAAATAAAATTAAGAAAAAATGTTTTAAAGGACTAACCTCATACACGAATTTGTTCAATGTGTCGATTGGAACTTCTGTACAGATAGGAGTTCCATCAACGGTTGGCTAAGATTAGAGAAACTCCTCACCAAGCCGGTTCATAGTGTCGACGATCTCCTGAGCAACCTCATCTTGTATAAGGTCGGTCTTTTTTTTAGTGTGGAAATCAGTGAGCAAACTCAGGGTCGATGATTCCACACCATCTTTTTGAAAATATAATAAATAAATATAAACTAGAAGTCAAATATAATTATTGTGAATGAAATAACTTACAAGTTGTTTGCGCCGTGTTTTTTTTCTAGTTGCTCCCAAATTGTGCATCACTATTTCTTTTCTTTTGCGGTCGTTCATGCGGTTGGTAGAATGGATTGCAGCATCGGCAATGGTCTTTTCTTGCTTCAAATACTCTATGAACCCGTTCCATAGGTCCGGGTTCACAAGTAACTCTCTTGAAATGTCATTCGCATTCCACTTGTCTTTCCATTCGTTCAGCTTGCGATAGTACGTTGTTGCAGCTTTCCTATCGAACTCACGTCTAACTATAGACATGAGTTGCAACTCCCATGTGAACTCTTGCTGCAAAAAGAAAATCAGATAACAAATAAAATATTTAATATGAAAATTATATTTAATAAATAATAAATTTTTATCGCAAATTGTCAAAACCACATTTCTTGATCATCCATAGGCATGGATGAGTACGTCGGGTATGGACGTTGTAGCATCTCTTTAAGCATCCGGTTAATGGAATTGAGATTCTATTACTGGATTCGTCAAACCTACAATAAATAAAATATTAAAAAAATACGAAAAATTATTTAAAAAAACTAGAAAATATTAAAAAATAAAATAAATTACCAAGTCGCTCAGTCTTCACATTCCGAATGCAGCAAAGTGTGATTCTCTATTTCCGGTTGTGATACAAAATCTTCAACTCTCATTTGCGTCGGGAGAGAAGCCGCTCGAGGGGGTTCTTGAGTTTCCAGAACCTCACTTTGACTATGACTCGAACGTCGTGGTGCCGCACGGGAACTGTCACCCCTATCAGAAATCGGACGACAAAATGAACCATAGTTCCTGAAAATGTAAAAAATACAAAGTTAAATATAATATCAAAGTAAAATTATATAATAAAAATATTCAAAATATAAAAATCCAATAATTATATGATTAACATCTAATAAATATAAATATTCTAAATAATTCTAAAACAATTTTTAACACTTAAAATTAAAATAATTTCCAATTAAGTTCAATATTAAAGTTAAAAAAAATCACTATCAAAATTAAAACATAAAATTTACACATAAAATGTAAAGAATTGTAATCAATATCAAAATCCAAATAAATCTCAAAATCATAACAATTTCTAAAATCAAACAAAACCTAAATCTAACAATTCAAAACCTAAATCTAACAATCCAAAACCTAAATCTAACAGTCCAACACGTAAATCTAAATCATAACCAATCTAACTAATAAACAATAGAAATCTAAAAGTAATTGTAAGAAACTTACAAATTGTTAGAATTTTGGGCCATTTTGGTTGGACATAATCGAAAAAATACTCGATCTATGATTTGAGAGGATTTTAGCGAATGGTATCGCGGAGAAGATGAAATTGTAGATATAAAGGAATCTCCGACGGACATATCAGTTTTTAAAAGAATTAAATACACGTGGGGTCTCGGGAATGTTTGTGCCTAAATTTTTGCTATTCCATCGGAAATTACTGACGGATTTCCGAAAGAATAGCAAAAAATTAGGCATGCGGGAGACAAAAAAAACTTGGTGGTCTAATTTTTAAATATTCCGTCGGTAATCCGTCGGAAATTACTGACAGATTTCCGATGGACTGCATGTCTTGTCATTGGTAAGTCAAACCGGTGCAAACCTTAACATTTGACACGTGTTTGCCCGAATCTGTCGGAAATCTGTCAGAAATTTCCAACCGATTTCTGACGGGTTTGTAGTTTCGGGAGTTTTTTTGAATTGTTTCAATTGAGATATGTTTGTACTATGATACTTTAGAGATTTCATTCATAACTCTATCAATTTAATCTTTGTTTATATTAAATTTATCAAAAAAATGAATTTCTGTTTCTATAGTAACATACGTAAGTTAAAATATATGTTTTATTATCGAACAGTTTGTATAATATATGAAATATTTTTAAATATCTCATATACTTTCTAAACAAGTTTTAATTGTCTTATACCTTATGACATTACTATTAGAATTGTGTTTTGAGGTTAACAGTGTAAACTGAAATAAAAAGAATTTATGAAACCTTAAAACCGTCAGAATCCATCGAAAATTTCTGACGGATTACCGATGGATTAGAGCTTATCCGTCGGTAATCTGTCAAAATTTTCGACGGATTTCTGACGGTTTTAAAGTTTCATGGAGTATGTCAAACACATTGATGGTTTTTGGTTTTTATTGTGGTTAATTTTTTATAAACCACATCTCATATCAATGAAACTCCAAAACCGTCAGAAATCCGTCGAAAACACACTGCTTGTTTTTGGTTTATAAAAATTTAACCACAATTTAATGCCAAACATTAAAACTTGGTTTTATTTTTGTTTTTTTTAATTGTTTTTGAATTATTGAAAAATACTAGTATGTTCGAATATACATATAAAAAATATCATCAAATACATACAACTCAAATTATTGTAATGAACTAGTCTAAATCAGACGATGATCCTTTTGACGGAATTAAGTCTGAATCATCATAAAATTTACCAGGATCTTCCTCTGAGTCTGAGTGCACTATATCATCTCCGATTTTTGTGAAATCAACCACGAGATCGACATCAAAATAACTTCCACCAGATCCATTGAAACACTTCTCATTGGTTGCAAAGTATCGTGTTCAGGTACTCCATAAATTCTTCCTCTTGGATTAACTGCAGTAACTGTGATCCATGGATCGGCGAGACGTGTAACTCGAGGATAACGGATGTAGCAAATCTACCACAAAATTATAATTAATTACCTTACATAAAATTGTTGATATAAATAATACATAATATAAGTTAAGTGAAAAACATGGTCTACTTGCGACGTTAAAATGAATGGGCATATTTATCTAGTATCCATATTGAATGAACAGACATCACACCAAATTGGTCCACTCAACCACCACTCCCAAGACGTGGATCATACCAATCACAGAAAAAAATAGTGCATCTCAAGTCCATCTTTCCTGGATAGTGTATTTCTAATATTTCTCTCAGAATAACATAGTAGACTCAATCACCAAATTGAGTCGAAATACCATAATTTGAAGTTGGCCACGTTCTTTCTTCATCATATACCCGAAACGCATATCTCTAGTGCAATACCTTCAGAAACCTATAATATTTAGAAACAAATTCTAAATTATTATATTTTTAATTAATTATTCAAAAATAAAATGAATAACCATTCTTAATTAATCACTTACGTAGAATTGTAGCCAAAGCATAAAGTCCGTCTCCTTATGGACTTGAAGTTCTTCTGATTTTTCCGGATAGTAGCCACGTATTAATGTCATGTAGATCCTGCAAAAACACCACATATTTAAGGTTATCAAAAAATTTAGGATGATTTTACAATTTAAATTATTAAACATGTTTTACCTTTCATATTCTGCAATATTGTCAAAGTTTGTTAAGATATACGTATGCAATTATGTAAACTCCTGATGTGAAAGTTTGCGCTTATTTCCTTTTTCACTCGCTCGACCAACTTAGAAAAATAACTCATGGGCATACATGGAGTAAATCGCTCGCTCACCTCGATCATCATGGCGACTTGGACGTTTACTCTTTGTACGAACTTCCGAAGGAAAATAATATTCAGCAAAGTGTGAGGCTTCTTCATTAAGACTCTGTGCGATAATAGATCCCTCAACTTTGCTTAAATTTTAACTTTTTTTCAGATGAAAAATATATCGCTCAAAGGGATACACCCAACGGTATTGAACAGACCCTCCTAGTGCTGCTTCTCGTGGAAGATGGATTGAAAGATATTCCATAACATCAAAGAAAGATGGCAAAAAATCTTCTCAATATTGCAAATAATCACTGTTATATTAGCTTCTAAATTTTTAATATCGTCCACTGTAAGTGCTCTGGTGTATAAATCCCAAAAAAAAACACCAACTGCTGCATATAAAACATTTAAAAATTAAGATCTATATAATACATGTGAAAACTTAAATGAATTAAAAATATATATATACCTGCAAATACTTGGTGGACATCTTTATGAAAAAGATGCGCAAAGAAAAATGGAAGGAGTCGCTGCATCACAACATGACAATCATGACTCTTCATCCTAGTAAACTTGCCTTCATCATGATCGATGCAATTCCATATATTAGATGCATAACCATCCGTGAATTTGACATTATTCTAAATCTAATCAAAAAATTCTTGCTTTTTATCAGCTCCCAACCGATACGTAGGAAAATGACATTTACAATTAGGAAGAACTTCAAGAAAATCTTGAGCGCAATACAATGGCAAGTCTAATCTAGACTTCATGTTGTCTTTTGTTTTTTCCTGGACATTTAAAACCGTGTTTATGATGTTGTCAAAGAAGTTTTTCTCAACGTGCAATACATCTAAATTGTGTTTGATGTTGTTTTTCGTTTTCCCTTGGACAATTAAAACCATGTTCATGATTATGTCAAAGAAGTTCTTCTCAACATGCATAACATCTAAATTGTGTCTCAATAGATGGTCTTTCTAATAAGGCAAATCCCAGAAAATACTCTTCTTATGCCAATTATGAAATACACCGACAGCATCAACAGAATCATGTCCTTTACCCCCACAGTAAGGAGTCTGCACTGTACCAAAATCTCTTAACTGTTCCAAAAAACTAATCTCGTCTATCTTAGGAGGTGGACCATCAAACACTTTCTTATTCTTAGTAAACAATGTCCTAGACCGACGATACATATGATCACTCAGTAAAAACCTTATATGACAATCAAGCCAACACATTTTTCTTCCGTGCTGTAATTAGAATGCATAGGTGTTGTCTTGGCAATACGGACACGATAATTTTCCATTGGTTGTCCATCCAGACAACATACCATATGCTAGGAAATAGCTAATCGTCCACATTAGAACCGCTCGTATCTTAAAATTTTCCTGGCAAGAAACATCATACGCTTCAACACCATGATCCCAAAGCATTTGTAATTCATATATCAACGGCTGGAGGAATATATCAAGAGATTTCTTCAGATGCTCGGAACCGGGAATAAGAATACAGAGGAACAAAAACTCTCTGTGCATGCACAAAAATGGAGGCAAATTATATGGTGTAACAATAACGGGTCACAACGAATACTGTTTTCCATCCTTTCCAAATGGGTTGAATCTATCTGTACATAGCCAACGTACACATTTCTCCGCTCTGACGCAAAATCTAGATAAAATGATTGACAATGCTTCACGCTTCTGCGTCTGAAGGATGTGTAATCTCTCCATCTTGACGATGCTCCACATACCATCTCATTGGCTCTGCCATGCGCTGAGATTGATATAACATTTTCAACCTTTCCATTAACGGTAAATACCACATCAGTTTAAATAGAATCGGAACTCTGCCACTAGTTTCCTGATATCGTGGTTTACGACAAAAGAGACATCTGTTGCGGTTTTTATTTTCTCTCCAATATATCATACAGTTTTCGATGCAAATATCTATCATCAAATACGCAAAACCAAGACAAGCTATAAGTGTTTGTACCTCGTAGTATGATGCTAGTGAAAGATTATCTTCCGGTAAAATATCTTTCACAAAATCTGCTCATCGACACATTCCTCCGTCAAATTAAAGTATGTCTTGATATTCATCATTCTACTAGCAGATGATAATGCTGAATGACCTTCTCTACAACCGCTATATAATGGCTGCTTTACTGCATCTAACATATCAAAAAACCGGCGAGCTTCTAAATTAGGTTCTTTAACCCTATCTCTATCATCATCAGCTGACTGCATATTCTCCCTAAATGCATCATTCATCATCTCAATTGTTCCTACACTGATATCTACTTTCGTTCGTTCTCTTACACTATCAGCAATATATGGTTCGCTAGTACCACCATACTCAAAAAAAAAATTCCCGTGTAAATACCAAATCTTGTACCCTGGCATAAATTCATTGTCCATACAAGTGATGTCAAATTAACTCTACCTTAATATTACGAGAATTCCGCCAAAGTGAACATGGACATTTCAACTTACCACTTTTTTTGGTTCGTGGTTGATTTTTTGCCACTTCCATGAATTCGCATATGCCTCGGGCATACTTGTCATTCAATAAGTCTGACTCCGGATTCCTCATTTCTCCATCCTACCATGATTGAAAATTATTTGAACAAGACATTTGAAGAAAATATTTTGAAAAAGATAATTTGGAAAAAGGTATTATATAAAGAGTTGTAATTGTGAATGAATGGAGAATGATGGGAACAAATATATAGAATCGCAGGGTGTCGAAATTCCGTAAAAAAATAATGGCTCTGACAACGGCTACAAAAACGTTCGAAATTTTTTACGGATTTCCGATGGATATTGAGAGACCCGTCAGAAATCCGTCAGAAAATAACGACTCTGACAACGGTAACATCAACGTTATTAATTTCCGATGGAATTCCAAAGGATGTATAATTTCAAAAAATTGTCGGGTATCCATCGGTTAGCCGTCAGAAATTTCCGATAGATACAAATCCGTTGGAAAATCCATCTGATTGCGGTTAGCTTTTTTGTAGTGATATATAGCAAAGTGAGTAACATTAATAAGATAGGTCGCGACATGGCCTTGGAAAAAGAGGAGCCGCTAGTGACATAAATTGATTTACAAGAATTGGGATGGGTTTTTATCAAAAAAGAAAAAAGAATTGGGATGAAAAGCATGATTTTAGAATATTTGAAAAAAGAAAAACAGTTTTACGTACATTATAATTTTGTATACAAATATACAAAGTAATTTCAAATATAAATACAATATATATACATATATCATATTAGTCAAATATTTTTAAGGTTCTATTGTTCTTACTTACTGAAATTTCCTAGAGACTAGATAATTTATACTCAATGCGCGGAAGCAATTAAATAATAAAGTAATAACAAGACGACATGAGATTTAACGAGATATCAGTTTGTTCTCTTTCAAACCAACCACTAGTTCTCGACTGTAACAAAAGTTTATTAGATCACTTTAAGAAGACAATACAAAATAGACTTAGAACTACACTAAGATCTAATACATCTATCTTAACAAACATGATTTAAGAGATAACAAGTAAATTCAGTTTACTCCCCCTTAATCATGGATGTCTTCTTCTTGCGAAAGTCTTTGCTTCGTGCTTCTTACAGCTACAACAACCTCTTCCCAAGGTCTCTGTCAAACTCTATAGCAAGATAAGTTCACACAAGTTTCACACAAGTTTATAATAAACTCTGTTTTCTAGCTTCTCTATTTTTAACAGTAATCTTGTGTACAGAAGAATGAAGATGTCTTCTACTTTTATAGAAAAACCAAGACACGATTTCTTTAATCCTGCAGCGTATCTGCAAATAATCCTCAGCATATTTTCAATTAAACATGCATCGTATCGTCCTTTTCTCAAAAAAATTGACAAAGAAATTATTAGAGAATAATATGATAAGAAAAGTCTAATAACCACTTAATCAAAAAAAAATTATATAAAAAATATTACAATCAACAATAAAAATAAATCATAACTATCTTAGATTACGATTTTAAAACTTTAGAATTAAATATTCATTGTAAAACCTTAAAATTAAATATTCTACACTTACCATCTCAATTCTCAAGTATTACCAGAAAGTGTTGTAAAAACGAGGAGTAGTAGAAAGTAATATATCGAATATGGATAAGGTGAGTCATTGCCACGCATGTTGTAGAGTACGTACAATTACGAAGGCCCATCATTTTTTTTTTAATCTTTCTTTAAACGTCACTGAGTCGACTAACACTATATGTAGTATATACTGTATACTTCCTTGTAAGTATATATTAAGTGGAAGATTCTTGGAGGGGGAGTAAAATTCAGTGGATAAAATCTAAACTTATGAGTCTATTTTAATTGATTGCGCAATCTAGACTTGTTCACGATAATATTTACATTACATTAATGTAGACTCGAGGCTAGTTTAATTTCAAAGCAACTCACCAGTATAAATATAAACTTATGAAATTGTTAATAACTGCCCTAATAATATGAAATGAATAAATTATAATTGAATCAAATTGGTGGAATAAAAAATTGTTTTATAGTATTGTTGAAAACTCTTATGAAAATAAAAATAAACATTTCCGCAAATGTGTGTCTAGTTCCGGAATTCTAGATGCATACAAGGTCTTATATATGATTGTCTGATTGATAATATGTTTTAAGAATTGTGTAACAAAATGCAAACACGTATTGATGATACCAAGTAAAATCATACGTCACATGCATGTGCTAAATGTGTGAAACAGATAAATTCATGTTCATCTAATGAAATGAAAGTGAATTCGAGAGATCACATGGGCTATCTTTAATTTCAAACCTTGTTTTGTCTCATTATATGTCGGAGAAACCACTGAATTTCTAGTTTGCCCATCACGGGATGCTCTGTACTCAATGTCCCAACTCACACCAACTCTATTCCTTTCGTTTTTTTAACAAAGTTTTATATGAAAATATAAGTTTTTATGGCTATTATAGTATAAGTTCGCCTATGTACTTGGATGTATGAATTGTTGTATCCCTTTATCTTAACTGATTCCGATGAAATAATTTTTCTGTTACTGACCCTGCAGATTCGAACTATATTAACGTGAGTACTCTATTTACACTGATCATGTTCGGCCAGATAATTAGTCGTATCAAATATGAATATCTGTCAATAAATATTCCAGTTTCTCTCATGGACGTAGCAATCATATGTGCGATGTCCTTGGATAATTTTTTTTCTTAAAAGAATTAAAACTCAATGAAAGGATGCTAAAAGTGACTATATCACTATATAAGATGGGTTTTAAAACTTTTTTTTAATAAACTTTTTTTTATCAACGATGGGTTTTAATAATATCATAGATTCATAATCTATAGTATGATTACGTTGATTAGTGACGATGATAAATTGTTGTGAGTATTTTTGAAGATGCGGTGTATGTATATATGTATTGTGTGTATTGTGTATACATGAATGTATTTGGTAATACTTTGTTTCATACAGTATCGAATAATTTAATATCACTTTCACAGGTTAATAATATGGAAACCAATAAAGCTCCACATATTATCAGAGTTCTGAAATTCTAATTATAGCCATCATCGAGACATTAACTGCTGACAAGAACAAATGTTTCCTATGATTATCATTTCATCTTCTTGACAAATACATTTTGTTCAGCACCGATCATATCAGTCACTTGTTAAGGACCAATCGCAACGTTTATTAAGAAACAATAACTTGGAACTTTGTTAGATGAAATTATAATTTCTATACAGTAAAAAAAAAAAACTTGTTTTATTGATTTTGTGGTCCCTTCATTATCTCATTTTCACCGCAAACTAAACTAGATTTTGTTTGATTCGGAAGATCTTGTAACACAGTGAGTGGTTAAGACTTAAAGATCTCACGTGACGATGCATTGACTCATCAACGCGAAGTTTACACGGCTCGGTGTTATCACAAACCATGACTTCAAATCTAATTAATCAATTAATGTAACAGCGACTTGTGTATGTAATTTATTTTCAGACAAACAAGAATAATTAGCATATAAACGAATTCTGAATGATTATTGTAAATAGAAGATAGTCCTTTTTACAGAAACATATAACCTAACAATATATTTATGCTAATTAACAAAAAATAATAAAAATGCTAATACCACTCCCTTTGAATCAAATTATATATCATTTAGAAGTTTTCACATCTTCAAAGTCTAATAAAATCGTACATTATTTCCATTTTAAAAGTTCACAATACTTAAGCCATGAATGACAAGTAGATTCTAAACTAGTTTTTGGTTTTTGTTTTTTAAGAACTTTATTTTTGTTCATTCAAGATTTTCTGAAAAATAGATTTCATAAAAGAATAGAAAATTTGGTTTTTGGATCATTTCACTAATTTTTCACTGAAAACTACTATTTTTTGTTTCTCAATTTTTAAATGAAACTGCTTTTTCAATTATAAATTTATTTATTTATTTTTGACAAAATTCAAAATCTAAAAACCAAAAACCATAATCCAAAACTACCTAAAAACTTACAAACATTCATGGCCTTAACCATAAATAAAACTGCAATGAAATGAGGGGAAACCCCAGGCTTCAAATTATATGATAATTTCTTAGATATTAAATAAGAATAATTTTTATTTTTTAGTTAACCCGATAAAGTCGTAACTGAAATTTAGATAAAATCTTCAAAAGTTAAAATTATACCCTATAGAAATTCAGTTTTTTTTTCTTTTTATAAAACGTCTAGGAATAAATAAAAACGATTGAAATTACCGTGAAAGAATTCGAACTCAGCAAAAGAAAGAAATTAGAGTAAACCATAATTAATTTTTTGTTAAATAATTATTTATTTTATTGATATATATCAGCAATTGGTATTAGTAATTCTACAAATACTAAACCATGATAGATTATAAATATACATATAACCTCATGGCTTAAAATTATAACTAATTAAATTTGGGAATCCTAGTCTAATCAACTATGAAATTATTATTGTTTTGTATACTTGTTGTCGCATGACACTAATGAGTTCAATACTTATTTACATATATTTAAAATAACGATTCTTTTATATAAACAGCAATTGAAATATCAGAAAAACAAAAATTGCCAACCAACAATTGTGAGTATTATTTAAAATTTGACAGGGTTTTAAATTGGGAGAAGTTCAAAAAGAAAATTAAATTGGAAAAAAAAAAAGAGAAATAAAAAGTAGAAAGAAAGGGCAGTTGTCGGCACAGATTTAGAAAAACGTGGGGGCAGTCCCGTAAAATAGAACGGTCAACTGTGACTCTGTCAGTAGGTCAGTAAAAAATGGGACCCACAAGACTATTTCATGAGATGACGTGGCCCAACCGTTAGTAGCCGACACCAACGGACCAACCTCCTTCCTGTATCTTCCGACATTCACTTTGGTTCCTCTCTAATCTCTTCTCAACCTTTTTGGGTTTAATTTTGTTGTTAAAGCATTTTTAGGTTTAATTTGCAACCACATGTAATTATATACTTTCTGTTAATTATTTTTTCGATCATACAAGAGAATTAGAGAAATATTACTTATTCCATTGTTCACAAGAAAATACTGCATATTAATGGTTGGATTTCGAAAATATTTATATATCTAATTAATTGCTAATCCATCAAACGGCAAGGACAACCGTTATATCTCATTTATTTTAAAATAGATTAATCAATATACTAATTTTATTTAATTTCTTTTTAACTAGTAGCTCACTACACAAAATTTATCGATTATTTACCTGCTTTCTATTAGTCTAATTAAATATTTAATAGATGTTCGTCGACAAAATATATTACATGTAAAACTTAAATAGTAGTAGTATAGATAAATGTAAACTTAAATATTATAAATAATATTTATATACCTACATATACTATATACTAAACAGAAATTTTCAATTAAATAGTATAGTATTTTGTAGATATTAAAAATTTTGTTTCAAACAAAATAAATTATAAACCAACAAAAAATATAAAATCAAAAGTCTTATCATTTATATTTATATTACAAAGAAACCACACTCTATGTGGGGTGTGCATAACCCTCTATTTATTTATTTAGATAAGATAAAATCATAAAATGGTATATATATATATATGTGTGTGTGTCTTTTATATTAAAAAATTAACGATTTCCAAAAAATAATTCTGTCATTTTCATTTTCATCTATGGAGCCATTTGATTTTTGGATAAGATTAATCTTTTGAATAGACAATTCCACATGGTATTCAAAATTTTAGTCTAAAATGAACACTCAGACAAAACAAAGAAAAATTAAGATAAACTCAAATAGTATTTTTATTATTTATGTCATGTCATTTAGTTTGATGAAATATTATTTTAGTAACGAAAATTTTGAGCCAAATTAATTAATATTCTCAGAAAAATAAATCAATTGATATGAATAAATAAAGAAATGTGAGGGAACACAAAACTGTTTTGGAGGGTGTAATAAAAAGACAAAATTGAATAAGACATATGTTTATTTTCACAATATGGCCAATCACTCTAAATCATCTAGATTGGTGTCATTCACTTAATGTTAGACTAAAATTTGGAACTACAAAAAATATATTTTTTTCAACTATACGTAAAAAATTATATGTTGATTATGGTACTGAAATCTAATAAAAATAAAATATACGTTAATAATATGATTAATTAGAACAAATTTATCTATGATAAAAGTGTAGTCACTTTGTGATGAGAATAAAGAATTTTCGCAATTTATAAAGAGAAATTATCTAAAATAGCATTAAAATAAGTTTTTGTGACAAAGTTAGCATATATTTTTATTTAGAACAAAAATAACATTTTCTAAAAGAGTAATAATTAAAAATTTTGGTTTGAGTTAAATATTTTAGAATTTAAGATATAGTTTTTGGGAGGTAAGAGGCACGGTTTAGGGTTTTCTAAACGCTAAATCTTAAACGTATGAAATTATGAGATTTGTGCTATATAAGAGAATTATCGTTTAATAAAAATGTTATTTTTATCTTAAATAAAAATATATGTTATTTTTAGAAAAAAGTTTATTTTTGTGCTATTTTTGAGAATTTTCACAATTTATAAATTATAATACTATTTAGTTTTACTCACTAATATTTGATTGTATCAATTACATTAATAAAAGTCTTTAATAGTGTCATATGACTTTTTCGGTCCAGACAGATCACTTTCATACGTAACCCATGGAAAGAAGAAAATGACGAGTTTGATTGCCTAATGCTTCTTTGATATCTAAATTCATCTATCTTTGATATAATATATAATTATCTATATATATATATATATCAACCATCTATTTAAGAGTAAAATAATTTCATTCACAAACCATATCATCGATGCACAAACCATCTCTTAATTCACCGATGCACAAACTTAATGCTAATCCGAAAAATCAAAGATATAAATACTACCAAGTTACCACATCAATATTTTCACCAAGCAATCAATTAAAAAGAAAAATGGGTAAAACAACCGTAACCTTTTCAAAAATATTTAAAAAACTTTCAAACTTTTTTATGAATTTTTAAATCTTCATTTTTAATAAATAGTGAAATAAACTCTATATATTATAAAAAAAACTAAGTACATCATTATATTAAAATAAAGATAAATAAATTTAGTTTATGATTTATTTTTCTAGATTTGAGTTTATGATTTTTTCAAAAACAATTGAGTTTTTTAAACTAAAATATTATTATAGATGAACACATTCTTTGTTTTGATTTAAATTTGTTTAAACTTTTTCTTTTGAAAAACTAGCTAAAATATTCGATAAAAAAAAGAATAACTAGCTAAAAGTATTTAATTATTAGTTACTTTTTGAAATATTTTAAAGGTATATTTTAAATATATCTTAATTTTATGTATTTAAATTAAATTTATTTATGTGTGGAAAGTTATGTACTTTCATAAGAATATAATTTTTTTGTTTGTTTTCATGTTAATAGGTTTAGGAGACTAAACCAAATAAATATTTATTAAAACAAAATTCATATTAGATAATATTATAATCGATAAAATTCATTTTGATATTATATTCAAATTCATAAAATTTATATTCAAAAAAATTTCATTTCGTAAGAATATGAATATATATAACTTTATATTGAACCGAATATGAATATATGTTAATAAATATTTATTTGGTTTGGTCACACAAACTTATTAACATGAAAACAAACAAAAATATTTTTATTATTACAAAAGTACATAAATTTTACACCAAAATATTTTTAATTTAAATTTATATAACTAATATATATATATATATATAATATAACTTAAAAATATTTCAAAAAGTGGCTAATATTAATTACTTTTATTTAGTTATTCAAAATAAAATTCGAATAAAAAAATAAAATGTGCTAATCTATAATAATATATTAGTTAATAACTCAATTTTGAGTAAAATAAATCACAAAATCAAATTTAAAAAAATAAATCATAAACCAAATTTTATTTATTTTTATTATTTTAATATATTGATGTACTTATTTTTTTTTATAATACTTAGAGTTTATTTCACCATTTATTAAAATATGAGGGTTTGAAAACCAATAATAAAGATGAGAGGTTTTTTAATATTTTTTGAAAGGGTGGGGGTTTTTTTACCCATTTTTCCCAATTAAAATGGACTCGTAAAATTTTATCTATCTTAAATTTGATTATTTATCAAATAATTCAATGTTATGTATCATTCCAAAATTAATACAATTATCCAGTATAATAAAATTTGTTTGTATAGTTATTTAATATTTTTTAAAAGAAGATATATTAAATTTCTTTAAAAAACAGAGAAATCACAAGGGGAAATTATCAAACAAATAATCAATCACAAGGAAGAAAAAAAAAAACACTGGGACACTGGGAGCATTTTAACTACCTTTCACCATCTGACATTGTATTCTTCAAAAACATAGAAAAGTACATTGATTGCGACAAAAATGTAAATACATTAATTAAAAAGTTAAAACGCACGGAGGAATTTTATTATAAGTTTATAACAAATTATGTAAATTGATTTTATGTTTGACCAGCAATAAGTTGACATGTGGAGCTGACGATGAACCGACACGATGCTAACTAGGCGCCACACTAGGCATGGTTCTTCTAGTCACCACCACGTCACCTTCTCCTTTTTAAGAAACACAAAACCCACGTCACTTTTCTTTTTTCATGTTCATATAACTTTGTTTTTGGGAAACTCATTGACCCTACAACTTTATATAGGATTATATTATACTATTGTTACATGTTTTGTCATATGTATATACAGTCACATAGTCGACCAATATATATATAGAGTCACATATCCCAGTATACATTATAATAGATAACTCACATGTGACTTTTTTTTTTTTTTTTGAGAAAAATTCAAGTGGATATATAGAGTTTATAATATTCGCTTATCGTCGGCTTTTATTGTTATTATTTTATGTTTTGTATACACTAAGAAGTTTTAGGTTTAAATTTGTAGTCTTCTCTTCTCTCTTTTTTTTTTTTTTTTTTTTTGATAAAAACATTTGATTTCCAGATCAGCGGATTACAAAGCGTAGAAGCTAGCAATAACAAGATTAAAGGCGTCTATGAATGCCACATTAGGTTTAAATTTGTAGTCTTCTCATTCTCTCTTTCTTTTTTTTTTTTTTGATAAAAAATTTGATTTTCAGATCAATGGATTACAAAGCGTATAAGCTGGCAACAACAAGATTAAAGGCGTCTATGAGTGCCACATTAGGTTTAAATTTGTAGTCTTCTCATTCTCATGTTTGGGATTAACCATTGTCAATGTTAAATAGGGTGTAGATGATTTTCTTAAGTCTCGTATTAAGAACACACATTTGGAAAGATCTAGCCATTCCTCACTAGCATACACTTAAAAGGAGTTTTATTGGTTATATAATTTTCAAAGAGTTATAAGTTTTTAAAATTTTGGTGTTATTCAATCTTGAATTACAAAGACTCTACTAAAGTTATATATTATTGGTTCAATAGTTACAAAAAGTTGTTAAAACTCATGTGTTATTGGATTCATATAAACTTTAATTACTTTTCTGATTATACTAAAGTTTATTAAAGTTAAGTGTTATTGGTTTATTGATTTTAAAGTTTTTTGTTCATCTGAAAGTATACTAAAGTTTATTAAACTTAAATGTTATTGGTTTATTGATTTTAAAGTTTTTTTTCATCTGAAACAATTTTTAAAGACTTTCAAAATATTACATGTTAAGATGATATTCCCATAAACTTTTGGTCAGAAAATGTAAAATGTTTTAAATACTTTCTAAATTTTTTCTTAAATTCTATAATTCTAATAATCATTATAATTATACATAAATCTCAAACCAATAACACCCCTTAATTGATGGTTGGCTTATTGTTAATGCAAAATATCTGTGTATTAAACATTGGACTAAGTTTTTTCTTTCTTGAGAATCATACAATTTTGATATTTGGCTCGTATTATTTATAAATTTCAGAATAATCAGTTTTTGTTGTTGATAATATTGTGATGACTCCACAAACATTAATCATATTTCATTAAATATAGCATTTAGAATCATGTTTCTGATTGCACTAAAACATCCCTCTAACCACTTGAATGTACTATATTTGGGTAGTTGGATTTGAGGTTAATGTGTATAAATGAGTCTCTAAATCATTCAAAATTAGTGTACAGCTACGTGTGCTAACAAATTTATGTGTAATTAGTTAAATGTTAATTAAAATATAACAAAGAATGAAAATAAGCTATAAATGCAAAAAAAAAAAAATCCTAAATACCATCTTGGTATCTTCCAACATAGAAATTTAAAAATAATCGAATTGCTGATTCTGCAGATCTCAGTTCTTTGAAAATTAAAGCTTTGTAGCTTATCCGCATTACCTTTTTAAAATGGATTACGGGTCAAATTTGGTGTGACGTAAACCCAACTAACCTGATCCATAGAATGAATTCAATTAATTCAAAAAATATATATTTTTATAAAACCATCGTTTAGTTTATTATTATTACTTTTGTCGGAATTAATTAGTTCATTATAAAATCGTAAAAAAGAGCATGGACTTTGTCACTCTGTCTCAGTAGGGAGGAATAAGATAATCCAAACTCCGAAACAAACGCAGATGCAACATTTGACCAGACATAGAGATATGACACGTGGCAATACAGTGGGACACACTGATGGGTTTGGTGAATGACAGACCCACCGATCCATTCAAAAGGTCTCACATAATTCGTGCCTCGTGGGTTGCAGTGTCATGTCCCTTGATCCTAATAATAATAAGGAATAATTAATATTTCTTTCCGTTTCAAATTAGTTATCATTTAAAATTGTTTCACACATATTAAGTATATATATAATTTTTCTATTTTATCCTAATTAATATTTATTGATTTTATTTTATTGATCAAGACATTAAAATATGAAGAACAAAGTTGAAAATCTTATCAAACATATGCATTAAAAACGTAAAACGACAACTAATATGAAACGAGTTTTAAAGTCCAAAACGATAACTAATATGAAACGGAAGAAATATATATTGACCAAAAACCTCTGAGAATTAATGACGATCGGTTGTATATGATTACAAGTATTTGATCGATGAATTGTTTTGGTCCCATTTTGCTACCTTAAGCAGGTGTAATAACTAATTTTAGGTCACTATTTATAACTGCAAATTAATTGTAAGAAAATAGAAATAAAGTAGGTTCCAAGTTCCAACCAATTAGTTTATCCACATACTTAAAATACATGCAATAAATAAATAATCAGTCATTACAAGAAAATTTAATACTCCTTCAGTATATAATAATATTCTGAAAATAATTTGGCACCAGTTCAAAACCAATGTCCCATCATGCATGTTTGCAGATCATTTACTAGGATTTTTACTTTTGGTTGTGCCAAATAGTTCAAATGGTTGCAATAATATATTTATTTTTTGTCATGTTTTTTATTTTTCCTTAATTCAGTCTGCTCTGCAGACTTAGGATTCGAATGGAGAGTGGGATAAGAATGGATGAACCACTTGAGTGGATAGACTTTTTACGATTTTCCATTTACCATTTTAGTATAAAGTAAATGGATGATTCACTTTTTAAAATTTTTTTTTTTTTTTTAGAAAAAAATAGTGGAAGCTCTGCTCGTGGACGGACAGCCACCAAAACCAAGAGGATGACACTTTCTTTGTTATCTGCACACATTTCAAAAAGTGATATAATAAAATATATATATATATATGAACATTATAAAAGAAAGAGTTTGCAAAACTTGATATAAACATCCGAGAGAAAAAAAAATCTTCTCATGACGAAAAAGCAAACAAACCAGCTTCATCATAGTTTATCAAAGGTATGTTTATAATGTAATTTTATTATATATATATATATATATGTTTTATAGTAGAATTTCACTATAATAATATATTAAAAACTAGTAATAAACATAATTATTAGATTTATAAATATAGTTAGGTTTCTAAATATTTGTATAATATTTTTTAAGTGTGTACAAAGCATAATATTTATACTAAACTCTATAAATTTTGTATGATTATGTTTTGTAATATAGTAGTTTAGTGAAATTAGTAATATAGGGTTTCAATACATGGTTGTTCGGTATCATATGTTACAGTTCAACAATGGTCCTCCTCCTCGAAATAAGCAAAATAGTTTAATCGATGACATGCATCATTACGTTATGTTATTGAGAGGACATTTGGAGTTTGGAAAAAAAATAAAAGATTCTTTCTGAGTTTTGTAGATATAATATTGAAGTACAAAAAAAATGATAATGACTACAATGAGACTGCATAATTTTATAAGAATTTCAAACTTTTCAGATGAAGATTTTACAGAAATAATGGAATAGGTTGAGTTTGATAACACAAAATCTGAAACTGATCTAGCGACATTGAAGCATCAGAGGTAGGTGCAGAAAATCATATAATATACATAAGAGAAGAGATTGCAGATATGTTTTTGAAAAATTAAAATATTTGATGTCAAATTCTTTTTTTTACTCGATCTATTGTTTTTAAATTTATAAACATAATTATAAGTATTATATCAAATTTTATTTAAATATATATTATGAACCGCTTTTCCCATTCAACAATATATTTTGAATCGCTTGATCCGCTTGATTCACACTTGATCCGCCAGAACCGCTAGATCTGCAATTGATCTGCCTGATCCGCTTGAATCGCTAAATCTGCACCGCTTAATCCATTTTCTTCATTCGGAACCTTAGATACATTACAAAATTATAGTCAGATTAACAATTAAAAAAAGAATCCATGTTGATAAAAACTCATTGGACAGTAGAAGATAGGATCATAAAGTGTGCATATGCATGTATGAATGTTAGTTGGTAGTTATAAGTTTGGTGGGTTTCTTAAAAGTTAAACTATTAAAGATTGCTCCTTTGACCCTTTTGTATAATATTGTTAGTTTACCTCTTTTTCTAAGTAATTATATTTGCCGCTTCTTTCCAATTTATTTTTTCACATTTTGACTCCTGCCTTTCGGCAAGGATAAGAAAAGCACACACATTCTTTAAATTTCTAATAAGAACTAAATAACAAGTATTTATCAAAAAAAAAAAACTAAATAACAAGTAACAACTATAAACTCACGAGTTGTGTAATATAAAAGGTTGAATACGGAAGAAAACTAGAAATAACAATTTTTTTTATTTTTGGCCGTTTAATTTTATCCGTGGATTTTTTAATCCTTAAGTAAAAATGTAAAATTTCGGTTTATAAAAAATATATTATGTCTAAAAATTGGTTAACCACTCGGCAAATGTCGCATTACTTGATCACTCAGCAAATCTATTTACATTTTTATTTGTGTTCCATTTTTTCTGTAAACGAGAATTTAAATATGTCACTTATCATATACTTCAATAACATATACGTACTTTATCGTTGTTTTAGTTGTTCATGCTATTATATAATTCAAAATATGCTTTTTTTAGCATAAATGTTAAATTTCTGCAAAAATTTTAAAGAACTAGAAAATAAGTTTATTAATATCTAAAAAAACTATGAGACAAGTCAGACAACAATGAATGCATCATATTGATTGATTAAAAAGAACATGTATCTGATTTTGATTAGGTAGTGTGTAAGTGTCAGTTGTAAACAAAAAAAAAATAAAAAAATAGAAAATAACATTTTTAGGCTCAATGATGATGATGGACTAATTTTTGATTTGGTATTTCAATTGTTTATACCGTAAGAGTAAAAACATGGCAACTACGTCACATTATACGATTCGAATGATCATAAACATGAATAACTTAGATTTGATGTTAATTTTCCTGCATGCGTTAAAGATCCAAGTGACCAACAATTTTGTAATCTGATTTTAGTTTCAGTTCTATTTGAATTGGGATATATATAAAAGAAGAGGTTCCTGGAATAGGCCAAACGGAAAAAGTAAAAATGCGAAAAAGTCGTCGATGATTTCCACGTTTATACGGACAGAGATCAGACCGATGGGTCCAGTACGAGTAATGTTGGATCTCTTACGCATGTGACAGTCACAAAATCTTGCTGCAGTGAAAACTAAAAATCTTAAATGTCTTTGTAACAGATAAAATTCTGTTTACAAATTAACAGAAAATCAAAATACAGCTTCGTAAGGTGCCCAGAGCCTATCTAATACGGGTAAACCAATTTACAGTGAAACAAAAATCGTTATAACCAAAAATCAAAATGCTAATCATAAGAAAAATTACGGTTTTGTTTGCATTCTTACGAACAAATTATAACTGAAACTGAATGGAATTAAAATAAAATAAACCGATCAAGATTAAAGTTTCTAAAATCTCTTTTCCAAAAATGTTATTAAAAAAAAAAACTGAATGCAAACAGAAGTCGAAATTCTATTGCCTTATAATTTTATATTCTATAAACATAATTTTAAAAATCATCAAGTCCGAACCAAAATTAAACCGAAAATGGTATGTATGTATATATATTAAAAAATGTCTGAATTATATACAATTTAGATACCTGGACAACATCAACAAACAAAAAATAGAAAAAAAGCAAGATAAGATTAGTGATTGGAGGAAAAAAAAGAAAGATAAGATTATTGATTAGTCGGAGAAAAATAGTGATTAGTTAATACCGTTATAGTGGTCCATCTGAATGGTCACAATTCACAGTGCTAAAGACAGGCCAGTATAATTCATGTCCCCAAAACCTAGCAAAATTTCACATCCAATAGGTGAAACAGAGCACATAAATATTTCAAGTTTTATTTTTGTTTTCAAATGTCTATTGTTAAACTAGAAAATATTTATATGATTGTCAGATTAACCAATTTTTTTTAACAGATAGTAAGATAGAAAGAGTGACTAACATATTGTTGGTGCTGAAAAAACTAAGAAGAATAAATTTGCCAAACGAACATTATTAGTAATAAATTATTTTGATTATCTTTTTCTGTTTGAAGGAACTAATTATGATGAATTATCTGTAATGTTGCAAATGACACGGGCTACTATTCCATGTTTTCGTGAACAATCATAAGACGCTAAATAGCTAGTTTTAGTAAATTTAATTATCCTTAGCTAAATTAGTTTCCACAAAAAATAACATTAGAGCATCCAGATTGCACATATTTTTGTGGATGTCTTTAAACTTTAAGAGCAATTAATGAGGGTCTTTAAATATTTGAATAGCGTGGAAAGTGTCTTCCTAAAGGCATTTTTCACACTATTCTAATATCTAAAGACCCCCATTAATTGCTCTTAAAGTTTAAAGACACCCACAAAAATATCTGCAATGTGATGCTCTTAAACGTTAAATAACAATAGTTTTTTTTTTTTTTTAAACACAATTCTCAAGCCATGAGGGATTGTCACTGGTTTCTGGCGGTTCTTTCTTGGAAATTAAGGCCGGATAACTTTTTTTTATTTTGTCATTTCAACTCTTGAACCTGCGAGTAAAAAAGCATAAACTCATGAAGCGCTTGGCAATTCATGTACATTGCTAGGGGCCTAGGGCTTGGGGTGTTTAATTTCGATCTTGCTGTTTTCCTCGAAAAACTCTGCATAAACTTAAATCTTCTATCCAACATCGTTATTGCTCATCTCTTTAATGATGTGTCACTACCGTTTGAACAAAGATAGAGACGTATACGATCGATGAATCTAGGTTTCTTCCTATCACCTTCTCATGATAATATATATTTCAATGTTGTTTTTGATTCTATTGTGGGTTTGTTATCAATCTTGTTAATGAATGTGTCCAAATTCGGCAGATATAGAATCCTGAAATATTAACTACTGAAATGATATTGTACATACAAAAACCATGGTTATTCTCTATAAAAAAAGGTCCACTTATATCTCAAAATCTGCATAGAACTTAATTTAGAAAATATTTTTTCAAACCATACTGACGATCATGGACATAGTCACAGAGATTAAACTTTAAAACTATGAAAGATATACATCTTAAAACTATAAAGAAAAGGATGGCAACAACCAATGATTTTTCTAACGTGCAATAATAACCAAATGTCAAGGTTGATCTGGCCCTAGATGTAGGTCTAATCACACTGATTAGAATGAACTGGGTTAACAAACCTGTATGTGCTTTGTTCTTGCTCTGTTTTCTTTCTCTTCTTATTCTGTCTTTTGTTCTCCATTAAAACTGACAACGAACGAGAGATTGAGTGAAAATGAGAGAACTTGAGTATTTTGAGAGGTTTAAAACGTGTTGCAGAGGTGTGGAAGTAACAAAGTGCTATCAGAGCATGTGGTGGTGAAGAAAAATGTAAACTTTCTTTGTTTATAGCAAAAAATTCAAGCTTTGTTGTAGAAACTAAAGAAAGCTTGGAGCTTTTCAAGAAAAACTCAATCTTTATCATAAAGCCTTGAACTTTACCCAAAAGATTCAAGTTTTATCATAAAAGACTCAGTTTTTTGGAAGAAAGGTGACACCTTTAGTCTCAAAACATGGCGAAACAGCTTTTAGCAAACGCTAGAGTGGATGTTGACAGGTTTGACGGAACTGGTGGCTTCTCCTTGTGGAAAATAAGGATGATGGCTCATTTTGTTATCCTTGGGTTGAAGGATATTGTTACAGATCACAACATGGAGATGGTGGTTCCACTAACAAGATCTGAGGAGAAGCAACCGTTAAAGGGTAATTAAACAGCGACATATGAACCTCAAACTAAGATAATCCCTGATCCTGATAAGCTGGAGAAATCTGAAAAAGCTATGGGATTGATCATAACTAGTGTTGGTGACAATGTGTTAAGAAAATTAGAAAGATGTGTCACTGCTGCAGAGATGTGGTCTACATTGAACAGGTTATATATGGAGAGCACCTTGCCAAACAGGATTCATTTGCAGCTTAAGTTCTACACATTTAAGATGAATGAATCCAGAAGTGTTGATGAGAATGTAGATAATTTTCTCAAGATAGTTGCAGAGCTGGGTAGTCTTGATGTGAAAGTTTCTGATGTAGTTCAAGCTATATTATTCTTAACATCTCTGTCAACAAACTATGATCAGTTAAAACATACTCTTAAGTATGGAAGGGAATCACTTACCTTAGAAGAAGTCATCTCAGCAGCCAGGTCAAGGGGCAAAGAAATCTTAGAGATGAGAAAGGAGTATAAAAGCCCTGGTGCAAGCTTGTACACAAATGAAAAGGGAAGACCTGTCTCTAAAGGACCTAAGAATTCTAATGGGAAAAACAGAAGTCGGTCAAACTCAAAGACAAGGGTAACTTGTTGGTTCTGTAAGAAAGAGGGTCATGTGAAAAAGGATTGCTATGCAAGAAAGAAGAAATTTGAGAGTGAAGGAAACGGGGAAGCAGGGGTTATCACAGAGCAGTTGGTTATCTCAGAAGCTCTAAGCATTAATGAACAAAGTGCTAAGGATGTTTGGGTGTTAGATTCTGGTTGTACTTTTCATATGACATCAAGGAGAGACTGGTTTGTCAACTTAAGGGATAATTGAGGTACTACAATTCTGTTGGGTGATGATCACACAGTACAATCACAGAGACAAGGATCAATAAGAATCAACACTAATGGTGGAATTATCAAGATTCTGCAGAATGTTCGATATGTTCTAAATCTGAGAAGGAATTTTATCTCCACAGGAACACTTAATAAGCTTGACTTTAAGCATGAAGGTGGTGATGGTAAAGTTTGATATTTCAAGGATAACAAGACTGCACTCCGAGATAATCTCTCAAATGGACTATATCTATTAGATGGTGAAACTGTCTTACCAGAAAACTGCAACATTGAAAAGCAGATTGATAAGACATCTCTTTAGCATAGTGGGCTTGGCCATCTCAGTGTGAATAGTTTGAAAGTATTTACGGGTAAGGGGCTGATTGAGAAAGGTGACATTAAGGAGCTTCAGTTTTGTGAGCATTGTGTTATGGGGAAATCTAAAAAGATGAGTTTCAATGTTGGAAGACATAGAACTGAAGATGTTCTTAGATATTAACATGCAGACTTGTGGGGTTCTCCAAATGTGACTCCATCTTTATCAGGTAAACAGTATTTTCTATCAATCATTGATGATAAAACAAGAAAAGTATGGTTGATGTTTCTGAAAACAAAAGATGAGACATTTGACAAGTTCTGTGAGTGGAAAGATCTGGTTGAGAATCAAATGGACTAGAAAGTAAAGGTACTAAGGACGGATAATGGCTTGGAGTTTTGCAATACAAAGTTTGATGAATATTGCAAAGTACATGGCATTGAGAGGCATCAGACTTGTATGTATACACTACAACAAAATATTGTTGCAGAGAGAATGAATCGAACCATTATGGAGAAAGTTCGATGTTTACTAAATGAATCAGGACTTGGTGAGGAGTTCTGGGCTGAAGCAGCATCTACAACGATTTATTTGATAAATAGATCACCATGCTCAGCCATAAACCATAATGTACTTGAAGAATTGTGGCTTTGCAGAAAATCTGGATACAAACATCTTAGAAGATTTGGTTCATTGCTTATGTGCATCACGATCAAGGAAATTTGAAACCAAGAGCTCTAAAAGGAATTTTCTTAGGCTATCCACAGGGAACTAAAGGCTACAAAATTTGGATATTGGAGTTAGAAAAGTGTGTGATTAGCCGGAATGTTGTGTTTCATGAAGAGAAAATGTTTAAAGACTTGAAACTCCAAGAAGAAAAAATTTCTGAAAAGAATTTGGAAGTGGGAGAATCAAGTGGAAACGAAACTGTCAAGCTTTCTGTGAAAATGAATCAAGAGATATCTTAAGCTGTAGGAAATGAAGATCAAGGTGGAGTTTTGCCACAAAACTCAAGTGATTCAGATACAAAAATTGCAGATGATGAGGAGATATATGGTGAAGATGATAATGATGATTTAGTTGGGTACCAATTAGCAAGAGATAGAGTGCACATAGCTATTGTACCTCTAGCTAAATTCACTGACTATAGCATGATGGCTTTTGCATTACTAACTGCAGAATACATGAACATAGAGGAACCTCAATGTTTTCATGATGCTCAGAGATCTCAAGAATGGGATATGTGGAATGGTGCTATGGGAGATGAGATTGATTCATTGAAAAAGAACAGGACATGGGATGTGGTTGATAGGCCTGCCAATACAAAAGTCATAAGCTGCACGTGGTTATATGTGAAGAAACCTGGGATTTCAGGGGTTGAGCTAGAAAGGTTTAAAACTAGGCTTGTGGCTCGGGGTTTTACACAGAGGCAAAGAATCGACTATTAAGAGGTATTTTCTCCTGTTGTTAGACATGTTTCTATCAGAATTTTAATGTCTACTGTTGTGAATCACGACTTAGAGCTAGAACAGATGGATGTTAAAACAATTTTCTTACATGGAGATCTAGATAAAGAGCTGTACATGGAACAACCTGAAGGTTTTGAAGTCAAAACAGGTAAAGTCCAGGTCTGTTTGTTGAAAAAATCTCTTTACGGTTTGAAACAATCACCAAGACTGTGGAACAAGAAATTTGATCAATTCATATATGGTAAAAAGTTCAAACGAAGTGAGCGTGATCCATGTGTTTATGTGAAGCAAGTTGATCAAGGATACATTTATCTGCTCTTATACGTTGATGATATGCTGTTGGCAGCCAAGAGTATGAGTGAGATCAATAAGCTGAAAGATGTGCTCAGTTCAGAGTTTGAAATGAAAGACATGGGAGCTGCTAGTCGGATTTTGGGTATTGACATTAAACGAGATAGAAAAGAAGGTATTCTGTATTTATCTCAAGAAAACTACTTAGAGAAAGTGCTGAAGAGGTTTAATATGAGTGAAGCTAGACCTACAAATACCCCAGTTGGTGCACATTTCAAGTTATCTTCTGTTAGAGATATTGCAGAATGTGTTGATATAGAGATTGTCCCATACTCAAGTGTAGTGGGAAGCTTGATGTACGCAATGGTTGGTACTAAACTGGACATAGCATATGCTGTGGGATTGGTAAGTAGATTTATGAGCAAGCCTAGACTAATGCATTAGGAAGCAGTTAAGTGGCTGCTCAAGTACATCAACGGATCATTAGAACTGAATCTAGTCTACACAAAAGACAAAGAATTTGATGTTCAAGATTTTTGTGACTCGGATTATGCTTCTGATCTTGATAAGAGAAGGTCCATTAGTGGATATGTGTTCACTGTAGGAGGCAATACTGTAAGCTGGAGGTCTTCTTTGCAGCCAGTCGCTGCCTTGTCTACTATAGAGGCGGAATATATTTCACTACATGAGGCTGCTAGGGAAGCAATTTAGATCAAGGGTCTGTTAGAAGACATGGGTTTCAAGCAAGAGAAAGGATTGATTTGGTGTGATTCACAATCTGCAATTTACTTGTCCAAGAATAGAATGTATCATGAAAGAACAAAACATGTGGATATGAAGTATAATTTCATCAAAGATTCATACATCAAGAAACCCAGCGGATATTCTTACCAAGTCTATCCCAGTTAACAAGTTCAGATCAGCTTTAGAGCTTCTAAAGTTGGTCAGCTAGAGATGAGAATCATCTGTTTGCAGAGGTTAAACCGCTAAGAAGTACATTTCATTGAAGAGAAAGAGAAGTAAGAAACTTGAATCAAGGTGGAGATTGTTGAGAATAAATCGTTTATGATTCAGTTATTGGTTTAATGTTGGTTTGATATTGAACCAAAAGTGATTGGGTCTGGTCTGCAATCTGCAGATGATTTAGAGGAAAAGATAGTTGAGTAAAACAAAGACTCTGATGGCCATGGAGGGTTTGCTTTTACGCTTCAGAGTGTATAAATACACACTCTAGACTTCTTCTTTCTCTAACATAAAAAGTACTTGATTTTCTCATAGTTCTTGAGCTGTAATCTTCTTCTCATTTAGTGGATTTACAGGGTTGATATGACCCCAGACATAGGTCTAATCACACCGATTAGATTGAATTGGGTTAACAAATTTGTATGTGCTTTGTTCTTGTTTTGTTTTCTTTCTCTTCTTATTCTATCTTTTGTTTTCCATTAAAACTGACAACAAACGAGAAATTGAGTGAAAAGGAGAGAACTTGAGTATTTTGAGAGGTTTAAAATGTGTTGCAGAGGTGTGGAAGTAACCAGGGCCGTAGCGTGGCACAAGCAGCCCAAGCTGTGGCTGCGGTCCTCGGAGTAGTTAAAACTTTTTTCGGCCCTCAATTACAAATAATTTTCCTCAGCTTAGTGGTAAGTTAAAATCTTCTTTTATTTTTTTTTGGCCCCGAGTTCGAAACTTGCTTTAAAACAATATTGTTTAAGACATCTTTTATTTGGTTAAGTTACTTTTTAATTACGATTTTATAAAAACCGGCCCTTTTTTTTTCTAACTTACGGTCCTCTAATTTTATGCAACGGTTCTGGAAGTAACACCAAAACGATCTTGTTAAAATGAGGGTAAAAAGTTAAAAACTAATTTACTAACGTGTAAGATTTACCTGCCAAAAAAAAAAAAAAAGACGTATAATTGGCCATATTCGTTTATATTATTCTTCGTAAATATTGATGACGTATTTAGTTGTATTGCATGTCTCACTGATTATGTAATCTTTTTTAATTAGTAAAGTATGATGTTAAGAAAATACTAAATACTAAGATATTTTGTCGTATCCACAAAATATACAGAAAGAAAAAAAGAACTATATTTACATTTAAATATAATAGAAAAAATAAAATAAAATTGGTGGAGGGTTTACATTGGGGTTTTGAGAGAGGGAGGCGCTCTCTCTGCTACATTGGCCTACTGTTTCTCTTCCCCCTTTATAAAACCGCTTCCGTTGTCAATGGCGTGAACCTATATTATCCATTCTCTCCTTTTTCATTTCTCTTCTCCATCGTTTTCACACTTTTCTCTCCGCTCCTTTATCCTTATCCGAGTAACCCCACATCTAAAAGACTCTTCCTTTGTTCCTCCTTGCTCCTTCTAAAGAGATCGAAAAATCCATAGCCTTCGGTTAAACTCAGGTCTCTCTCTTTCTCTGGCTCCGAGTCTTCTCTGTTTTTGGCTCTCTGTTTTTTGAGTTTGATACGGAACAAAATGCAAGAGCTTTTACATTTATATTTGAATATACTGCTATGTACTACATAAAATAGAAAACGACTTTTTGAATCTTCTGTGATTTGGTTATTGCTTAGAATGAAGGAGATGTGTAAATCTAGAAAAAAAACCCAAATTCTCTCTTTAAGCATTTCTCAAAAGCTTTCATGCTTTTAACAGTTTCTGTTTTCTGTTACTCTTTTAGCTTATGCTTGTAGATTGTAGACTACGAAAGAGACTAACTTTATCGATTTTTCTCCTTTTGTTTTGGTGATTTATGAGCAGGATTAGTTGATTTTACTGGAATCAGAAGGAAGAAGATGAAGTACGTGCTTGTCACAGGTGGTGTTGTGAGTGGATTAGGCAAAGGAGTAACAGCTAGTAGTATTGGTGTTCTTCTTAAAGCTTGTGGTCTTCGAGTTACTTCTATCAAAATCGGTACTTTTTTTTTCTCTGTTTTACTCTTCTCTGGTTTGAGTCAAAGTGATGTTTTTGCTTACGTAGCACTTAATCATCTAGATCCTTATCTAAACACTGATGCTGGAACTATGTCTCCATTTGAGCATGGTGAAGTTTTTGTCTTGGACGATGGTGGTGAGGTAAATAAATATCACTTCTTTTTTTTTTTTTGGTTACTTTTTGAAAAAACAACTTAGAAGTCTTGAGCTTTTTAAGAACCTTTGAATCTTTTTTGTTTTGAAAAAGGTGGATCTTGATCTTGGGAACTACGAGAGGTTTCTAGATATCAAATTAACCAGAGATAATAACATCACTACTGGGAAAATTTACCAGGTAAGAAGATCTAGATCTCAACTAAATTAGAGATTGATTGATGAGTTAAGTTAACTAAACCTTTTTATACACTTTTTTCTTGGTTTTGTGTCACTCACAGCATGTTATTGCTAAAGAGAGGAAAGGAGATTATTTGGGAAAGACTGTTCAGGTGAATAAATAAGCTCTTCTTTCACTTTATCTCTTTCTCATTTCATGTTCTGGTGTTAGCTTTCTTGTAACTGTGTTTTTCGTTGTAATGATTTTAGGTTGTTCCTCATGTAACTGATGCAATTCAAGATTGGATTGAGAGAGTTGCTGTTATTCCTGTTGATGGAGAGGAAGATCCTGCTGATGTTTGCGTTATTGAATTAGGAGGAACTATAGGTTATACAAAAAACAATAAAATTGTTTTTTTTTGTTTTTTGTTTTTGTTGCTTCTTCTGTGTAAACAAAGATTCTTTATGTTTGCAGGTGATATTGAATCTGCACCTTTTATTGAGGCTCTTGGCCAATTCTCTTACCGTGTTGGTAAGCATAATTATTTTCCTTATACCATTTGATTCCAAAAGAAAAAGCCGTGGATTTTTTGTTGGATATGCTGAAATTAAACTACTGTATCGTTCTTTGGTTGGTGGTTGAGTTCAGGCCCCGGGAATTTCTGTCTGGTCCACGTCAGCCTCGTGCCTGTGCTTAATGTTGTTGGTGAACAGGTAGATAACTTTTCTTGAAATGAATCAGCCATGATGTTGACAGCATTTGATCTATGGCTACAGTAAACTTCATTTGCTTACTTCATTTGCTTTGTTGTGTTCTTTCAGAAAACTAAGCCGACACAACATAGTGTCCGGGGACTACGAGGCTTGGGCTTGACACCAGATATCTTAGCTTGTCGTAGCACAAAGGTTCAACTTTAAATCTTTTTCATCTTGAAATTATAGTTTCTTGGTATGTTATCTTCTTGTTTTGATATTAAAGTCTCAATCTTTTTTTCTCTTCATGAAGGCACTTGAGGATAATGTGAAAGATAAACTAGCTCAATTTTGCCATGTCCCGGTAAGATTTCTGCCTTTTGTTTATTAATGTTCTTCATTTGAAATCTCGTTTATTTTACCAGCTTTAAGGTTCTTGTTTCAGCTTGACTATATCTTCACTCTCTATGATGTTCCAAACATTTGGCACATTCCTTTGTTGCTAAAGGTAATTTTCTCCAACTAATTATGTTTGTAGTCACTTCTTTGGTTATTATAAATCATCATGACAACAATGCTCAATGTGCATACTCTCCTGAACAGGATCAGAAGGCTCATCTGGCAATCTCAAAAGTGCTCAATCTTGCTAAGTATGTATTATATCTTGTTTGGTCCTTTTTTGTATTCTTGGTAATGTGGTGGGTTGGATTTATGACTTAAATGGATTTTACTCAAACAGTATTCTTAAAGAACCTTCTCTAGAGGAATGGACTTCAAGAGCTGAATTATGCGACAATTTACATGTGCCGGTGGGTTTCAGCTCTCAGTAACTCCTTAAGAAAAATAATCTCAGATTCTCTTTCTTAACACCAAATTATTTTACAGGTGAGAATTGCTGTTGTGGGGAAGTATACAGGTCTCTCCGATGCCTATCTCTCTGTCTTGAAGGTAGAACTTTTACATATCACTTCATGGAATTGTCTGGATTAGGTTTCCTTGCCTTGGTTCTCACATTTTGGATAACTTGTATAGGCTCTATTACATGCTTCTGTGGCTTGTCGCAAAAAGCTCGTAGTTGATTGGGTTCCAGCTTGTGATCTCGAAAAGGAAACTGAGAAAGAGGTCCGTGAATCTGATGTATTACATGTTAATTACAACACATGTATGCCTTTACTTGTTCATAATTTTTAAACTAGATTCATGTTTCTCCGTTTAAGCAGAATCCAGATGGGTACAAAGCTGCTTGGAAGTTGCTGAAGGTTTGAAATTTGTTTTCCATTTTACAACTTTAATCATCGAGAAGCCTTGTGTTTTCGCTCATATCTGTTAGTATTCTTCTTCAGGGTGTAGATGGAATACTTGTACCTGGAGGTTTTGGTGATAGGGGAGTGGAAGGAAAGATTCTTGCTTCAAAATATGCCCGTGAAAACAAAATCCCTTTCCTCGGTATTTGTCTCGGGATGCAGGTCGCTGTCATCGAGTTTGCACGATCTGTTCTCTGCTGGCACGATGCAAACAGCACAGAATTCAAACCTGAAACTAAACATCCATGCATCATATTCATGCCTGAGGTTCTTAGATTCTCCCTCTCTTTACCTGAAATGTAGCTTCTTGAATGTCTTCCTGATTCATCCTGCACTGTGGTTTTAGGGTTCGAGAACTCATATGGGAGGCACTATGCGCCTAGGATCAAGAAAATCTTTCTTCAATGTCAAAGACAGCAAATCCGCAAAACTGTAAGAACCATTCATCTAAAGTTACTATGTTGTTTCTTTGAATGCTATATAGATTTACTTAGCATGATTCTGTCTACTTGGCTTTTACAGATACGGGAACAAAACCGTTGTCGATGAGAGGCATCGCCACAGATACGAGGTATGAATTTGTGTGCTAATTCATGAATATTCTGCCAGTTTAAGATGGAGAAAATAATAGAGTTCTTGATATAGACATATACAATTCTTGCAGGTGAATCCTGATATGGTCGAACGACTAGAGAAGGCCGGTCTCTCTTTTGCTGCAAAAGATGAAAGTGGCAAACGCATGGAGGTCTGTTTTAGTCTCTAAACTATTTATCTCTAACTCAAATACATAAGCTGCAAATTCAGATCCTTGACTAATCTTTATATTACAATTTCAGATTGTTGAACTACCAAACCATCCTTTCTTCATCGGTGCTCAATTCCACCCTGAGTACAAATCAAGACCCGGGAAAACTTCTCCTCTCTTCTTAGGTACGAACTCATTTAGTCATCAGTCAAAAAGATCCAAACGTTTACATCTCTTGTATAAACACAAGGGCTTTCATTCTTATTGCAGGACTCATTGCAGCATCTTGTGGCGAGCTAGACACAGTCCTGAATCCAGCTTCAGTTCATCAAAATTTGATGAGTAACGGTCCAAAAAACGTTTTCATCAATGGAACATCCAAGAAATCTCCAAATGGTTTGGCTGATGTAAGATATAATAAAGGATACTGCAATGGCCTCTACTCTAGATAGCTCTGCAGTTGCAGGCCTCTCTCTCCATTAGAATTTGCTTCGTTTTGGATTTGTTAGTTTGGATTTTGGTTTGTTTTTTCTATTTACAAACTTAGGATTTTTTTCCTCTGTACATATGATTGAAGCTTTTTTGTTGAGGTTTTTAGACTCTTTTTAACAGAATCTATCTGGTAAGACTCTGGAAACGTCTGAAAATGGCGGTTGATTCCCCCGGTTTGATTTTTTTTCATCAAAAGGGATTTCATATGATCATATGTAACGTTGGAACATTTTGTATCTCGATTTGGTCTGAATGTGAAAGAAGCATTTAATTAATAAAACCAAAAGAGTTTAGAGAGTAACGTTTGTGATAAAACCAAATTGCAAGGTGAATAAATATCCAAATTTAGTAGCGTTTTAAACAAATGTCACTTTCTATCTTTCTACTACCATAATACTTATTCAACGAATCGGATACAAGAGTTTATACATCGTATCATAAATAATACAAACGATGAGAAATGAATTTACACATTGCGTCTTTACGATTAATCCAAATCGAAAATAGAAAAAAAGATATTCAAAGTTAAATGTATTTGAATTAAATAAAGAGTATTGAAATAACGTCCATTGGTGTCTGTTCGTGTCTACTTAAAGGACTAACAAAGACTCTTGATCTATTCTCATATCACAACTAATTTCTCATCTTCTTCTTCACTAAGGTAAAAATCCTTTGATCTTCCCTTCAAGGTTTCAAGATTCATCATCTCTATGATCTTTAAATCTTTTGATTTGTGTGTTTCTCAGAGCTATGCAGAAGGATCAACATGGTAATTACATACGACCAAATATCATTTTTGCTGAGCTTGAAACAGGAGGAAAAATAGCAAAATGTCCTCGATGTCATGTTCCAATTATCCCTCATCTTGGTATATGCCTATATTCATATTTCTCTTTCGTTGAAACAATGTTTTTTTTTTGAATCTATTCTAAGAATTGTTTATTTGTTTTTACTATAGGACATTTGATTTCAAACAAGTTTCCATGTAAAAGCTGCAAAGGTTACTTACGCCCTAGCAGTAATTTCTCACGTCCTCCCGATAGTACGTTCTTAACAAATATTTTAAAACATAGTTTTTGTTCCAAATATTGAATATATGGCTCTGATTATTTTTATTTGTTTCATTTCAGACAATCTTAAACTGCTTTATTGTGGTGGATGTAATGTGAGAATCATACATCAAAAAGGTGATCGAGCTGTGAAATGTTCTCTTTGCAAACACATCACAATTCCAACTGTAAAATCTCTGTTTTTTTTTCTCTTATCATTTGTAAATGAGATTTTTTTTCTTTCTTGCGATTTCTCAAATTGTAATGTTGGTTTTTGGTTTAGATTGGGACTTATGGTGTTCCTCCAGCTAACCGGGTTGTTCCTCCTCAACTTAACCGTGTTTTTCCTCCTCAACTTAACCGGATGAATCATACAACAAATTCAGAAACTGAATCAACTGCTAGTTCTTCTTTCACTGTGAGTAAAATGTTAAATATTATCTTTCTCTTTCTCTTATAATAATAATATTAACAACGCTTTGATCTCTTTTTTTTTTTTTTTGCAGCCAAAACCAGAGATTATTGTAGTTGAATATCCTGATGATTCTGTTAGTGAAACTGTAATTATTCTTTTTTACTTTCTCATTGATTCATTTAAGAGAGATTATAAACAAAAGTTAAAATTTGTTTTGAACGTATTGAAAACATTGTGCTTTGTTTGTCAGGTGAGAAATGTTGCTGTTGGGATGAGAACAATCAAAAGAGAAATAGAAGAAGACAAAACAGAAGCATCAGAGAGCAAAAAGATTCGTCTCTGATCAATTTAAAAGTACTTCAAATTTGCAGCTTTTCTCTTTTTTATTTATTTATTTTAGTTTTCCTCAGTACTTGATTAATCTCTCATTTGGAGACGTACGGTTCTTTTCTGCTTTTTATTTTATTTTTGTTGTACTTTTTTTAATGATTTATGTAGTCAAATCTACCTTCAACTATTAAGATTACAATCAACAACCATATTTTGATTACGTGTTTCTACTTTTCTGATCTATTTCAAAATAATGGTTAAGAAATATAAAACACACTAAATTACAGGGATGATAAGTAAATTTTACATCTTTTGAAACGGCGCGTTTTGGATTAAAAAGAATTGGTCAAAAGTCTTTACTATTCCGACGCGGAGAGAAACAAAACAAAAACCCAAAGACGACGTCGACGACGAACAATAACAAAAGATAAAATGGCATAAGATCGTAAATAAACAGAAAACATGAGGGTAATCTAGTAAATAAAGGAAAAGAAGGAATCGTACGGTAGTGTGGTGTTTGCTTTGATCCGTTAAAAACTGTGTGCGTTTCCTTTGGCGGGTGTTCTCCAACTTCATCGTTTTTCCAGAAACTACTTTCAAATCATTTTCTTGTCTTTCTCAGTTTCTCTGTCTGATTTTTAATTTATCCTTTTATAAATATTCGATTGAAAAAAAAAAAGATGATTCGTGGAATCAGAGAAAATCGCAAAGACACTTCTTCACTTAAAATCTCAGCCGTTCGTTTGAGGTATTCTCCATCTCTTTTCGACCTTTCCTTTTTTTTTTTGGTTAACTAGTTTAATTAAAATAAAAAATACATTTTTAAAGTTCCTTTTCCTGGTTAAGTTCGGTTAGTTTTTTTTTTGTATTTTTTTCTCTGTTCCTTCCGATTCATTACTAGGTCAATTAATCTTAATCCTATTCTTATTAAAATTTCCCAGATTTGGGTATATATTTGTTTTAACTGCGAATTCAATTTCTTTAGCAGTAATTGGAAAAAAAAAACAGGAATACTCTGGAACTTTTTTCGTTCTCATAGGTAAAAAAAGATCTGCAATTTTTTTTTTTTTTTAATGAAATTTCCCTATCTTGTGTTGTTGTGATTGAT
>CM051363.1:11761023-11936023 GCA_028015245.1 Cardamine occulta | reverse complement strand
ATAAATATTTTTCATATTGATGTTCTTGTTGTTGTTGTTGTTGTTGATCCTCTCTGTTTGTGAATTCAATTAGGGTTAGGGATTTTTAATTGTTCTTATTTGATATTGTTTTCATCTTCATATATATTTCTTTTTGTTGATAACATAGTTTTCTTATCTTTTGGGTTTTCTTAGTTTCGTTGGCTCTTATTGAATTTGCTTTGAGGAGTGATTTACAAATCCTTATGGAACATCTCAGCGTTGCTCCTTCAGAATCTGAGATCAAAGAGGTTAGCTTTTTGATGTTAATTCTTGTCTGAATCGATTAATCACTTACAATTAACGTTTTTTTGGTTTATTGATTAGTGATTATTGTTTATTAATCAATAACAGGTATTGAGATTGTAGATTAGTTCTGTCTATGATTTGGTTTTATTCATCATCATAGATTTGTATCGAGTACATTTAATTCCAGATCTCGTTTGGCAAAATACCTAATCATAGATCATAGATTCTTTGTCTTTGTTTATGTTTTGCTAATGTTGAATTGTAGATTGGTTTTGTGTTTTTTTTTCATCATTCGTTTGTTTTGATTTGGTGATACTGATCACAGTTTCTAGCTCTGTTAATTTGAAATCATTGGCTATAAATCATAATCAAACACAAATCTACACATAAGTTCAGATTTTTGTTTTTCTTCTCTAAACTGATTTTAAATTCATGAAAACTGATAATTTTATGTGGTTTCTTTTGCAGGATATGTCTCAGAAGAATCATAATCTAGACAAGGATAAAGACAAGGACACTAACATGGAACCACCCACTAGTCCACGTCATCAGAAGGTAAAGACTTAAGACTGTATAAATTATGTAATGTGATGTAATCTTAAAGCAACTTTGAGCTAACATAATGTTTTTGTGTATATCTCAAGGTTCTTGCTAGATGGTTACCAGATGAAGCACAGAGACCAATCATTGATGAAGCTCCTGTATTCACCCCATCATTAGAGGTACTTAATTGCTTCTTGTTTCTTTGAAATCAATTGAGATTTTTTTCTTGTTTCTTTCTTTTGTTGATGTTTTGAGTTCTTCTTCTTCATCAGGAGTTTGAAGATACGCTTGCATATATCGAGAAGATACGTCCACTAGCGGAGCCGTTTGGTATCTGTCGAATCATTCCACCATCTACATGGAAACCTCCTTGCCGGCTTAAGGAGAAGAGTATATGGGAGCATACAAAGTTTCCCACTCGGATACAGAACGTAGACCTGCTTCAGAACCGGGAGCCTATGAAGAAGAAACCAAAGAGCAGAAAACGTAAAAGAAGAAGGAATTCGAAAATGGGTTCTTCTTCTAGGAGACGGTCTGGTTCTTCTCCCTCTGAACCGGTCTCATCTCCCGAGGCTGAGGAGAAGTTCGGCTTCAATTCAGGCTCAGACTTCACGCTCGATGAGTTTGAGAAACACGCTTTGCATTTTAAAGACTCATACTTTGAAAAGAAAGACTCTAATAGTGGAGATGCAACAAAATGGACACCGTCTGTGGAGGAAATAGAAGGCGAATACTGGCGGATTGTCGAGCAACCGACAGATGAAGTTGAAGTATACTATGGAGCTGACTTGGAGAATGGGGTACTTGGGAGTGGGTTTTACAAAAAATCGGATATGCTTACCGGTAGCGATATAGATCAGTACGTAGCTTCTGGATGGAATTTGAACAACTTACCACGTCTTCCTGGCTCTGTACTCTCTTTTGAAGACTGTGATATCTCTGGAGTTCTAGTTCCTTGGCTATATGTGGGAACATGTTTTTCATCATTTTGTTGGGTAAGTAAAACTTTTCACACTTTGATTATGATTTTTTTATATCATTAATGTTTTGGATGGATGATATTTTTTTTGTTTTTTGCTTGAACAGCATGTGGAGGATCATCATCTATATTCACTTAACTATCATCACTTTGGGGAACCAAAGGTATGGTATGGTGTTCCTGGAAGTAATGCAACCGCACTCGAGAAGGCCATGAGGAAACATTTACCTGACCTGTTCGACGAACAGCCTGATCTTCTTCATGGCTTGGTTAGTAAGAAGACATCTACTCGATTTGTTCTTTATTTCTTGTTTAGTCTCCACCATGTTTAGAGATTAACCTTTCTTCTTCTTTTTTATTCAGGTTACTCAATTTTCTCCTTCAATCCTGAAAGATGAAGGAGTTCAAGTTTATAGGGCGGTTCAGAATTCAGGGGAGTATGTACTGACATTCCCAAGGGCGTATCATGCTGGATTCAACTGCGGTTTCAATTGCGCAGAAGCGGTTAATGTGGCTCCTGTTGATTGGTTGGCTCATGGACAGAACGCTGTGGAATTATACAGTAAAGAGACAAGGAAGACTTCTCTGTCTCATGACAAACTTCTTCTTGGAGCAGCTTATGAAGCTGTTAAGGCTCTTTGGGAGCTCTCAGATCCTTCTGTGGGAAAGGAAAATACAACTAATTTGAGATGGAAGAGTTTCTGTGGGAAGAACGGAACACTTACCAACGCGATCCAGGTAATGAAAAACGGTCACTACTTGAGTCATGATATTTTGTATATGGTTTCTACTTTGTAATGCTTACTTGGTTCATGTTTCCAAAATGTTGATAGGCTCGGTTACAGATGGAAGAGGAAAGAATTGCAGCTCTTGGAAGAGATTCTTCGAGCTTGGTGAAGATGGAGAAGGACTTTGATTCAAACTGTGAAAGGGAATGCTTCTCATGCTTTTATGATTTGCATCTCTCGGCTTCTGGCTGCAAGTGCTCTCCCGAAAAATACGCTTGCCTTAAACACTCGGATGATCTTTGTTCATGCGATGAGAAAGATGGAGTCATCCTTCTCCGTTACACCATGGATGAGTTAAGCTCGTTGGTTAGAGCATTGGAAGGGGAATCAGATGATTTAAAGATATGGGTTTCTAAGGTCTTAGTCATTGAACATAGTGATGAAGATCAGAAAAAGACTAGTTCAGTTATTAGTAAAGAGAAGAAGCTAAAGGAAGGTTCGTTTGATCTGAACATTGACTTAGAGTTGGATTGTCAAGAAGACGTTAAAGAAGAAGTTAGCACAAATGGCGAGTTAGCGGCCTCAGAGAACATTGGTGTATCGGTCGAGCCTATAAACCTCGGGTTCTTGATTTTTGGAAAGCTTTGGTGCAATAAGAATGCTATCTTCCCAAAAGGTACACAGTCTCTTGAGAAACCCTTTGGTTACTGTTACTTAATCAGAAATTTGCTCAAAACGTTATTGAGGTTTTTTCGTTTTTCTTACAGGATTCAGGAGTCGTGTCAAGTTCTACAATGTTCTTGATCCAACAAGAATGAGCAATTACATCTCCGAGGTTTTGGATGCAGGACTCATGGGTCCATTGTTCAGGGTAAAGCCTTTCCCCCACAACATTTTTCTATTTGATAAAATCTGAATCTTGAAAAGTATTAACAACACTTGACTTTTTCTCGCTTGCTCAGGTTTCTCTAGAAGAATCTCCAGACGAGAGCTTCTACAATGTCTCAGCTCAACAATGCTGGGAAATGGTACTGCAAAGAGTAAAAGATACATCCACAACTCTTGATCTTCCTACTTTACCGCAGTTTGAGTGTATCAACGGGCTTCAAATGTTCGGTTTCCTCTCACCATCTATAGTTCAGGTAAAGAAAATCTAAATCCAACCCTTATTCTTCTTCATTCAAAACCTATCGATTATCTTTACTCTTTTACTCAACTTAATCCTTCTCTACAGGCCATTGAAGCTCTTGACCCAAACCATCTGACTCTTGAATACTGGAACCACAAGACTTCATTAGACTCAAAAGATCACTTCATATCATCAAACTGCTCCGTGAGTTTAACCAAAGGAAAACTTTTTGGAGTAGATTTGATGTGAAAGCTCAAGAGCCAACAAGACTCTACCAACTCCGAGACAACAAGAACAACAATGACTTACCTTTTAGATATATAGATAGAAACAATTTATTTTTGACTTTTTTGTTCTCTTTGGGAAGCATTTATTCAGAATCTTTTGTTTTTTTCAGTGAACAATAACCTAACGTTAGCGTTAGAAGTGTAAACTAGAAATAAAAAATTCCAATTCTTTTGCAAATCCGAATCTCATAATAATACAAAATTCTTCTTTAAATTCAAGAAAATTCCTCTAATTCATAAGTATTGCTCAGTTTACAGAACTATATTGAGATCATATACACAATTTCACAAAATCTTGAAACTTTAGTCTAGAAAATCTTGAAAATGACAAAAAGAGATATGTATACTTTGACGCCGTTAGTGGAATACGCGGGAAAAAGTCGCGGGAAATGTAGGCTCAGAACAGAAACAGAGGAGCCAACGGAATCAAGAACGTAGCTGTTGAGAAATGTGAAGTGAACAAAGAAGCAGAGGTTTCATTGGTTTTGGATTCTTCATCGGTGTTTGATCCTTCATGGTTGTTGGATTGGTCATTGGTGTTGGATCCACGACGACGACGACGACGACGATAAGGACGGAGATTATCGACTAAAGTAGTATCGCCGTTACCGGAATCACCGTAGCGAGAGAAATCAAGCGGAGAAGCAATACCGTGAATAGCAACTGAGGAAGAAAGGAAAAGATCTGGCTCAGAGACGTTAACGCCGTCGATTGTAAAACCGGAAACAGAGTTGTTGGTGACGACGATTGTGTTTCCGGGGAGAAGAGTCGGAAGACGAGCTAGAGGATGTAACAGACGGAGATCGGTGAAGGAGAGACGTTGAGGAACGATGTGGTAAGCGACGGAGAGACGACTAGGATTAGCTTCGTTTGAGGAGGAGAGGTCGGCGGAGTCGAAATCGGCGGGGATGAAAATGGTGGCGGAGAGAGGGATTCCAAATTGATCATCGACGGCGGAGAGGAAATCGGCAGCCCAGTCACGGAAATCTCCGGCTCCGATCATTGCTTCGATGATTCTGTCTGCGTGTTGGTGATCTTGTGAGGTTAGATATGGAGGAGAAGCGGCGGAAGTGAGGGATGTGACGGTGGTGATAAGGAAGAGGAGAAGGAGATGGTTTGAGGTAGCCATCGGAGAATGAATTCGGCGGCGAGGTTGTAACAGAAAGAGAATCTTTAGAATTCGTTAGGAATCTCTGTTATAACAGAGAAGAAGAACCGAGTTCTTTATATAAGAAGTTAACTCTCTCGTAAATAAATCAATTTGAAGGAAGGATGAGTTAACCGGTTTGGTTAAAGATAAACCGAAATTTTTGATATTGATGTACCAGCTGAGTTTAGAGGATGTATGCTTAATGTACGAGAGATTGCGTCAACAAATCATAAAGCAAACAAAAAGGCATCTTAAAGCAAAATTGTGGCAAAGATTCACATACTCACAACCTTAAGTTGTCTCCCTAAAATGGTTTAAACAGTTGGATTCTAGAATAGAATGATGAAACACGTTGTCTTGTTTTTGCTCATTATATTGTTGCAACATTGTGATGATGATCATCAAGTTTATAAAAAGCATGGTCTCAAAAGTATACCAAAAGATGTGGGTTTCTTCCTTTATCAAGTGTTTTCATGAATATGAATATAAATGTGGAATATTTTGATGATTTAAAACAAGCAAAAAAATTGAAAAAGCTTTGAACTTCTTCTTTTGTTGTTGTTCCGTTCACATGAAACAAAAGGAACAAGGTGTAATCTTTCTCTGAGGCATAAATGAGGTACAATGTTTAATTTTTGTGTGAATGTGAATAATATGTAGCATTTAATCATTTAACTCCATGTTCCAAGTAGGTTTAACTTTTAAGTGGCTTAGTACATTTAGTTTCATTTTTTTTTAATTGGCTCGAAATTGAAAAATAAATTTCTAAGAAATTCATGGATCAAATAATATTTATGTTTGGTAAACTAAATACAAATATACAAATAAATTAGTATTGAAAACTAATCCACATATACGCCAATAAATTACCATTTTAAGTACTGTAAAAAACTCAAACTAAATAAAAAATAGTACCAAATTATTTTATGCAAAATATTAATGCAATAGAGTTTAGAGTAAATTTGCAGGATACTGAAATATTTGATTTTTTTTTTAATGTTATACCAAAGTCGATACTACATTTCCAGCCCATATCTACTTTCAAAGGGATCATTCCTGGTTTTTTGTTCTTAGCGCAAGTCTCAATCCAACCTCTACTAAGCCCAATAGATCCATACGAAACAACCACGACAATCGTAAGTGGAGACATTGTTCCAAAATACCCATAATAAGAGGCACAACTACACTTGGGTACCGAGAAGTGGTGGATCACATAAGTGAAGAAGCACAGGGTGGAGACAGTTTGAGGACGTCAAGGCTGTTGATACCAGCTCTTTTGAATCTGTTGTTGTCGTACACCTTGTGTACGATACACAAATGATCCATTATGCACTTCCTCAGGTATAAAACAATACAATCTGCTTTAGAACCATTGTTTCTTCTTGCCCAGCTGCTTCCTCAGCTTCTTGCACAGCTACTTCTTGCTCAGCTCATTCCTCAACTCCTTCCATAGCTTCCTCCAGAGCTCCTTCCTCAGCTTTCTCCAGAGCTACCACCATAGCTTCCTCCTCAGGGTTTTCTTAGGGTTTTGAAGACTTTGGTGAAGAGGTGACGACTATTTTGACTAGTTTTATGTGCCGTTATGGACTCAAAAGGAAAATATATTTTTTTCTATCTCACCCGATCACGTTGAAAGTATTGTTTCTTTATAATGTTGTTAACGTGTTTTCTTGAACGATTCTCATTATTTTGGCTTTAAACTTTCTGAAAATGACAATTCTCATGCGTCTTTAATATCTTATTATATAAAGCTTTGTCTGCACTACCAGAAATTGACATATATCAAAATTCTAATTAACAAGATCATAACGTGTCAGTTGATTGATTAGATTAGGACACATGTAAAAAAAATTCCTTAATGAAAAAAGAAAACCAAAAAAAAGAAAACCAAAAACAAGAAAAAATAAATAAATAATCAAATAAATAATTTTTATTTCTAGTTTTACATATATAATTTTGAAGATGTTTTAAAACAAGTTTAGATGTTTTAAAATTAACCTCAAACAAATGCTTAAATTTAATTAATTTAAATCTATAATGAATTAGGTTAAAATTTTAGATAATATATAATTTTTATTTTTCATTTTTACATATATAATTTTGAACATGATTTAAAATAAGTTTAAATGTTTTAAAATTAACCTCAAATAAATGCTTAATTTAATTCATTTAAATCTATAGTGAATTAGGTTAAAAATGTAGATAATTTATATTTTAATATGAATATGTATATCTTAATTAACTATTTACCTTTATTATTTCCTTAATCAACAAAAAACCCAAAAAGGGAAATAAATCAATAATAACTTAGATAATTTTTACTTTCTATTTTTCATAATATATGTTCAATATTATTATTTTAATAAAATTTAAAATTTTTTATTTTAAATTTAGAGTTATAGATTTTTATTTATTTAAATCCAATATAAAATTTCACAAGTTTCTAATTTTTTCAAATAAAAAAACTTTGATTGAGTATAAACCAATAAATATATCCATTTTAATGGCTTGAATGGGCACACAAATCTAATCCTTCTCTTCATAAAATATTGATTTTTGAACCTTTTATACAAGTTAAGAAACAATGATTACTATTTCTAAATATGAGTATTTTTTCGTTCACCAAAAAAACTATTATTTAACTATAGACAAGTAAAATTTTCAAAAATTCAAATATTTTCTTGAAATTTATATTGAATGTGATCTAAATTTAAATATGTATCTAATGGAATTGTAATACATAATTTTAAATTAATATATTAATGTAGAAAGACAAACTTACATATATAACTTTTTTTTAACATCACATCATATAGAACTCTTTTCTGTAACAAAATATGAAGTTTCAATATGCATTATTATTAACAACAAAATTTTAATTTAATGTTTTTGCTTAAGTATGATTTATTTTAAATTTTAATTTAATGTTTTTGCTCATATCATATGACAATGCCTCTCATCGACAAAGTTTGTGTTCCCGTATCTGTAAGAACCGGGTAGACATAACCATGCTAAGTAATCTATCATTCACATGTACAACCAACAGAGTAACTATAGATCAATCGGTTCTTACAGTGTTGCGGATTTGCTGTCTGTTGACATTGAAGAAGGATTTTCTTGATTATGAGTTCTTGAACCCTAAACCCACAGAGAATTGCAATCAGGAAGACAGTAACAAAGTTACATTTCAAGTAGAGAGACGGAGAATCTAAGAATATTCTAAGGCATGATATGATGCAGGGATGTTTGGTTTCAGGTTTAGATTCTGTCCTGTTTGCAACGTTGAACTCTAATAGATGTGACTTCCCCCGGGCACTAACAATGCTGGTGAAATCATTTTTGCCCCAGATTCTCTGCCATTGATGTTCAACCTTTCTATTGCAATGTAGAAACAAAAGGAATCAGAAGAGTTAGGCTTCTTGGAGTTGGAGACGATGAAGAGTTTAGGCACAAATATGGACTCATCGACAAATGTCGTGTCTCTATCTCGCCCAAATACGTTGAAAAACATTGCCTCTTTGTAATGTGTTTTCTTTGTGGATCTTATTGTAAGAGCTTTGACAAACTCTGGATCATAATTTAAGCACTGTTTTTTTCAAACACTAAATAAAACTAGTTTGTTATCTTAAAGATTGATGATTTGGATCTGCTCACATGTGTTCTTAATTTTTTTAAATGTATAGAAATTTCAAGAGTGTAGAAATAAGATTGAATACAGCTATGCTGCAGATAATCAAGAAGTTTTCTGTGGAGACAAAAACATCACTACCGAGAACACAGCTAGGTTTACTAAGTCTTTGCTCTCAAGTCTCTTGAATACAAGCATGCTACAGGAAATGTATAGAAATTTCAAGAGTGTAGAAATAAGATTGAATACAAGCATGCTACAGGAAATGTCTCGATCCAGTAAATGGTATTAATCTGTGGAAAGTGACAACCAGTGAACGGGTACTACCTCCATTTTTTTTAGAGTCCGTGTGGTAGACCACCTGGGAAGAAGAGAAAAAAAGAGAAGGGTGAGAAGGCACCAAAAGAACCAAGAAAATTGGGCAGAATAAGGCTAAAATGGTAACTTGTAGTGTTTGTTAACTTGTTAGTTTGTTTACTTGTTGTAATATATTGTAATGTATTTTGTATTATTGGGTTCAGCATTGCAGGAACTGTGGTGTTGAAGATCACCACAAACTAAAATGTCCAAACCCATCTCAACCAATGAATCCAAAGAAGCCACCTGTTAGGCCACATGTGAGACCACTAAAAGCTCCATCTTCTGCTCAGCCTGTCTAAGAGTCTGTCAATCAATTGGCATGGAGTTCCGGCAAAGCTGCTTCCTCAAGTCAGACTGATGGTGTTGGCAGCCATGGGCTTCAACTGTTAATAAACTACCACAAGCCCCTAGAGAGACCATCTATGATAGAGGACCTATTGAAGTACCAAGAGTAAGTTCATTTCTACCAAGTGTCATGATGCATATTATATCTACTTTTTTAACATGTTTATATTGTAGGAGGGATATGGTGTTTTCATAAGTCCCAATACTGGAGATATATTCAGGTTGGATGGTCTGTCATCAATACTAGAGACAATACGATCTTACCGAGCACACTATACAAGGCCATAGAGAAGAAAAAGATGGAACATACTGCAATACGTGGAGCAGCACCAACTCGTGGTAGTGTTACTCATGGAGTAGGTACAACTCGTGGTAGTGTTACTAGTGGAGTAGGTACAAATCATGGAATTGTTACACGTGGCAGTGTTACTCGTGGAGTGGTACAAATCATGGAGCAGCAACAACTCGTGGAGGACCTACAAGTCATGGAGGGGATACAACTAGTGGAGGAGCTACAACTTGTGGAGTTGTTACTCATGGAGCAGCATCGTCTCCTGGAGTTATTACTCGTGGAGCAGCATCGTCTCATGAAGTTATTACTCGTGGAGCAGCATCGTCTCATGGACCAGCTAAACGTGGAAGGTATGATACTTCTCAGCCTCGTGTCATGAGTCTATCTGAACTCACAGATTTTGTGGGAAGTCGTGAATATCAATCTCAACCTTGATCTATCTTTGTCTTGTTGAACATGTCTCTTTTGTCTTCTTGAACATGTATGACTTTGTCTTTTTGAACATGTCTCTTCTGAACCTTGGTCTTGTTTGACCTTGGTTTTGCTTTGAATTTTTAACGTATGACTATGAATGTTTGTATGATTTTGTATGACTTTTAATGGTTATTTGCACTTTCACTTGATTTGTATGATAAAAATAGACAACTTCCAAAACGACAACAAGAGATTAATAGAAAGACAACATCAACATGAGACCCAATCATAGAGTTTAATACAACATAAACAACAATAATAGAGACACAACTTCAAAAGACAACTCTGAAACAAAGACAACTGTCAAACAAAGAGCCAATATAGAACAATCATGAGTAAAACACACACGATCACATTTTTGGACCAATGAAGCTCTTTAACCTATTTCTCACAACAACGGAGCATGTGGTTGAGTTCAGCTAATTCTTTCTCACAACCAACACCAACTTCTTTAAAGGATGCAATCTTCTTGTCATAGCTATTTGCTACGGCTTCACAAGTTCGTGTTTCCATAGCTAGAATATCCATCTGAGCTTCCAAATCATGTAAACCTTTCTCTAAGCTTCCCACATCTACTTGGAGTTTCTCAAAAACGATTTCGACATGTTCCATCTCTTCAACCAAGGATATATCAGTCCATTTGAACAAATGGGTGTTATCATGCACAAAATTACAACATTAATCATCATAGATTACATTCTTTTCACATTTTCCATTATTATTGTCTAAATTATCTTGTATGACCCAAACATACAACAATAGAAAATTCAACCCGGGATCTTCATGATATCAGCTTTCTTGATGATAGACCGTTCACCACATCTGTAATTCCTTGGTATTCCTTTACCATTCTCAGCTCCACGGTGTCTTGTTGAATAACTTAATCCTTTAGAGATAAATTTTAGAGATTACTCTTCATGAACATCAAATCAACTATGGATGGACAAAGTTAGTAGCTAACCTGAACTCGCAGAAGATGCCAATGGTAAAGTCCAAGTTTTTAAATCTGGATCTAACTTTCATTTTTTTCAGAGTGGTGAAAAAATCGAAGGAAGAAGACCCAACTAGAAGAAGAAAGAAGAAGAAGGACAAAACGACGTCGTTTACTAGTTATTTTGTTTTAAAAATAAATCGGTTTAATTTGTGTGAAAAGTTTAATCGGTTTAATTTGTTTCAAATCAAAATCGGTTTTTTTGGGTTCAAATCAAAATCGGTTTATTTTTGTTTCAAATCAAAATCGGTTTAAATTGTCTCATAATAGAACTCGGTTTAATTTGTTTCAAAGGTTTACTTCAACAACTACATGTTCAACAATATCAAACACAATGAACATCACTACAACACTCAATCACTCTTTCCCGTATTAGTAAAATTAAAAGAGTGATGAATTACATTTTTTCATTTCACTTCTACTTGAAGAGAAGAATCACTAAGCCTGCAAGAGCCACCGAAATAGCAATAGTGGTTAAAATCTTCATCTCCTTCACAGCCATACAACTTCTTTTAACCTCTATGCTCAAATGAAGCCTCGCAAGCTCGTCAATCCTCGATTTCAACTCCTCATACTTCTTCTCACTAGCTACAGACTGTAAATGGAGACGGTTCACATCATCACGAGTGTGGCGAACATTGATCCACATCATTTGGGGAGCCACCTCTGCTCCTTCAGAATCTTTGTTGATGTATCAAAGCCTATCCTTCAAGTTTTCTTTCTCCATTTTAATTTCTTGCAACTCTTCCATCACAACATCATCCCACCACTTCAACATACTGCAACCCCCACCCTTAGAAACCATTGCCACAACTAGACATTAACAACACAATCAATCTATATATATCTAGTTCAAACAATCTATCTACCACTTACCTTGCACGTGTAGTACTTCCTTCCCACATTCTCCACATTTTCTCCCAAATTGTCTTTGGCCGTACATGGGACAAGAACCGGGTTTGCACCACAATAACATTTCCGAGGAAAACCACACTTTTCCTTACGCTCAACCTCCATATGTCGTTCAACACACCCCCAACTTTCCGTCTCAGAGGAGCTCCAACTGTAACTATGGAGACCCATCTACAATCAAACCACAACCAATGTAAAAACCTAAATCGATGAGATACTTACGCAATAGCAAAAAATTTTGTGAAAGAGGAACAAAAGTTTCTATCAGCCTCAACCAAACCCACGATTAAGGCATAGTTCACACACTTATACATGATTAATCGTAATACAGAGTGACGAATTTAAGAAAATTTAAGATATTGAGTTACCTAAATCGAAGAAAATGGGTGACGAAATTCAGAGATAAAGTGGCGAATTTAAGATATTGAGTTACCTAAATCGTTATTGATAGGTGGAATGATGGTTCAAGCCAAGAAAAATCCCGATATATCGCCAAATCGAGAGAGAGATATGAAGAATACGAAACCCTAATTTTGAGATCTATCCCCAATTTGAATTTCTTAACTTGAAATCGCGACATTGATAAAACGACATCATTTTCGTTTATAAAAAATGACATGACTTTTAACCAAACATCATGCTGTTTTTAAGTGCTAAACTGCCATCTTTTAAGGATTCCGTCTGTTTTGTGACAGATGATTAAGTAGACACGTCGACAATACACCTGATGGCTGTTTTTCGGGTGACTTCGTAAGTGATGGTTTTGACTTACACAAAATTGAAGTGAAGGTTTATCTTGCAAAAAAAAAAAAAAATAGATGATTTTTTTGCTTAAAACCCATAAAACTACTTTAAAAACCCATAAAACTACTTAAAAAGATAAAGTTATACATATATAAATGTATGCATTTCCTCTTTAAGATTAGAAAACTAATATTTGTAAGTTTTTTTTCATTTAAAATACTTTATAAATCTACAAAAATTGGTGGATCTACGTAACTCCAAAAATAATAATACATGGATGAAAACCATAAAAGACATGAAAACACACAAAAATTAGAGAAATATTTACATAAAAAATAATGTATACAATATGCAATGGATGAAATGTGCATACAATATAAGAAGAATTATATATTCCAAAAGAGGGCCCTAATCTGCTGCTTATGTGGCTTGCCCTCTAGGCCGGAAGTGTGTGTGTGCTTGTATGTGAAGTAGAAATATATTCTACCATTTGAGGTCACCCATAGATTTCGTAGCAGCTTCTCTCATTAGATTCTTTTAAATGTTAAGCATTAATCTGACTCTTACTAAGTTATTGACTACATCGTTGTTTAGAGTAATCATTAAAATCTAAATTCAGAAGAAAAAAATTATTATACTTAAAATAAATTTATAATATCAATGATTTTTTCTAAAACATTAAATCAAAATTCTGAGAAATCACAATGTTAGCTAGTAGCCGTTAGGGGTGGGCACGGATTGGATATCCGGAATTTTTAGGGTATCCAGATCCAGATCCGGATCCGTCGGATCCGAGAAATAATTATCTGGATTCAGATCCGTCAATATCCGCGAATATCCAGATCCGATCCGGATCCGCTAAAAATAACTTAAAATTTTAAAATAATAATATAAATTTATTAAAAATATATTAAAAAAATAAAAAATATCATATAAAATTTTTAAAATTAATTTTTACAAACATTTTTGAACATATTTACTATGTAAGATTACACAAAAATTTCAAATGAAATTTATTTTTGTGATATTTTACATCAATTTCAATCTATTATATAGTATATATATAAATATTATACATATATTTTAAATAAAAACTATACATAAAATGGATCCGGATATCTAGATTTTCAAAATAAAATATCCGGATCCGAACACCTCGGATATCCGGTGTTTCGGATCGGATTGGAGCAGATCACGGATCGGATCTCGGATCCCAGATATTTTGTCCACCCCTAGTAACCATAAATGTTTTTCATGATTTTTCCAAAAAAAAAAATGTTGGGATGTAATTGAAATTTTGTACTCACGCACATAGCGTGGTTAGAAATTGTTAACGAAAACCAAATGTTGTTTGACAAGATTTTGGTTTCGGTTCTTAAGCACAATTTATTTATTTATTCTGTAAAAATTATAATTCTAATTGGTTATTCTTTTCCCCGTTCGGTTTGGTTTTGGTTATATAAAAACAAAACCATATAGTGTGTACAAAAAGATTATTTTGCCGCCGGTTACCTAATAAATTAAAGTGGGATGAATGATTTCGAGTTGATCTATCATCTATATATCGTTCTTGGTCAAAACACGTTGACATGACGTGACTTTGAATAAAAATATTATTAGCATATGCTTTGGTTAAAAGTAGGAACACAATGCAAATAAAAGCAAAGCTTTTACCAATCGCCAACAAATTAATTCAAACCTATAAAGTTGAAACTTCATGTACCCGTAAATTACAAAAAGGAACTAAACATCAACACCCACACACTAATACACAATGACACTGTTTTCACTTGTGCTTAGATACGTCGTCGTTTTCAATTTTCTCATACTCCTAAACTTCAAAGAAACGTTTTCTTCGCGAGTAGTGAGATCCTTAGCTAAAGTAGCTCAGACTGGGGCCGACGATTATCCATCTACGGGTCGTAATTCACCGGTCCACGACCTCGGATTCCCTGAGTTTCCGTCATTTCAAGAAGCAGTGGCGCCACCGCAGCCTCCGCCTGATATGCCTCTCCCTCTCCTTCCACCACCGGCGTTTCCCGATCCTGAGAGACCTAGGTTTCCAGTTCCGGCTTGGGCTACACTCCCCGATTTCCCGCCATTTCCGTTTGTAGATGAGGCTGCTCCTTCCGAACCCTCCGCTCTGGCTGCTCCTTCCGAACCCTCCGCTCTGGCTGCTCCTTCTGAACCCTTCACTCCAAGATTCGACGAGTCCGATAGTTGGATGCCTTCTACCCCAAGTAACCCTCAAGTGTTTCCGTAAACCAATGAGACTTCATGAAACCTTATTTCTCAAAATAACTAAGGATTATCCCGCGCTACGTGCGTAGCAAACATTAATAATTTATTAGCATACTAAACTATTTGTTTGATGTTTGTAAGAATATATTTTTTAGACAACGAATTGGTTATTCAGTTTGATATAGTGGTTTTAAACTGATTAAGAAGTGCACAATCATAACTATTAAATACTAAGGTAGGGTTGTTATATTGCTATTTCTCAAGACGAAGACACATTTTTGTACTAAGAATTTCCCTTTGTGATTCTCTGAGACTATTACTAAAGATAAAAAGATGAAGAATTTAGGATTATGAGGTTACTTACGATTGATGGTAGCTTAACATGAAGAGCAAGTAACTAATATGTTTCTGGCCTCAATATTATACATCACCGATGTTTTATGTCTTTTTGTCAAGCTAATACATCAAATCATAATGTATTCTTCATAAAAGCATGGAAAATCCAAATGTGGTTTATATTACATGAAAAGAGAGCAGTTTGACCAAAATAACACACTACAAAAAAGTGATGTATAGAATTTTTTATATTTAATTTCTAAAGTAAAATAAATTAAAACACCATGTCATTTGTCTCCGAAAAAAATATTTATCCATAATGCAATTTGAAAATGATGTTTTTTTTTTGTTGTCATCATGATGAGATTTTCTCTTCTTTAAATTATGCTACAATCCCTCGAAAAAGTTAAAGATCCGGACTCAAATTCCTCAAACTTGGTGATCAATATAAGATAGGAACTTGATGACATGCTCTCTCTGGACATTTAAATGAGAGATCTAGATTCTCACATAGATCTCTCACCGTTATTTGATTCTTCTTATCTTTGGCTTCTCTCTTCAGGTTCTTCGTTACCTTCCTTTTCTTCTTTGTTATCCCCTTCAATCTCAGACACTTGTGGTTCATTACTCTCACTCTCGCTTTCTACTGTTATTTTCGGCTTTGGAGGAGGTGCATAACTTGTGTTGGATCTTCTCCTTGAACTTCATACAATGTTGTTTGTATCAATACCTTCAAGCTCTTTTGACTGCGTTTTTTTAATGACCGAATTCAATACCCTATTTATCGCAATTCACTTAGGCTCACGTAAAGCCTTTGTTTTTCCCTTCCAATACACCAGAGAAGAATTAGAGTTTGAGACCCTAAGTACCTACGTACCAGCAGAAGAGAGTCTACTGCCAGCTTACCTCATATATTCTCAAACAATGCTTCTGCAACAAACAAACAAATGTAAAAATTAATTTCCGTCATGATAGTTATCAAGAGACAGCCAATACATTCACGATTCTTCTTCTATTCAACTCAATCTGCTTATTTGATCATTGTAGGTTTTAAAAACAGGATAACCATTTTTTTCTTTTTCTCAAATTCGGTTTCCAAGTGAAAAGGATATGCTTTTTTCTAAATCTAAACCAATCCAATACAATTATCTATTGATTCAAACAGAAAACAATGAGCTTTTTATTGAATGAGCAATGAGTTTAAAAGGAATGTGTGTGTGTTATCACCTTTGTCACAGTATCCTTGAGTCTTGACCCACCCTCACATAGGTATTTTTCGAGTCAGTAGGTGCCTTGTCAATCTGAATCAAGGAAATGAAAACATGATCTCGTGAAAGAGTAACTCTATCAAGGAAAAATGCTAACCTTTGTATTTATGTCATCCAACCATTGCCTGAAACGTACCAGTATGTATGAGACTAAGGTACAATCAGTAAGAAAATCAGAGAAAACAGCCAGATAATAATATATCTGCATCAGCAAACCCCATTGATGTCTTGAGCTCTATTCTTGACTATATCCAATCTCTCAGCTTTGGAAATCCATCCTTGATCCTGCCACATTATTTAGACTATTGCTTTTAGAAATCTATCAGTACCAATGATAAAAACCAAAACACCAATAAACTTTAGAATTTGTTTTATTCACTGGACTTCAGTCGAAAATCTTCAAAATGATTAAATGAACTAATCCACACAAAAAAATATGTCAGGGAGTATACAATGTTCTTATTAACTTATAGATAGCAACTTTCAGTCACACTCTCGAGCTTCATCATACTAACTTATTAATCGGATGCCTGTGAATCAAAATTACCTTAAAGGAACCAAAATCTTTCAGTCCGAATTCAAAAGTTTCGGAAAAGCTTTGTTTTGATAAACTAATACCTTACTGTCTCATTTAATCTCCTACGGATTTTGCAGCATGTAGTTGTGAGCTGTAATTTCCAGTGCGTTGCCTATACATGATTTACATATAATAACCAAAAAACGCACCAAGTTCGACCTAATCGAACTGTAACAACAACAACACACAAACATAACACAGAAAATCGAAATCCCTTATTATTCAATGATAATACAGTTTCTAGAAAGAATTTAATGTATATTGTTATTCCTTAGTTTCCAGATTCGTGCATCAGGTGGAATCAACATTCAATGATAGCAGAACAGGCCATATGCAGATTTGGTCTGATACAAATCAAGAAAAAGCAAAGATCATAAATTTCACAAACAAATTCTAGGGTAAGCAATCCAAGGTCTATATCCACTACACATCGATTTAGCTCATATCAAATCTCAGAGTTTCAAAAATCTAACAAAAGATAGAAATGAAAAATCAACCGTATGTCAAGATTCAAACCACAGAACATCATATCGCCAATCAACATAAAGTTGTCCTTTGAAATGTAATTATGTTCAATATGAATCAAAGCAATAAAAATGAATTTGCATATTAAGTACATAGATATAAAGGCTTACTTGGAACTTGAAGACCAACTTTTTGATGTGGTTCGTATCAACGGTCTTTGCATCTTTCCTAAACGCAAGTACACGATCATGGGTTTACCCTTGGCGAGCTTAATCAAATCAAACATAGAGACGGCTTCAGATTCAGCCTAATTTGTAGAGTAAGACTTTGAATTCGACAAATGTGAGAGAAAGGCTTCGATAATTACCATTGAATGTGAGTGGCTATTGTTGTCGTCTCTGTTTCTCTCCCGACTTTGAAGCCCTATATGAATGGATCTTCTAGACATCGGTGTATATGGAGAAGATAACTTATGGAGCGACTTTTGGAATGCTCCAAACATACGTTTTTGAATTTTAAACGCTTTGCTTTCTCATGAGATGATCTGAAAATTGAAACAATGAAGATGAAACAATGAAGAGGCCTCAAAATGTCTAAGACCTAGTATATATAAGAGGCATGAAGAGGCCTCCGAATCTTCCTTTTATATATAATAGGTCTTTTACCCGCGTTAGGCACGGATTTATTTTTATTAATTTATTTGATATATTTTTGTATTTATTCAACTTTATAACTAGTTAGTGTATTATATAATATTTTATTTAGGACGGGTTTATTTTTATTAATTTGTTTAATATATTTTTGTATTTATTCAATTTTATAAGTAGTTAGTGTATTATATAATATTTTATTTTGGTTTATTTTAAATATATATGTTTTCATTTATACTTTTAGTATTATTTATGTAAGTAATTCGAAAAATAAGTTTAATATAGAATTAAGATTTGAAGATTAATTTTGCATAACACATATTAAAATACGATGTATCATTTTTAATATAAAGTTAGAGTTGTTCTCCGTCTAATGCTTGCATAGGTACTTTTTGATCAAATGTTCTCTGCTTTTTTTGCTTAGCATATGTCTTGCAAATGACTTGATTGCATTAAGAATTTAGAATTAACGACCATCATTTGAACATCATATTTATTAGCATCTCTAACACTTAACAATCATGCTGCAAAACTTCCTGCTGATTCTTCGAGTCTCATGTTTTATTTTAGAGCAAAGAGTTTGCAAGAATCACACACGTATAATTGTCTTATTGAAGTCTACACATCATTGCCATTGTTACGAAATTTTACATTATTTGCTTTCTCACGACTCATTTTCTTTTTCGATGAGATTTATCTGTTTTCTGAAACAGAAAAGTCTAATATGAGAAATTTACCTCCAACATCTCTAAAAACTTAAATAGATCAAAGTTTAGACAGTTTAGAAAGAAAAAAGAATTCAAGAATATCAAGAATAACCATGTGCGGATTCAGCTGCTCTTCTTTTGGCTACCATGGAGCTGAAAAAAATTAATAAATAAATGGTTACATGAGATGATGTCAGTAAACTCTTTTGAGAGATATTGGACAGTCGTTGAACCCATGTATTTCTATGTTAAAGTGTGTAAAAGTAAAAACAACTACTCTTTAAAACTTATGAACTATATAACAATTTTTTCCAAGTTGATACCAAAAACAGTAAAGGTAATGAAATTTCATTGTAGAGTTTGATAACAGTAAGGGAAGGTCAAGGTCATACCAGCAAGGAAAAGTTAAGATCATGAGCATGTCAAATAATAAATTATCTCCATGTAGCAGCTAGAATTGCAGAAAATTTCACTTAATACTATTATTCTATAAACATAAACCATCAACATAATTAGGATATTATTGTGTTTTATGAAATTCAATTTCATAAAAAATTGTATACAACAGATAAAGAAAAAATTGCAATTTTTTTTACAAAAAAATCCCACGTAGGCCTGACCACGATTACAGTTATTAAGGTTATGGTTAATTAACAACCGGTTATAGTTATAATTTTTCTTTAACCTTAACATTAAAAATTTAATATACAGTTAAAATGATACGGTTATACACGGTTACAGTTATATACAGTTAAATGCGATTCAAGTATTTGATGATTAAAATAAAGATTAATATTAGTAGTGTTTTTAGTTTACACAAAACTATGGTTATGATTAATTATGTGTATTTTTTTTTACTTTCAAAATGGTTACGGTTAGAATTTTAAGGTTAACCATGTGGTTAACTAACAATTTTTACACGGTGACAGTTAATTAATAGTTATAGTTAATAATTTACTGTTAACCATAACTAATATATTTTTACCGTTAATGGATATGGTTTTTAACCATTTTATATGGTTACGGTCTGGTTACAGTTGAAAATAGTCCGGTTACGGTCTAAAATACGGTTACAGTTAGGTTTTGGCCATGCCTAGTAACTGGTAACAGAGGAATTGTGGAATTCTAGCAGAATATGGAGGAATTATTAAATTTGTCACCAATTGTTTTAATTGACTAAAAACAAAAGAAACTTCACATTCTTTCTTGTTTTCCCAATTATTTGAAGGCAATTTATTTTAGTGTAACAAATAACCTGATAATTAATAATGTGGTAGTGAATTTTTAATTAATAATGTGGTAGAATTAGAAAATTTAAGAAAACTAACCAATATTTATTTTGGAGGAAATTCAATAATTATAAAGAACTGATAATCTTATTATATAAAGCTGGGTTGCACTCACGAGAGATCGACACGTGTCAAAATTATAATTCATAAGATCATGACACGTGTTGGTTGATCAATAAGATTATGACATGTGTTATACAAATTGTGTTAATTTTGTTTTCCTTAATCAAAAAAGAAAATCAAAGAAAAAAATTAAATAATAAAGTGGATAATTTTTACTTTCTATTTTTCTAATATATTTTTATATTATTATACTATTTAAGTTTCAATAAATTTATAAATTTTCAAAGAATTGTGAAGAATTTTAGCGAGTGAACATGTGAGAAAAAAGCTATTCGGTTTGGAATCGATTGAAAATTTAAACCAGAAGATTTTAAAGAGAAATCGAAGATATTACCAGAAGAACTTCTCGCCTAGATACGAGCGAGAACATAACCGCCGGTTATCATATTTGTTTTTCATATCTCACACTAGGTCTATGCATTCGGGTTTGGTTCAGCTTTTTGGGTTTTCGGGTTTAGAGGCTTATGACTCATTCGAGCATTTATAATTTTTTGTTTGGTTCTGTTATTTCAAGTTTGAGTAAAGTTCCGGTACATGAGATATCAAAAAATAAATGAAAAAAGTTGTGAAATTTTCACAAATATAACTATGAACGTTCAAATAGTTGTTAATTTTGGGTGGTATTTTAGTTATTTAAGTTTAAAAATAATTGATATTTTGGGTTTATAATTGTAGGGTAATTATGTTAAATAAAATTTAAATATAATTAATATTTTTTGGTATATAAATGTATTTCAAATATTTGGATATCCATTTGGTTCAGGTATGACCTTTGGATATATGAGTCTTGGATCCATTAGGATTTTTGTCGGGTTAGTACCTTTTTTGGGTTGGATTCGGTTTAGTTATTCGAGTTTTATATATTTGTACAACCTTATGTTACACAGTGGTCAGAAAAATAAACAACAAAATGGAACAAAAAATTACTACACGTGATATATATTTTTTAATATATTAAAAATAAAATTTTAACATCTAAAGTTAAATTAATTTATTTATGTAAACAATATTTGTATAATAATTATCTTCTATAACTAAACATTCTTTCTACTTTTTTCTCTAAAATAATTTAAGATATATCTCTAACAATAAATATTTAATTTAATAAATTTGCTTACATTTAATTGATTTTAAAATTAAAAAATCCGTTCATCGGGCGGGTCATAATCTAGAATAAAACTAAAATTTTTTTAATTTATCTAATCAATAATTAAAATCAAGAAATAATTTTTAAACAAATACAAAAAAAAATAAAACCTAAAATCCTCTCTTAAGGAAAAAAGTTAAATAAGAATTTGCTAATTTATCTAATCAAAGGCAAAAATAAACCAATAATTTTTTAAATTATCTAATCAATAATGAACATTAAGAAATAAGTTCTAAAATATAATTATAAAAGAAAAAATAAACAATAATTTGTTAATTTATCTAGCCAATAACTAAAATTAAGAAACATATTTAAAAAAAATCTAAAAACAAAAATAAAACTAATGAAAACATAATTTTTAAAGGAGAAAAAGAAACCAAGAATTTATTAATTTATCTAATCAATAATTAAAATTAAGAAATAATTAAAAACAAAATGAAACCAAGAATTTGTTAATTTATCTTATCAATAATTAAAATCAAGAAATTTGGTTAAAACAAATAAAAAAACAAAAATAAAACCTAAAACCCTATCTTAAGGAAAAAAAAGTTAAACAAAAATTATTAATTTTTCTAATCAAATAAAAAAATAAACCAATAATTTGTTAATTTATCTAATCAATAATTAAAATTAAGAAATAAGTTTTTAAAAAAATATAAAAACGAAAATAAATTAACTATTTTTAAAAGATAAAAAAGAAAGTAATAAGTTTTTATTTTATTTAATAACTAATTCAAATTAAGAAATATTTTTAAAACCAATCTAAAAAAAAAAAAAAATTAATAAAAATATTGAAATAATTTTAAAAGGAAAAAAGAAAACCAAGAATTTGGTAATTTATCTAATCAATATTGAAAATTAAGAAATAATTTTAAGAGGAAAAAATGAAACCAAAAAGTTTTTAATATATCTAATCAATAATTAAAATCAAGAAATAATTTTCAAAACAAATATAAAAACTAAAATAAAACCTAAAACCCTATCTTAAGGAAAAAAGTAAAACAAGAATTTGTTAATTTATCTAATCAATAATTAAAATTAAGAAATAATTTTGAAAGGAAAAAGGAAACCAAAAAAATTGTTAATTTACCTAATTTTATTATATAAATCTTGGTTGAAGAATGAACAAAATTGATTTAGTATAATCCAATTTAATTCATTATTCTAATTGATTAAGTAGTAAATAAATTTTACGAGATGATGTAATATGCATAATGTTTGGAGTAATAAATGATATTCAAGACCGACTGTTAAACAATTTTGTCGGGTTTATTAATAAGAGTTAGATATAATTGACATAAGATAAAAAATTGGTTAGAAAAATACATGATATTCTCGGTTTACGAAACGAATAAACAACATCTCTCTTGGACATGAAAATTGATGGAAATGTTTTTTTCTCCATAGAGAAAAAAACGTATAAATAATTTGTCCCAAAGGAAGAAAGCAAAAATTGGTCTTTCACAAAGAAAATGGATACAAAACGAGGCGGAAATACATTTTGAGAGAGAGTTACTCAGGCATAACCAATTCTCATACACTTATTTGTATCTAGCTAGAGGAGAAAGTAAGTCGATGAGACTTTTGGTGGAGATTGAAAATGATGGTAGATAAGAATCTGACAACAGAAAAGAAAGAAAGCCGTGAAAACAAAACATCTTAAGATATAAGGCCCGAGATAAGAATAAAATTGAGAGCTGGTGACGAAAGGGTGGAGCTAGAAGATGTTGTCGGTGAAACGTCATGAGACAAAAAATAGTAAAAGATTCCAGCAAACTGAAGCTGCGAGAGGGAAAAGATATTATGTTGGAGACCAGGATACGATCTTAACAAGAGGGTATCGGATTGAACAATTAAGATATTGCGTAAACGTCTCACCTAGATATGAGTGAGAACATAGCCACGGGTCACTGGATCTTTTTTCACATCTCATACTAAGTCTGGGTGTTAGGGTTAGTTCACTAGAAGATTTCAGAGGAAAATTGAAGATCTTATCAGAAGAACTTCTCGCCTAGATATGAGCTAGAACATAACTGCCAGTTACTGAATTCGTTTTTTCATATCCCACACTAGGCCTATGCATTCAGAGTTGGTTCAGCTTTTTGGGTTTTTGGATTTAGAGGCCTATGACCCATTCGGATATTTATAATTTTTTGTCTGGTTTTGTTTTCTAAGTTTAAGTAAGATTCCAGTACATAAAATATCAGAAAAAAATATATGAAAAAATTGGTGAAATTTTCACAAATATAACTATAAATTTTCATATATTTTTGTTAATTTTAGGTATTTTAATTATTTAAGTATAAAAATAATGGATAGGTTTTGTTCTTTATTTCAATAGAATTCTATATCATTTTTTATTTTACATTTTTATTCATATTCTAATCACAATTCTATAAAAACAAAATCAAAATATTTTATTAGTATATTTGGGTTTATAATTGTAGGGTAATTAGGTTAAATAAAATTTAAATACAATTAATATTTTTGGATATAATTATATTTTAAATATTTCGGATATCTATTTAGTTTTTGGTTTGGTTCGGGTTTGGTCCTTTGGATATATGAGTCTAGGATCCATTCAGAGTTTTGTCGGGTTGGTACCCTTTTTTGGGTTGGATTCGGTTTGGTTATTTAAAATTTACATATTTTGTCCAACCTTCTCTTACATGGTGGTAAGAAAAATAAACAATAAAATAGAACCAAAAGTTACTAGACATGATATAGATTTTTAATATATTAATAATAATATTTTAATATAGAAAGTTAAATTAATTTATTTATGTAAACAAATATTTGTAAAATAATTATCTTCTCTAACTAAATATTCTTTCAAGTTTTTTCTCTAAAATAATTTAAGATATATATTTAACAACAAATATTTAATTTAATGAATATGCTTACATATAATTTATTTTAAAATTAAGAAACCTGTCCATTGGGCGGGTCCTAATCTAGTTAATAAATAAAATTTAACACTGAACCGAATCAAACTAAAATTTAGGGTAGACATTTAGGTATATTTTTGGTTTGGATCAGGTTTTTTGAGTTTTGGATATTTTGCTACTAGCAGTTTAAGATCTATTTTGAACTTTTGTTCGACTTTGGCTCGGTTCTCTCCGGGTAGCCAATCCAAAGTATCAGATTTATTTTTAAATAGTTAAATTTTACATATAGAACTTAAAAGTTTCAGAAATTTTGGTTTATTTGGTACCCATTTGGTTCTTGGTTTGGATCGGAATCAGTTCCGGTTTATTGGATTTAGCAGTATAGGATCCGTTCGGCTATTTTATTGGTTCTGATTCAGTTTGCTACCCTATTTTTAGATTAGTTTCGGTTTGATTTTTTATGATTTAGTTATTTTTCTCACGCCTACTAAAATTCATCAAATCAAAATAAAAATGAATATAAAAATATTCCAAAATGTATACAATTTTTTATACCAAATAATCCGAGCTCAAACTAAACTAAATTGTTTAACCAAAATGCACAAAAAATCAATATATTATATTTAATATATAGAAATATATACTTCAATACAAAAATATTATAATAATTAGTTTTTTTTAGAAATTTTGTTTCCGTCTAAAATTGAACTGAATCCGAACCCAAGAAAATTCTATCCCAAATGCGATATATTTTTTAAACCCAAAAAATATGTATCTCAAACTGAACCAAAAAACCAAATGCATATCTCTATATTTTTCATTTTATGTTGTTTAATACATTACTAATCCATTAAAATAATTTTAATATGTGTAAAAAGCTCACACTTTTAACATTTTTAATTATTAGTATTTATTTTAACTTTAAAATATTACTAAATTTTGTTTCATATTATTATAATTATTTATTTTACTCAACTGGATGTAAATTTATTTGTTGTATTACGCAACATTCAACCAGATTTCGCTGTTACCATTTGAATATTTAGTTATTCTGTCGAATTCTATAAAAAAATTATAAATAAATTACATCAGATTCTATATTCAACCAGATTTAACTGTTACCATTTAAACCTTATATAAATATATAGTAATTCAGAAATATTATGTGACCAATTACCTTTATTTTGAAAACCTACGATTTATTTTTTTCATAAATATATGACGTTATAAAAAAAGAAAATATATTTTTTTATTATTCATCAATAAACAATTAAGACATATTTTTTTTATATACTAAACTCATTATTTTCAGTAAATTCTATTATTATATTGTTTATTTTGGCAATGATTTTCTTTTTAATTTTTTTGGCAAATATCTATTTTGTTTTTATTATTTTTTTGGCAAGTTATCATTGTAATTTGGAAAATCTCTCTTGAAGAGAGTTGTGTATTCTCCCCAGAATATATATACATAGAGTTGTTACATACAATTAGGGATCACCCTTGATATGAGGAACTTCCTATACTAGAGAATATAATCAAATACGATTTGTGGAATATGCTATTTGATAATACCCTCCCGCAGTCTGACCGTCGGTTGTGACATGACGCCAAGACTGGCTTTGAATTGATTGAATAATGACGAAGGAAGTCCCTTTGTAAAGATGTCCGCATATTGGTGTGATGCCGGAATATGGAACACTCGTACTTCTCCTTTGGCGACCTTTTCTCGAACGAAATGGATATCTATCTCTATGTGCTTTGTTCGTTGATGCTGAACTGGATTTGTGGAGAGATAAACTGCACTAATGTTATCACAAAAAACAAGTGTAGCTTGAGACAAAGGGCAGTGGAGATCGAGTAAAAGGTTTCGTAACCAGCAAGTTTCTAACACAGCATTGGCCACAGCTTTATACTCTGCTTCGGCACTTGAACGCGAGACCGTTGCTTGTCATTTGGACGACCATGAGATAAGTGTGTCTCCTAGGAAAACGCAGTAACCTGATGTTGATCTGCGCGTATTTGGACAGCCAGCCCAGTCCGCATCGGAGTAAGCCGTAAGTCTCGTAGAAGGTGACTTGTTAATCTGCAGTCCTTGTCCCTTGGTGCCTCTTATATACCTCAAACCCGGCGAAGCGCATGAAGATGACTTTCTCTCGGGTCATGCATGAATAAACATATTTGCTGAACCGCGTAACAAATGTCTGACCTCGTGAAGGTTAAATACTGTAAGGCACCCATTATACTCCTATAAAACGTGGGATCTTTGATTTTTGGACCTACTTCTGCTGCAAGCTTGGATTTGAGATCGACCGGTGTTGTACATGGCTTGCAATCTTGCATCCCAGCTCTAATTAAAATGTCTCGAGCATACTGTTCTTGACTTAAGAAGAGGCCATTGTTGTTATACCTTACAGAAATGCCAAGGAAAAAACTTAATTTTCCAAGATCAGACATAGGAAATTCACCCTTAAGTGATGTAATAACAGAGTTCATAAACGCTGGTGATGAGGTTGTGATCATGATATCATCCACATAGAGTAGTAGATATGCCATATCAGAGCCATTTCGGTAGACAAATAGTGATGCATCGCTTTTGCTTTGTTTGAACCCCATAGCTGTTATATATGATGCAAACCTCGCATTCCAAGCCCGTGGTGCCTGTTTTAATCCATAAATAGCCTTATTCAAGAGACAAACATAATCTGGGTGCTCTTTACTTACAAATCCCGGAGGTTGATGCATGTACACCGTTTCCGTGAGGTTGCCGTGATGAAAAGCATTCTGCACATCTAATTGATTGATTGGCCATTCCCTTTCAACCGCAAAATTCAAGACAGCTCGTATAGTTGCTGGTTTGACAACGGGGCTGAAAATTTCATCAAAATCAACTCCATGTTCTTGGGACTGCCCATTCGCAACAAGCCTAGACTTGTACCTTGCCAAAAAACCATCAGCATTGTACTTGTGTTTGTAGAGCCACAAAGCAGTGACTATGTTTATACCTGCAGGTTTAGGAACTAGATTCCAAGTGTTAGTTTTAATCAATGCATCGTACTCTTCAGTCATTGAAGGATTCCAATTTGGATCCATAAGTGCTTGTTTATAACCTTTGGGAAGTGATGAAATTGTTTCAGCATTTAAAGAGAGAATTTGTTTAGGCTTACGAATCCCTTGTTGAGAGCGTGTTACCATCCCCTATGGCTGTGGAGGATTAATGACTTCAACGAGAGCTGAAACTGAAGCAGGAAGAGATGGCTGCTCTAGAGGTGGAAGAGACAGATTTGGGGCTGTGAGTATTTCTTTGAGAATCGGCAAAATTTCTGTGTCATTTTCAAGAAAATTATAAGACGAAACAGAACTTTGAGCAAGAGATTTGTATGGAAAAATGGATTCATCGAAAGTGACATGCCGAGAAATTATGATTTTTCTAGTTTTAAGATCAAAACACCTATACCCGCGGTCAAGTAGGGGATATCCGAGGAACACTGATGGTGTTGATCTTGCTGCAAGTTTATGAACTTGATTGGAGTGTGGATAGCACAGAGAGCCAAACACACGGAGGTGAGAATATGAAGGAGTTTTATCAAAAAATACGGAGAAAGGAATTTTACCACCAATTACTGTTGATGGTAGAAGATTTAGGATATGAACCACAACATTCAAAGCTTCAACCCAGAAAGAAGAAGGAAGACTAGCTTGAAAGAGAAGGGTTCGAACCGCATTATTAATTGTTCGGATCATGCGTTCCGATCGCCCATTCTGCTGCGATGTGTGGGGGCATGAAAAATGAAACTTTATTCCTTTGGAGGCAAAAAAATCGTGAAATTGAGAGTTGTTATATTCTCCACCATTATCACACTGAAGAAATTGAATATCTTTGTTGAATTGAGTTCTTACATAATTTTGGAACTGAGAAAATTTTGTAAAAACTTCACTTTTTCTGCGTAATGGATATACCCAAAGAAAATGTGAGTATTGATCAAGAAACAACACATAATATTTTATTCCCGAAAGGCTTTGAACTGGTGAGGTCCATAAGTCTAAGTGAACAATTTCAAATGAAGATGAGACAACAGAATTTGAAGAAACAAAAGGAAGTTTAACGTGTTTACCAAGCTGACATGCTTCACATGAAGACGAAAGTGTCTTTTTATTACAGCGAAAATTTAAGAAAGAATTCAGACTCAGCAGTGTATCATTGCTAGGATGAGCTAGCCGGCGATGCCATAAGTCTGAGCTTTGTGTGAGGAAAGCAGTAGCGGAAGCTTGAGTTTTATTGAATGAAGAGAAAACAGGATAAAGATCACCAGTGCTGTCACTTCGGAGTAGTGTCTGCTTGGTGTGAAGATCCTTTATAGAGAAACCAAAAGGATCAAACTCAATTGAACAAGAATTATCTTTAGTAAATCGACGAACGGAAATGAGATTTTTTAATGATATCAGGAGTTACAAGGACATGATGAAGAGACAGAGGACGAGGGTTAGAGACAAGCATTAAGGATCCAGAAGAAGCAACTGGTATGCGACTTCCATTGCCAACAATGACTGATTTTCCGATGCAAGGATTAAAAATAGTTTGGAATTTTTTACCTGCACCTGACGTGAGATGAGAGGTTGCACCCGAGTCCATGTACCACTGGGCATCAGCCGGATCATGCAGAGTCATAGTGTTGAAAGATTGAGCGAAGTCAACCGTTGGCTCAAACCGGTTGGCCATGCTTGACTGTTGTGTGCCGCTGTGAGAAGGTGAAAATATGGGCCTGGAACCAAGAACTCCGGAGCCTGGAGGAGTTTGTGACAATTGTTGCGGTTGATAGCCCCATGGTTGTGGCCACATCGAAGGTGGTGCCGGCCAATAAGGCATATGCCAGTTGTTGAAGCCTGTGACTGGGTACTGCATTGTTGGATATTGAGGCCGAGGTGAGCTGAAGTTGTTTCGGCCTCTCCATGGTTTTTGTTGTTACCCTTGCCTCTCCCTCTGTTCTGGTTTTGGTGTTGATTTGCTGAGCGTTGAAAGTTGTTGACTGAATCAGCACTCGTCACAGCAAGAACAGTTGGAGATGAAGAGTGATCAACATGCGTGGGACTCGATTTGATTGCCTTGTGTAGCCTATTTTCTTCATCCTCCAGCATTGCTAGTGTATCATTAAATGAGGGAAAAGGTTGTCGATGCTTGATTACATTGATGATGTTGTCGAATTTTGCGTTTAGTCCATTCAACACATACATCACCAATGTTCTATCTTGAACAAGAGCATCAACATTAGCAAGAGAGTCAGCTAGCCTTTTCATTTCTCTGCAGTAATCTGCCACCTTCATATCTCCAATTTCTTTTGTACGCAGCTCATTATCAAATAGCATATTCCACAAATCGTATTTGATAATAATCATTAGAATTTATGTTAAACGATGACGTGTACCAATAATATCAGGTTTTTAAAATCCTATGTGTACGGTCTTATCATCAAGTAGCTTCAACTTTATATAGTATGTAAGAGATTATCATTTGAATTTCAATGTTTTTGTATTAAGTAATAATTTGAAAACTAACGTATGATTCAAGCAAGTAATAAATAAACGAAGTTACAAAAGACGAGAGCCAAGTGCGAGTGAGGGATGTTTTTTGTTGATACGACAGATGACTTTTTCTACTTAGCATATATTTATATATTTGACGGATGAATGAATGGACTTGGCGTTTTGGTTTTGCTGGTGGCTGCTTCAAAATAAACGATGGTTTACTGCTGAATATCATATTAAATATACCTTATATATTCAACTTTTGTGATGGTAGATTAGCTTTGTTTTTGGTTCTGTTCATTAGAGATTTTGTTTTTAAGGATCTCTATGGCAAATATCTGATCATGATTCCATTTTCAATTTGTTTTGCCGATGTTGAATCATAGATTTGTCTTCTACTTTGGTCAGCATCGTGTCTAAAGAATTCTACAATGCATTTGAGGAAATGAATTTTCGGTTATTTGTGTTCTTCTTCATCTGTTGCACGGTACTACTATGCCTATCACAAAAGTCACGATTCCCTTAATTTGTAACACAACAGATCTAAAGTCATAGTCTTAGATTTCTGACTTGTATTCTTATTTCTTATTTTGTTAAAAAAAAAAAGAGCAAATTAAAGGAACACACTTAAAACATGGACACAAATAATAACAGACATATATCTCACAAGAGACATCATAAGATAACAAACTAGATTGTTTGGTGTTGAAAAATCAACTCTTAAAATGTTGGAAAAAAAAAAAAAGAGTCTTCCATGCTCTCTTTCTTACATTAGGAATCTTGAAAAATTGTAGGAGGATCCTTGAAACTGGCAATACTCTCGATGTGATGAGGTACGATACAAGCATGACATACGAAGTATCCGACTTTGAATCCATAACTACGCAGAAACTTTTCATCATATCCAATTCCTAGGAGCCTAACTCTTCTAAAGTTTTTTGTTTCCACATTGTAGTAAAAAATGTAAAAGGGTTTGTCTGAGAGATACATTGGGGCAAAAATGAGCTCACCATACATGTTGGTGCCTGAAAAACACATATCAAGATGCCCTAGCCCAAAAGACTCCCACAGAGAGAGAGGAATGACACACTGTTGATGTGACCATTGATGTGTTTCAACGTCTTCTAGTATAAAAAAATCAAAACTATTTAAACGATCATGTGGATATCTCCCAATGGACGCTAGCTTCCCCTTGTATTCTATAAATACTGATTCATGAGTCCCACGCCCACAAAACAAAGCCTCGGGTGCTTTGATATAACTTAGCTTCTCACATCTAACATCGAAACACACAATACCTGGATTCAGAGGTTTCGTTGGACTATAAGCACTAAAGTAGACAAAACCATTGACACATACTCCCTTTGGTGATACCACGGTATAGTTGAAATCTACTTGAATCCGTCTCCATCCTTGACCTCCTCCAAGTGTTAACACCTTGTGCTCTCGAGAGAAAGCATGATCTCGAGACAAGCTTCGCCCGGCGACTACTTTGTGTTGATCATCAATGAGATCGTATCCGAACAAACTGACAGGACAGGGTGGTACCCTAATGGCTTGCTCCGTGCTAGGGTTACATAAGATCAACTGACCTTGATTTTTAAGGGCGAGAATACCATGGACAGACTCGCAAGACGAGTAGAAAGAAAAACTCGCTGAAGGTATGACCATCTCGAAATTGGGTACCAATGAAGAAGAATCTTCTCCTCCCTCATGTGAAAAGGAGAAGAGGAAGATAAGCTTTTTCTCGCGTTGAGCATTATACAAAGCAACTATAAAATGCGATTGCGTGGAGGATATAGAGGAGAAAGATTTGATGAATCTCTGGCTTTGAATGATGGAAGAGTATATCTTCGAGACAAGTTTGACATTCATAAGAGACTTGCCAGGCACTCTACTCAGTATAGCAATCTGTAGATCAAGAGGGAGCGAATCTAACTTACTTGGGCTTGTGTCTTTCTCATCATCTTCGTTACGATCTAGCTCCTTGCGCTTCATGGCCGACAAAACCCTAAATCTGAGTCGGAGAAGATAGATTGGGGAAATCAGAGGGTAACATTTTAGTCATATATGAGTTATGGCATGTCATAAATTAAACAATTGATTTCAATATTATAGTTGGATAAAAATTTTCATTTTATTTCAAAACATTTAAAAGTATATCATCTTTTTTTGACAAATAATAGATGAACACAATTCACATTAATCAACAAAAGGATGATGTTTTTTTTTTCAAGTATACACCAAAATAAATAGTTTTGAATTCATAAACAAATATACTTTTTAATAAAAATTCTAAAACCAATAGTACTGAGTATATTAAACAGAAGGAAAATATCGAATCAAATTGGTGACAAAAAGAAGTACATGAGCGTATGGATCGGTTGTTGCATCTTCTCGTTACCAATCTTTGAAAAAGCAGTCGCGTTTGAGCTTTGGTGGAATCAAAGCAAAGATTTTACGATCGTTGCCAAACTTTACTCAACCCTATGAAGTTGAATCTTAATCCACATAATGGCTTCACTTTTTCTTGGATACATAACTTTCTTTCTTCATACTCCTAAACTCCGAAGAAACATTTTCTTCACGACTAGTAAGGTCCCCTGCTAATGAAATATAAAGAGGGTCAAAATATACATAAACTCATAATTAATGGGATATAGAAGTATAGAACCACTTTTTTGTTTCTTTTAAAATATAGAACCACTTTGGTAAGAATTAAAAATTAACATTTATTGAGAAACAATACAGATCAAAGTTCCTTCCTCATCATGATCCACCCAAAAAAAAGTAAAAGCACATTAGAAAATGGTATAATTTCGAGTCTTCAACCAATGTTCATTGACAAATGCCATTGTTCTCAATTCCATAGCGAAGCCTAAAATCTCCATCATTTGCAACTCCTTCAACTTGAAACTCTCTATATCTTTTGATTTCTAAATTGTAGTAGAGAATGTGAAAAGGTCGAAGGTCAGATGGCAAAAACTTTACCACGAAAATGTCAATAAGAGGGTTGATAATAAGAAATATGTAAGATTAAGGACATTTATCTTTCTTTTCTTTGGTTTTCAAGGACATTTTTCTTTTTGGTTAAAATTGTTAATATTCACGTGCTCTCTTGCTAGAGTGAAACGTTCTATTCCAAACTCTCCACTCATTGGTACTCTGATTTACTCAAGGGCAAAATCACCTTTCTTTGTTCAAAGGCATGACTGAATTGCTGAGCATCTTCTCTTCTTCCTTACTCTCCTAGGAGTATTCATTACTAAATCTCTGGTTCTAATGAGTTTAAACTACTTGCCGTTTAACGGTCTTATGGTTCATCATGCATAAACAGGGTTTATTTTATTGGTCAAATTAGTGTTTAACAAATTTCTTGACTCTTAACATCAATTTTGGAAAAAATTCAAGTCGTTGTGGTTTGGATTTTAATTTTTACTTAAAAATAAAAATTGCTTTAAGAGATAAGTACAAGGTTCTTTCTCTTTCTATTATTATTCACCAAGCAAACTGTTAAAGAGTTTATTATATCAACCTTTGCTAAACTTAGATTGTGCCGGAAGAAATGCAGCTGATACTTGAAACTGGCTAAGGTGCATTCAAATTCTCTATCTCTTAAATTCTACTAACCAGCTATATTTATTAAGAATAGGAGTTGAACCACATGCCACAACATTGTACCACCACGATCATTATTTTGATAAAACAGAACAAAGGAACACGCTAAACATATGAACAAAAATAAGAACACACATCTTAATTAAATAAAATCATCAGTCCTAACTCCTAAGATAACAAAGTAGCTTGTCTAATATTAATACCAGGAGAAGTAAATTAAAGAGGATCCTGGAAAAAGGCAATACTCTCAACGTGTTGAGGTACAATACGGACATGACATTCACCATTGTCTAGAAATCCATAAGAGCGCCTACACTCTGCATCATCTGCGATTCCTAGGAGCCTAACTCTTCTGATATGATTTGTTGCAACATTGTAGTAGAAAATGTAGAAGGGTCGAACATGGTGTGACAAGAGCTTAGGGGCAATAATGATCTCACCAGCCATGTTAGTGCCTGTAAAAGTCATTATATCCCCAACAGAATCCCACAGATGTGCGGGAAAGAGACATGTTTGCTTAGACCATTCATGTTTTTGTCGGTCCTCTAGTATCCATAAATCAAAACTATTGAAACGACCATAAGGGTCTCTGACAATGGAAGCTAGCTTCCCTTTGTAGTCTATAAATATTGAATCAGACCCATAAACGACGACATCAGTAGGAGCTTTAACATAACTTAGCTTCTCAGATCTAACATCAAAACACACAATACCTGGATTCATTGGTCGGTCTGGGCTATAAGCACCATAGTAGACAAAACCATTGATGCATACTCCCGATGATGCTGGGCTATAAGGGGAAATGGTATTATCTTGAATGTGTCTCCATCCTTGAACTCCTCCTCCAAGTGTTAACACTTTGTGCTCTAGATGTTGATTACAATATCTCGACTGCACGGATAATGCTTTGTGCTGATGACCAATTGGATCATATCCAACATATCTGGTGTGAATAGGTAACCTAATGACTTGCTCCGTGATAGGGTTACATAGTATATGCGGATAATCAGCGGTAACAGAGAGAAAACCATGGAGAGAATCGCAAGACCCTGAGAGAAAACTAAAGTTGGCTGAAGGTATCGCCATGTCAAAGCTGGGTACCTAAGAAGAAGAAGAAGAAGACTCTTCGTGTGAAAACGAGAATAAGAAGATAAGCCTCTGCTCAATCATGTTGAATATACCGTTACTTAAAGCGACTATAAACCATGATTGCGTCGAGGACATAGCATAGTAGGAATCAATGAATCCTCGGCTTCGGATGATGGAAGAGTACATCTTCGACACACGTTTCACATTCATTAGAGACTTGCCAGGCAACCTAATCGCACTACAAGAAAACAGTATTTTACCGACTATATATGGCGACTAATTATTTAGTCGCCAAATGTGGTGACAATTTAGCCACTAATCGGCGACTCTTTTGCGACTAATAATTATTTATTCGTCTGACAGTCGCTTTATAGTGACTATTAAAGGTAGTCGCTAAATTAGTCGTAATTTAGCGACTAATTTATTACTATACTGCAGATGGGAAATATTAGTCGCTTTTTAGTCGCTAATTTGGCGACTATTATGCAACCCGCTGACGGAGTGGCATAATAGGAGAAGCTTCCGACCTTATTTCTCTCACTCCCTAAAACCTATTTTCTTCTTCGATCCCCTTTCACTCTTCTTCTATCTTCGATCCCCTTTCACTCTTCTTCTATCTTTGATTTCTTCTTCCAATCTTCAAATCCTCTTCGATTTCTTCTTCCAATCGTCACTTCCCATTTTCCAATCCTCTTCTATTTTATCTTTTTCTCTTCGATTTCAAAACCTAATCTATAACTTCCATGCCTCCTAAGCGAAATAAGAGGAGAAAAACAGTTCCTAATGTGTCTCAGAGACCCAGAGGCACCAACCCCTCCACTACTCCTTCACGAAGACCCAACCCTCTACCCTCCCAATACAACTTCACGCCGACGGCCCAAGCTCCTCCTACTCACTCGCCTCAAGGTCAAGTCCCTTTCGTAGCTCAACAGTCCACTACAGCACCACACATTAGGAGTTATCCACCGCCACAACAACTCTTCCAATCCATTCCTCCTCAACATCGTGAAGAATTTGCCACTCCTTCATCAGAAGAAGTCCAGAACAATCCTCCTCCTCAATCCACTCCACTGCTGGACCCTCAAGCCTCTCAGATTCATAACTCTCACGGTCAGAGTCATCCTTCGTCACAAGGAAACAACTTTGAGGAAGATGAATCAGTTCTGCCGGATCTTGAGGAGGACACGCTTAGGGCTCTCAATGCTCTGCTTCAGGTGCCAGACCGGGATAGGTTCACCACCCTCCTCTCTCCTACACCGACACCAAACTCTACTTGGTATGTTTCCTAAACATAAGGAACCCATAAAAAGTGTAAAAACAGTGAGAATTTTCCATTACTTCATCGTATCTCTATATTATTGTCTTTGGTCTTCTTGTGTTCTAATAGCTAGATTGATGGAATACAGATACATACATATCTACGAACTGTTTACTATCCTTGGGTTGACAAGTGCATTTTTATAGTCTTACCTTTCCTATAGATTTGATCATCTTTGGTTAAGCACTTACTAGCAAATGTCTTGATATTTCTCTTTTGGTATTGTGTTCCTTTATGCTTATACTAGGATAAACTTGTTTATATATTTTGTGTTAAGATCATAAAAGAAGCGTAGTAGATCTGCATAAGAACTTGACAAATGATCTTAGTCTTGTCGTATCACAAACTTTTAAAATCGTGGATTTGATCTTATCACTGCATTGGCTAAATGTGTCAAGTAAAAGCTCATTTCTACGTATCATATAAGATTATAAGTAACAACATCAAATCAGATTTGAGATTTTCTTATGATTGAATTCATTTTCTTATTACACTTCTTTAGCTAATGCCAAAGAATCTAAGATTTTAGGTTTTTGCAATGTCATTGAAACTTTGGTTAGAAAAGGTAATAGAGAGAGATTCATAGACACTTTCAAAGAATCTTAGATTTCAGATTCATTCTCTTTTTTATGTTTGTTTCTCTCCTTTGCTCTCTGTTTTTTGCTGCCACTCATAGACACTCTCTATTATCTTAGTGTTGCATATACACCAGGCCCTGTCTTATTAATGTTGTTTGCTTCATTGTGTTTGCAGGTTTACTCGGGACAAAGGATCAAAACTTGTTCAGTCTATTGCTAAAGTTTTTACAAACAAATTCGATGGTCCCTACTATACTTGGTTATGTGTGCCTCGGGAGAGACAAAAAATATACTTTCTCGAGTTCGCGGTACAGTTTTTCTGTCCTATAGGCTTCACATATAGGTTTACGTGTGCCATGTTTTTACTAATATCATTCTATTCTCTTTGTTTTGTAGAAAACCCACACCTGGGACCCCTTGATAACAAGGACAGTTCAACATAATTTTGAGGTGATCTGTCAACGCCGGATGAAAGACATGGTTAGTGGCATGAGGACTACTCTACAGCAACCTAAATGGATCAACAAGACTCTCTGGACAACGATGACCGCGTACTGGAAAACTGAAAAAGCACAGAAAATGAGTCAAACCTATTCTAATGTTCGTATGTCTCACCGTGATGGTCTCGGTCATCACGTCCACATATCAGGGCCAAAGTCGTACAACCAAATCCAACAAGACATGGTTAGTAACTTTTACATTTCTATTATTTTTTTGTCTAACGCATTTGCAACTTTAAATTCAGTCATAATCCTTGTTTGTAACATTGCAGCAAGAGCAATTGGGAAGAGCAGTGAGTCTTGGTGAGGTTTTCATTAAGACACATACAAAGCCAGATGGTACATATGTCGATAAAAAGGCAGAGAAAATTGCTCAAACTTATGAGAAGAACATCCAAGAGAAGTTGGTTAAGCTTGAGGCAGAGACTTCTATTGTTTCAGACTGTAGGTCACAACCTCGGGAGCTGACAATAAATGAGTATACAACCATCTTTCTTCAGGCCAAGTAACATTTTACACATTCCACATTTATATCCTTCAATTTTCTCATGCTCTTTACTTATTTTTTCTTTTACTTTTCAGTCCATTGTGAAGGATTCACGAGGAACTCCTTATGGAGTTGGAAGCCTCAAGGAGACTCTTCTCAATGGCAAGCACAAGCAACCGGGAGAAGCTTCATCGTTTGTGGCACTGCAAGAGCAACTGAAGGAAGCTCAACGTAAAATCGAAGAGCAGGCAGCTTATAATGAACGTCGTGAAGCAGATTACTCCCGAGCTGCAGCTGAGCACTCCCGAGCTGTGGCTGAGCAAAAGGACAAGATCGAGCACTTGTCCTTAATGGAAAAATATCTCCGACAAACTGATCCGCACTACCTCGACTTCGTGGCAACTCAGTCAGCTGCACCCCCATGAACTTCACCTCCATCTGCTTCTTAAGTTACTTATCTTTCTCGATGTCTTAACTCAATGTTACACTCAATATTACTCTCCTTTCTTTATGAACTTGTGGGAGAATTTGTATGTGTTGGAGTTAGCATTTGTAGCTAAACTCATGAATATTTTTTAATCAAATGTTATTTCAATTTTCATGTTAAAATCAAATGTTATTTGATTCTAATTCGTCAATTTGAGAAATGCAACAAATTCCAATATCATACCAAATTCTTGTTTTCACTTCAAATATAGTCACTAAACAGTAGCTACTTAGTCGCCAAACAGTCACAAAGTAATCGCCAAATAGTCGCACTATGTCTACAAGTTCGTATCTTCATATTTCAAATAGTCGTTAAAGAGTCATAGAATAGTCGGTAATTAGTCACTAACATTAGCGACTACGATACGACTTTTGAACGATGATAAACTGTTCATGAAGTTTAGTCGTTAATTAGTCGTCATTTGGCGACTAATTAACGACTAAACTTTTTACCGACTAATTATTACCGACATCATGATTTAGTCGGTATTTAGTAGTAACCAGCCATTTAGCAACTACTATGCGACTGTTGTGGCAGTCGCTAAAATGTTGTTTTCTTGTAGTGTCAGTATAGCCATCTTTAGATCAAGAGGGAGCCAATCTAACTTACTTTCGCTTACTTCTTTCTCATCATCATCCTCGTTACAAAGGTGTCTACTCAGCTTTAGATCAACAGGGTTCGGATCTAACTCAATTCGGCTGTCCTTCTCATCGTCCATGGCAGCTCTCGAAGAACCCTAAATTCCACTCTTGGACAAGATAAATTGAACCTAGATTTGTCGGAAATCAGTAAAGCCCTCGACAAAGGAGGTTTTCTCAATCCAATTCCACTCTTTAAAATATGTTGTTATGTATTATTATATTTTAAAGCATCTCTATTGGTGGGTTCTCAACTGAATTTTTTAGCAAAATAATTTAATAATATAAAATTAGATGAATTTCATATGATCTCTTTTTCTGTAAACAATATTTGTAATTGAGCAATAAATTTGAAATCTCAACTAAAAACAAAATTAAATAAAGAACTCACTAGGAATTAGATTGGAAAAGATTTTGAATTGCAAGTGTTTTTGACCATGTTTTAAAAACAAAAAAGACACAAGTAACAAGTCTTTCCTATGACAAATCTCAAACCACACACACTTATTATTGTCTAACTCAAAATTCACTCAAGGTTGATAGGAATACTTTGTTCATGTCTGAAGAAATTCTCCGGATCAAACTTAGCTTTAATCTTTACCAACCTCTCAAAATTACCCTTGAAATACCTATTCCCCCATTCTCTTGCATCACTCTCTTCACCATTCATCCCCAAATCAAGATCTCTATAGTTCACATACGCGGCTCTCGGGCTTTTTGATACATACTGCTCCATGTAACTATACATTTCCCTCATCCACTCCATATGCTTTGCCTCACTTGCTTTCCCATCTTGCCACAAAGTCAGCCATTGGATCTTGAACAATGTCCCACTCCTATGTGGGAAAGGAGTCTCTGTCTCGGGGATTTTCGCCATCATTCCTCCGTAAGGATTCCATATAGTCAATGGTGAATCCTCTTCTAGAAGCTTTTCCCATAACCCTTTTAATCCTTGTATTGGAATTGGCTCTTCCACATAGTCTGACTTGGCTTTGAAGTAATTCTTGAACAGAGATTTCCCGTTAAGTAGAGCTTCCGATGGCACAGTGCTTGGGAAACCCCCAATGTACATTACCGATTTGATCCAGCTTGTCTCTAAACAATCTTTCTTCGTTAGTCCTAGCTGTGGGAAACTCCTTTGCATCACCTGTTAACAAACCGGGGTTGAAATTATCATTAATCAAAACATACTTCTTTAATTTGCAACAACCATACTTTCATAAATTACAATATAGACCTATAACATTACAAAATATTTTAATTTGACCTCGTTAGTTTTACCTGTAACAGCCTATTAGCATCACCGAGAAATTGGCCTTGATACGAAGTTGAGATAGTTCTCTCTTTGCTCTTCGGCGCTTTGCTCGCCGGCTGAATAATCACACGGATAAAGAGATCTTCGTCGAGCTTATCGGCGACTTGTTGCCACTTATACAAAACTCTTGTTCCGTCTTGCTCTAGCGTCTTTGTGACGGTGAACACCGTAACGACCTCTGGCACAGGAACGAGTTTGATTTTCCAAGCAAGGATTACGCCGAAGCTTCCTCCACCACCGCCACGAATCGCCCAGAAAACGTCTTCTCCCATCGCCGCACGATTCAAGATTTTGCCGTTGGCGTCAACGATTCTAGCGTCGAGGACGTTATCAGCTCCGAGTCCAAACTTACGCATCATTGAACCGTAGGCTCCGCCGATTATGTGGCCGCCGATGCCTAGGCTGGTGCATAAACCCGCCGGAAAACCATGGACTTTGCTTTTCTCTTGGATCCTTTTAAATGTAAAAGTAAACCGATTAAGAACCGGGTCATAACCATGGCTTAACTATATTTGGTTTTCTTTTCATAAATTCGGTTTACAAGATTGGTTATTTAAATTATCAACATCCTTTTTCATCTCGGTCCGTAACCCAAAGATTACATAAGAGCCAAAACGCAATAACCAGCCGGTTGATATCTAAAACCGGTATAAATCAATGGATGAGCCGTAATTTTTGGTTTGATTCTGTGTTGCATTTGCGTGGTATCCAAAAAAAAAATCACGAGTTCTAAAGTTGAAACTTTGAGGGTTTTTTCCATAGCTTTAAAATTAACAAATTTTTATATAAAAGCAATCATATGTCTCATTTCCCTCAAGAAATATATACGTTTTGTGTAAATTAGAATAGCTTTAAACTGGTGTAGCACTTTCTCACCTTTTACTAATAAATTAGTGTATCTTATAATGCTATAAAAATCGTTATAAAGAAAACAAAAGCTTTTTTTTTTTGTCGCCAACAAAAAGCTACTAGTAATATAAACATATGAATTCTTAAGAGTAGTATTTACCTGTAATAAACCTCTCCAATAGAAGCTCCCGCGTGAACCCACGCGCTGTTACTTTCCACGTCGACGTTGATCTGTCTAAGCTTCGACAAATCAACGATCACAAACGCCGTTTCCATCTCGGAAACATACGAGAGGCCTTCGTAGTCATGGCCGCCACTTCTTAACCGCAAGTGAAGCTTCAGCTTCTTGGCGCAAACAACGGCGGCTTGAACGTGCGTGTCGTAAAGCGGCTCAAAAATGAACTCTGGCTTGGGATTTGACGGCATCAAGTAACGGAGGTTCTGAGCAGACGTCTCTAACGCGAGTTTAAAAGAAGAGGCGTTAAGGTCGTGAGTGAAGAACGACGAGTCCATTGGAAACGAAGCGTCGGAGTTGTCAACAAGACACATCACGAAGTCTTGTTGGATTGTGGAAGAAGACAATGGAATGTAAGAAAGAGATAGTAATAGAAGCGTTACGAAAAACGCGTTTGCGTTTGTTATTATTACCGCAAACGCCATTTTTGCTTTGTTTTTATTTTGCTTATGAGGTTTTAAGTTTGTTGAAAGTTTCATATGTATGTGTTGGGTTTATATAGAGAGATGGAATGGGTTTATACGTAAAGTTGATGTAATAATCACGTCATGCTCTTTTGACTATAGTTTAGTGTTAATTACTTCTTTACCATTTTGGAATCATTATAGCTACTATTTTTATTGTTTAATTTTATAGCCTTTTGGAAGTGGTGTTTATCCTTTAAGTTTAACGAATCATTCCATCATGATTTCTTTCTTAGTCCGATCCTTTTATGCTGAAACATTATGCTAATATTAGAATTCGTAATTGCTACCGTGATCACATTTAATCATTTATGCATCTAAAAAAAATTTAGCCAGATATAAGAAGTAACCATGATTTCATTTTGTTGTCAATAATATATGCATTACATGTACATACTATCACAAAGAATTAGTCTACTGATGATTATATTCGTAATTTGCATAAAATCTATCTAATTAATGAAGTTAATTATATGCAACCAAATGACCATGCATTCTTATGTTGGTAATTTTTGTAAAAATGATGGATGGAAAACTCCTAAATAAGTTGGATTATTTATATCAAACATATTATCTTATATTCGCTTGTTTTAAAATAAATAATATGATATTTTACCCAGTAACACATTCTTTTACATGCTATTGCGTTATATATATAAATCAGATGCTAAAAATATCAAATATTTATGCCATCACATGTTAATGGGTAAATTAATAACATTCAGATCATGTAGCAAATTCACCCATTAATAAATTATATTGTATGAAATTATGCATGTGTAAAACCCCTTTCACAATAAAAAGAAAAGAAATTATGAATGTGTATAAGAGTATGATTAATGGGAGATTCAGAGAGATTTTTATGAGGGGTTCTTAGGATTTAAAAAATATAAATTTTATTGATAAACGTGTTTTCAAAACCCCTTTTTAAGAACCGGTTCTTAAATAACAGTTTTTAGAATCAGTCTCTTAATTTTAAAAACCTTTTCACTTTGATTTGCATAAAATTTGTAATAAAATATTAATAAGAACTCTATAAAAAGTTCTCCCATTAATCATGTTCTCAGAATCGGAAAATGTCCTCTCTGACTTACTAACTTACTGCCTTGCGAGATGTGTGAGTTCGTAGAAAAATCATAAAAAAATTTTAAAGGCTTAACTATTTTTTAAATTAAAATTATTTTATTTTATATTTCCTTGTCCACCCACGAGAGCAGGTTGCTAACCGAAACTGAAACACTATTGACATAAGCAGGGTTATTTCTCTCTAAAAAAATCATTGTATTCATGACAAACAAAAAAAAAATCTGTTAAGCTATAATTTGGTTTTATTATTAATTGAATATGACCCCAAGTTTGTGGAGAAATATATGGTGTTTGAAAGTAGGTAATAATTTGTGGGTTTAAACTTTGTAGGGACAAATTTCTTCATAATTTCAAAGATACAGACACCACCATCTCCAGTAATTGTGGCTAAAAAGTTAAATCCGTTTTCTTCAATTTATTCTTACATAACAATAAAATAGTATAACGTATTCTCCCCTACCCTCAAATTAGATATTACTTTTATCACAGATTTGATTTCATACATCTTAGAGAGCTGTCTTAAGTTCCATAATCAAATAAATACAGTGTCAAATTGTCCATTGCGCACTCTTTGATATATTACATTGAGCAATTTATAAACATCTTTATTTATCTTCTACCGGATTTTAAATCACCCTAATTACCAACAAACTTTTGAAATTAGACTTAGAATATGTAACCAGTATAGCCAAATTAAAAAATTTGGAAGACATACTGTAGTTAAGTTTGGGAAAGAATCATTTAGTTTTGAGGTCCTTTTAATAAGTTTAGAATAATCGTTTTGGGTTATTGATTAATGAGAGTGATATTGAGAAATTTTGGAAAAATGTCCTATTTATTTTTTGTAATAAAAAATACTTTCACTTTATTTCCTTTATTTACAAAAATAAAAATAATGTTTTTACTATAATAATCTTAAAAGGCTGAATAATAATTTTTAGAAAAACTCAATTTTAAAAAATAAAATCGATAATGATTTTTGAAGATAAAAATATAATTAAATACAAACTTTTTATTTTATTTTTTCTGGTTAATGTCTAGAGATTTATCTATGAGTATATAAAAATAAACATCTTTATCTCAAACCTTTTTTTAAATTATAATAATAATTATAATTATGCAAAAAAATTGTTTTTATTTATTAAAAATATAAATAACTTGTAAATCAAATGAGGACACAATTGTAATATCTTATAACGGAGAACATATGGTTCAATGCAAAATGGCCAACGGGACTAGGGTTGCTCATCATGGATATGCTTACATATATCCACTGTTTACATGATTGTGTTGCTCATGCATTACAATGCTATGTTCGGCCTACAAATAATATGTCTGTGCATTTGTTATCCAACCTCACAAATGTCTATCAGGTTTGCATCAACAACAACTCCACAATGATACATTGAAGATTTACATATAAACCAAGCCCGATACCATTTGATTTTTTTTCAGACATACAAACTCGTTTCTTTCTTCTATTTTCCATTATAGATTTAACAGTACTAACAGAATTAGAAACTTCAAAACCTTTTTTTTTGTCAACAATTAAACTTCAAGACCTTTATTATTAACAAATCAATCTAATGATGTTTCATTTAAACGTTTTTTTAGTAACCCTTATTATGTTTATTTTTTTTTTAAATATGTTTAAATGCAAGTTGATTAATCAGGTTTATGATTTTTTTGTCTAACAATTATAGATTAATTAAAATAGTTCAGAAATCAAAACTGATGGAATAGAGTTTACATGCATAACCAAATGCGAATAAAGTCTGCCACTGCGTGCTAATTTATTTGTTTTTAAATTTAACGAACGAGAAATTAAATAAAGAGAGAAATACATGAACAAATTCTTGATCCTCACAAAATCTTCTAGATGTATCGAAAAAACAGGTCAATCCGCTGGTGTAGAGACATCATCTTCACCAAATCTGAGGAATCTGTTAAGAATATTACTTCTGTTTTTTGTAATGCGATCATACTTGTCATGTCCCACATAAGAGCTTATAACTCGGCTTGTAAAAAGGAGATACACTTAGGAGTGTTACATGTCCACATGGTTGTTCTCTCCACTTCATCTTGAGAGCAGAACCAACATAATTCAGAGTAATTGTTTACTTCTTTTCACGTACCATGTACATGACATCGATATTTTAAAAAAATTAGAGACTGTCGTAAAACATCCTAAAAGATTTGATTAATTAGGTTTATGATATGAACAAAGTTAATCACGTTTATAATTCAGTTGACGTCTTTTAAATATAAGTTATAGATATAAGTATGTTGATAAATATGAATATAAAATTAACTTAAATATTGTTTTTGTATTTTTCTAGAAATCCAAAAAAATTGTGTGTATTTCTAGAAATAGGCAAAAGATTTATGATTTTATGAAAAGTTTTTCTTTTTTTCCGCCAATTAAGTTTCTATGTTATATAATCCATTAAATATTGAAACCACCAAACATTGAGCTCGAGTATCGACCATACTTGTGAATGCGTAGCCCACTTGAGAAGTCAACAAATTCAACCTATAAATAAGCATAATTTTTCTAAGTACTAAGCCTCAGTTTTTTCAACTCCCTTTCCCTTTAAGGAGATTCCCCAAAATCCCTTATGTTTACATTCTGTAGATTATGGAGTTTTGGTCATCCTTTCGTCGTTCCTAAATGAACTTTACTCGAATAGTTTTGCTGATAAATAAATAAAATGATATATATATTAAAAATCAATATCCAGATATTCACAAGAAATCGATTTTTACATTCAATATAACATTCTTTTTTAGAAATTATTCGATATAATTGAGAAATTTTATATGATGGCATCAAATAACCAAAAATTAATAGGACGTGGTTCGCCCGTGAGTACAAGTAATTTTCTTGATTAGTGTAAACATAAAATTGGTGTTTGGATATGTATGAGATATTTTTGTTTGGCCAGAAAAATCTGGTTTAAAAAAAAAAAGGAAAACTATCTACATACTACCATGGCAAAGTAAATAAAGTACATAATTATGACACAGACATGTTTTATTTACATTATTTTGTTTTATGATTATGAGTAAATTTTGGATTTCACAACATATATTAAATAAATAGTCTGTAAATTCGTAAACACTAAATAGTATTGCTTTAGGAATTGCATTGTTTTTGGGTAAGGGTCACCTAAATCAATAGTAAGATAAATAGTTATTGATAGTATTTGTGGCCAATTTGGGTCGACGATCTATTTCCGGTATCGGAGACGGGGATTGAGTCGACGGAGATTTTTTAATTAGAGAAGTCCGGTTAATTATTTTCTGGTTATTGTTAAACTAATAATAACCACAGATTATAAGGATTTAAGATTCTAACTTTGAATTTGTGTGAATTTAAGATTTAAACTTTTAATTTGTGGGTATTAAACAATTTAACTTTTGTTTTGGGTGAATATAAAACGAGATCTTAGTTCTGTGTGCATCTTATCGTATATGATAGTTTGCGTGTGGAAATAGATCGTCGACCCGGTCAATTTAGCTTAAAAGCAACAAAGTGGCACCAAAGCATTTGTCTAAAAGATGCAATGACATATGTGGCCCATACTTTTTCCCATAATCACACTTATAAATAATCACACTTGCATATTTTGACATAATCACACTTGTATCTTTTGACATGATCACATATATATATATATATATATATTAAACATGTCTCCAAGAGGTATTCTTACCCAAATACATTTTACCTTAAAAATCAACTTGAAATTGGACTGGTTTAGTTTAGACTTCGTTTAAAAAAAATGATCAGTTTGGTAACTAGAAAACATAACCAATGGTTAGAAGAAGTTGCTGAAAAATTATTGACTCTTTGACAGATGACGAATTTGCTTTAAGAATTATATAGCTGCTATGTGACATTTAATGAGGATTTTAGTTATTCCATTTTACAAAAAACAGTGAGTGCAGATGCAATCATAAGTATTTGTTAAACGGCTATTATTGTGACGAGGTAGCCTTACGGGCATTCACCATATACATACACATATATATATATATAATTTTTTAAAAACAAATATAGATCGTCTATAATCAATTAATCATCTAGATTTAAGCTATATATGCTCTATGTTAATAATTTATGAATATTTGTTTTATGTGATAGGAAACAAACTATTATACTGATGTTAGAGGACTCAATTAAACAGCTAAACTTTACAAACAAAATCAAGCATGGACTTACTCCATTTTCCATCTTATATATAATTTAAATTTTCATTTTAAATTGTGGTGTTTCATGTAAGTTATACACGTAAGAAACTCATACTAAGTTCTAATTGCTGTTTTATTTTCGAAAGAAAACACCAAGTTAGAATATAAGAAAATAACCTACTACGTAATTTCTTTTGTTGAAAATCAACTCTACCGACAATTCTTCTAGTCAATTGAAGAAAATTGGAGAAAATAATTTCAAAGATAATAGTACAAAATAAGTCAACTAATTTAATTTGAATTTATCTCAAATTTCTTCACAACTTTCGTAATTACAAATCTTCACAAATCTACAATAATAATAATAATATATAAAGACCTAATAGAAGAAATTTGTTGACTCTATATGGTGATTATGACTCTGGAAAGAGTTCATAACAAAAAAAAGGTTTGATTTAGTCATCTTTTTTGCAGAACCAACTCATAGATAAATATGAAATGGGGAACCGATGTTTCTCTTACATAATCGATCTAAATTCACATAATCAAACCAGAACATACTCTTTTTTATTACTAATGATTTTTCAAAACCAAAAAAAAAATACTTCTGTAGACTATGAATACATTTCTTGTTTAGATACAACAAAATAATTTCAACCGCTAAACAAACAAGGATTTGATGGTTTGGTGTGATTTGAAGAACGTACGATCTCGCTATCTACACGATCGATCCGCGTAAGTAGCATATCTTGCAGAATTTGGGTGTATTATATATTAAATAATTTTAAAGTTATTATATTTTTTGTTCAATGTGAAGTGTAATTGGAATTGAGAAATTGCGCCGGTTAATACGCAAATAGAAAAAGCATTCACAAATAGAAAAAGCATTCAAAAGCTCAAAAAAGAAACCATTTTATAGTACCTTCCAATGGATGCACTACCAACGTTTGGTGGATGGTCTTATAAATATACATAGAGACAAAGAGAGAGACCACATTTTATGGTCTTATGCGTATATGCTTATATACATCGATCTTATTTTAAAAAAAACTCGGCCAGTCCATTGTCTATATGAGAAAATAATTTAACTTATGACCGTGATGAATTTCTTAAATTAATTAAGCGATAGATTCAATAAATTAAATAATATAAAATATCATAACCAAAAAAAAAAACGAATAGCGCTTCGATCATATTTTTACTGTTATATTTGAATCATTGTCATTCGTAACTTTTTTTTTTTTTTTGAAACTGACGAATCTTAGAACGTTTGTAAAAGAGTGAAACTAAACACAATCAATGTAAACTCTCTTACTAAGAAGTAGTTTAGTTTCAGCAATATGTTTATAACTTTTGTAGCAACGTCTCTTTTTTTTTTTTGTAGTGTTTGCTATATTACCATTAGATGATATTTAAAAAATAATTATCTTATTAAAAGAATGATCTTTAATCACCACAAGCAAATATAGTTCTTGCAGCTTTTTAAGGTCGATAGTTAATAGTTTCATATACGACACCATAACAACCTACATTTTTAAAGTGTACAGACATTTTTATAGGTGAGTTAGGTAAATAGCATGAAATGGGTTAGTATTTAACTATTTAAGTAATGACAATTGACAGAGTTTTTATAAGTAAATAGCAAAAAGATACCAGTAAAACACTTTTTAAACATATTTTGGTATTCTAGTAAATGGATTTACGAATCTCCAACATACTAAATCATTATATCGTTTTTTTATTAACTCTAAAATAAACGCTAATATGACGGAAATATAGATCCAACCGAAAACTCTCCATAGAAAAATAATATGATATTGTTAAGTTTAGACTTGATTTAATAATGCTTCTGTTGTTGGATCTTAACCAACGTATTTTTTTGTCTCTATCTTAAACAACATATAAACATATATATATATATATACAGAGAGGTAAAGTAAAGTCTATCTCTACTAAGAATATAATATATTTAAATCTCTTAATATAAATCTATATCTACTTAGATCTTTTCTACTCATAGATACGGAAAAAATGATTTAAATTATATAAGTAACCTATATAAAACGTCTATATGATAAATTAGATGTCTATCAAAAAAACAAAAAAAATGCTTTAAAATCACTTTTATTCACTTGGAAATAAGTATTTTTGTCATTTACTTAGTTGCTTTCCCAACTCTTGTTATTGAGTGCAACTAATTTATATGAACTTATAGTTTTGTTTGTACGTAGTGTTTTTTTTTTTATTAATATTTTTGTACATACGTAGTTGCCTAAATAAAACACTAAAAACGTACACATTCTATTTTTCATAGAGTAATACACCTTCAAAAAAATTCGTTCTAAAGTTTGACTACACTAGTACACTTTTTGGTTGTGTGTTTACAAAGTATTTTACCAGTTCTGTAAATATATCAGTGCAATTGATGATAATATATACAATCGGACACCGAGAACAAACCATCAGTCAAACTTAAAAGATAGTCTTCTAGTTTCACCAACCGGCACATGATCGGCATGCAAATTCTTCAGTTTAATATAACAATCAAGGACACATAACAAAACAAATTTCATAAATTCTAATTAAATTCTCTGTATGGGTTGTTATCTCCGGATTGCATGTTTTCTGTTTTGAATTATTATATTATTTACAAGAGTCGAGACATACTAAACACGTCATGATCCACTGTTACTCACATTCTCATAGATAATGCTTGCCATAAGATACCAAAAGTAAATAAATGTTAGCACTATTGGTTTGATATGGTGGTTGGGTCGTGTCAATTCCGATTTAATCTGTCGATTTAAGTGCCATGAGAATATCGCAGAGCCGAATTAATTATATTCAACAACAAAAATAATATTTGATGTCGACCATTAGAACAAACATGGGCTTAAACATTTGGTTGATATTTTCACACGGATCATTGTAAATTTTGGGTGCTAGTCCTATACTCAAGTTTTTTAATATGACATCAAACTCCTCAAATGTTTGAAATGAAATAAATTAAGATATAAAACATTTAACAAAACCTAGTTCACATGTAAGTTTAGCCATAAAGCTGCAAACTAACATACTTACACTCGCACGCCCAAGCAGCAAGCACCTACACAAGTAGTCACATATATCTATATTTTATTACATAATGCTAAATATATATCTTCTGGATAAGATTAACATCACGAGAACAAATATTATAATTTATTGAAGATTGTTAATGATATAAAATGTCTTATAATCATGAATCATGATGATATGAAAAAAGCAATAAATGTATTTTCTATCCGTTTTATGTTCTTTTTATCCTTTATATCCTTTTCTAGATCATGTATCTCATTTTACATTATAGTAGGAAAAAGTGAACATATATTTTCTTGTGTGGTTAATCTTAATAAGAAAATGATAACAGAGATATTTTGAAGCTCAGTTCAGGCTCAGGATACCTTCTTAATATGAAGAATTTGAAACCATTTTTCTCTAATGACTCTCACTAGCCCTAGGTAAAATATTCATTAGATTCTCTTCGTTTTGATATTTGATTTGATTCGAATCGAAAAATCTGAATATTCGTAAGTTTCGAAGCATCAGAAATAACAAAATACAGTATTCGTAGAAAATGAAGCAAATAACAAATATCAATTATGGAAACACCAAATATTCGCTTTGATTCGAATATATTATATATATATATATATAAGAAAAAATGATTCTTAGCTACACGAACTATTAACTTCGCATAGTGACATGCAGAAAGTATCATGTGTCATGTGTCCAGCTACACCAAATATTATGACATACACGAAGTATCAAAAATTATATGCACAACACCATAATCATTTTTACGATTTTACTTTAAAATCATCATATTTGCTTTTACATATAATAAATATAATATTTTGTGTATTATTTTAGAAATCATATAATAAATATGTTCTAAAATATTTATAAAAATCAACTTGAAATGTTTTATATTACATTTTCTTTTATATTTTTAGAATAAAATTTATCTTACTAATTTAATTTTTATCTAATGTAGGAGTGGACACGGATTTGATATCATGGAATTTCAGAATATTAAATTTAATCCGTTAGATCCAAAAAAATAATTAACTAGATCTGTCCAAAATAGGTCAAAATTAAATAGTAATATGATTTTTTTTGTCCTAGGTCTCTCTGAATGACTCTTATAAGACGGAACATCAATAGTAAAGTAATATTTATATTACTATTCTAATTTTTATATAATTTGAACATATCCAAGTAATTTGTTTTGGATCCGATGGACCGAATTTTGTATTCTAAGATTCTAAAATATGAAATCCTTGTCCACTTCTACACTATATACATATTAAAATATTAATATATATTTTATTTTAACAATATAAATTAATATAAAATATTTCAAGTTGATTTTTATAAAGATTTAGAACATATTGTTTTGTTAATGGTTCAATGTTAGAACATATTTATTGTATAATTTCTAAAATAATATACAAAAAATTTTAAATGAAATTATTTTTGTTGATATTTTGATCAATTATTATATTCATTATATAATATACAAAATATTATATATATATATGTGTATGTAAAAGCAGATCTGATGATTTTAAATTAAAATAGTAAAAATGATTATGGTGTTGCGCATATAATTTTTGATACTTCGTGTATGTCACAATACTTGGTGTAGTTGAGCATATGACACATGATACTTTATGCATGTCACTATGCGAAGTTAATAGTTCGTGTAGTTATGGAAACATTAAATTAGTTCGCATGTGTAAGTATGTGGTGGCTAATAGTTCGTGTAGCTAAGAATCATTTTTCTTATATATAATTATAGATATACATAATATTCTTTATTTAGGTTTAGTTAATAACTTCTTATGTTTATAGTTTGTTCTTGTGTTAGTGTTTTATTTTATTTTTATTATGTTTTGTCTACAGATTTAGAATTGCAAGAGATGAAGATAAGGAAAGCTATGTTAAGCTATTTTGTGTTAAGATCTTAGTTTGATCATTTTTCATCATATGATGCTAATGAATGTGCTACAACAATCAGATTTAGTTTTTGGAATTTATTGTGAAACATGTCAAAAACAAAATTCAATATTTAAGCTTATATTATTTTTATGTATTGTGTATATTAAAAAAAAAAAGGTCTTAAACGAATCGAAGCGAATATTCGCAAATATCATAAAAAATTTTGAATATTCGAAAATTTTCGAATCAAAACGAATTATAATATCATGTATTCGGCTGAGACAAACCGAATCAAAAGTAGTGAAATTTTTTTGAATATTCGCTTCATACTCAGGACTACCTATCACTGCCTTGAAATTTATAAACCATAAACCAATACTATATATATATATATATATTATTCTTGATGGACTAATAAGTCAAACTTTTTCCAAGACTATGGTTAATTGACATTTACACTCTCGAGCAGACAATCTACTTTTGTTATAAATGCTGATCTAAAAAATAACTACTAAACAATAATGAACAAACAATTTATTAGACAACATGAAGCAGGAAAACTAAAATGTTAATACCTCTGCTTTAAAACGACCGAATTTAAAGATGTTTTTATTATATATAGTTAAGTTTTTAGCTTAAGAATCAATCTAGTATGAAGTTCCTCCTAACTACTAAGCATAGTATAACTTTAAATTGAAATGTTGACAAAAGCTATACAGTAGAACCTCTATAAATTAATACTCGATAAATTAATAAATACTATAAATTAATTAAAATTTACTGGTCTCAAGTTAGGCCAGTGTAAAAAAATGAACAAAATTCGATAAGATAATAAGATAATAATTATTTTAGAATCTCTATGTAAATATATGGTCTCATTAATAACATAAATTAATAATCATGTAAATTTTCATATATATATATATAAAGACAATATAATTTTGTTTTTATGATTTATGTTAGAACTCATAAATAATTTTTTTATATAAAAAAATATTATGTTATATTTTAAACTATCTTATTATTATAATATAAATAAATTTATAAAATAAAACAAACTTTTCTATAAATTTTAAATTATAAATATGTATAATTTTTATTTCAATAGTTGTATAGACTGTTTAAATACAACAGTTAAAGTTACTAATCATAAATTTAAAATTTATGTTAATTATTTATATAAGTGAATTAATTTATATCTTTGTTATTTATTATCAAAATAATTTAATTTTATTTTAAATTTTAAACTTTCAAGTTTAAAACTATTAAAATTTATAATATCTAATACATTAATTTTATTTAGATCAAAAAATTTTAAATTATTTATTTTTTATTTTTGACAAAAATCTTTATAAATTAATAAATATTATTTTATACTATATATTAATATTTTTTAATTTATAAATAAATTAATATTACTATAAATTAATAAAATATTATAATTTTAACATTATTAATTTATAGAGGTTTTCCTGTATCTTAGTTACCATTTTTGTAAACCACCGTCGTCCCAACTACTTATTTTTTTCCTGTTGACCTACCCAATAAAGACTTCAAATTTACATTTATTATGGAGAAGACTTCTTTTACGGAGTGTAGATTTAAAATCTTATGATTTGAACAAAACAAAAAAAAAGATTAAAAATCTTCTCCAATCTATTACTCCATTAATATATATATATATATATATAAGATATACAAAATTTAAACATGAAATTTGATGGATCATTTTGTAAATAAAACAAATTATTCTAAAATGGAGATATGGGTCATTGGAGATTGTTTTCCTCTAAATTGGGGGTTTAGAATGGGATTTGGAGTTGGAAATGTCCTAAGAGTATCTGCACTAGATCTAGATGGTAACTGAAAATTTACAATAGACACTGGATTTCTTTGTCCAAGTAAAAAGGTACACAATACGTATGTTTTAACTTTGTTATTTAGCTACTGCTGAGATGCATTTTTTCTGCCATGTTATATTTTTATGAAGACATAATTTATTAACTAAAGATTTACAACGGTTGTACTCATATCATTTAATTGTTGATTAAGACGTAATTTTTTGAGCCCGTTCGTGTGTTTCGTGTATTTTGTGATTTGCGTCTATATTTATGCTCGATAAAAAGTTGTTTTTTTTTCTGTTAAGAAGGATTTCTTGTAGAGAATATCGTCATGACACAAATAAAATCAATTATGGCCAAGGAAGGTGGCCTAAGTAAAAAGCATCAAACGAAAATTCATAATGATTAATGCAACCTTTCAAAAAAAATATTAACGATTATAAATATAACATATATTTTACGAGGAGACGGGCGGCTTTAAGTGAAAAACTTATCAAACAAAGAGTAATTAATAAGTTTTCCATATTTTTTAGACAATTAGAGTTAATAAAAGAGACGTAATCATCATTAAATATTTATTAAAATTGTTAATATTGGTAGAAAAAAAAGAAATTATGGAGAAGAGACACGATTATAAGGGAAAACTATCAAACAAAGAGTCATATGAATGGACACAAATTTTTATATTTAAAAAAAATAGAAATATAAAATCTACTTTTTACTAAGAGTTATAATAAAGATATGTAACCTTCAAAAATATTGATCTAGATTGTTATTATTAGTAGATTTTTGAAAGAAAAAAAATGATTACCTATTCTCTTAAAATGTATAATAGCCTGATTTTACGGAGATGGCCAAATCTGAACTCGTCCTTGCAAAAGAAGGTATATCTCCTACAAGATTCATCTTCTTAAACCAATGACAGATGGTTTCAACTCCAAGATAGGCAAAGAGTACAGTCAACCTCCACCAGCAACAGCGATAATGGCCGGAAACAACCATTGTGTTTCTTTGCAACGCGGTATGGTCACCCAAGACGCCGCAACATAAGCAGTTGCCATGAAACCTACAGAAATCCACATCATTCTGTGCGTGGTTACCAGTAATCTCTTCAAGGGTTTCCTCTTGTAAGGTATGATGCTAACGAGAAGAATAACGATGCACAATGACGTGAACAGTGCAATGTTGTTGCATATCGCAAAGACCTTAAATGTTGTCGTTTTGCCCACTACGGATTTGCCTCTCCATGGCCCCTCTTGGTAGACGCCTCCAGGAGGATTTATCCCACCCGCATAAGCAACTGAAGCAATTAAGACAGCTACTACCGCAATCGTATTTCTTGCGTTTTGTAATGCTTCTATATGCATCTCATATTCCAAGCTCTCACGACCTTTTTTCTCTGCCAGTTTTTTCTTTTTCTTTTTCTCTACTATCTCGGTTGTGTTCATTCCGATTAGCGTAAGCAACTCTATTACCTCGTCTTCATGAGAGTTTATGCGTGCTTCATTGTTCTCAATATACACCTCTTCTGAAGTCACAGTGCCAAATCTCAGCCACTTTGATAACAACTCAAAGTCTTGGGCTTGTCCAGGGAGAAGTTGAAAAGCTGCCAAACCCATCTTATTTTGGTACATGATATCCACTATCTTCTTACTTACAATGTAACGTATAAGCTGCAATTTACACTAGTAAAATGTGAGGAGAAAAAATAAAAGAAGATTAAAGCACACAAGAAACCCCAAAACCCATCATATATTTTATTATTTCATTATTTTTTCTAGATTACCAAGTTTCAAATACGAGCTCTGCTATTATGTCAATGTATAAAGATTTTCGGCTCTAAATCCATTGACAAATATCATATCTCTAATATTCATTGAATATTCCATCTTATAATGATATGACCTTGTGCTTTAGATTGAGATCTCGTAACCGGAGCCTGGTTAATCACTTAAGAATAGATAAGAAGAATTTAGCAAAAGCTTCTTTTAATCCTAGTCTCTCTTAAGAATAAGGTTAATGATCCCGTTCTTTATTCATCATAAGACCCTTGGGTCACGATACAATTCCCCTAGACTTATTAAAATGGAAAACCTCTAAGCCAAACCCAAAATTAAGGAAAACACCCAAAACCATTATTCTAATCCAGAAAGGAAAACTGACATTGTGACTTCTTTCTTTTTTGGGACTTGAGTCCATAACGTCCATGTTATAGTCAATGTATTCCTTACATAAGAGTATATGAAAAGTCAAATTTTGTGACTAAAAAGTGCTTTGGGATTAAAAAGGAGAGAGCGACAAAGAAAACTACTCACCGGAGCATCACCAGCGACGGAGGCAGCAACATGTAAGACAGTGTCGCCATTTTCATCTGTTTGCTGTAGAAGAATTTGGCTGTTAATGCCCAAACTCTCCGCCATGAAAACGAAGGCATCCATATTTTCATTTCGAGCAGCAAGATGAAAGACTGTCTCTTCTGACGGAGTGAGAGTGCTGAAAGACAATGGAACCTTGTCCAAGAACTCCTCCAGGATTGCAACGGAGCCCCTGAGGACCGCCAAATGCAGAGGCGATAAACCTTTGGGGTTAAGTGCTTCTTCTAGTCTTTGATCCATCCCTAACAATATACTTGTCAGTTCAAGGTCTCCTTTATCACACGCATAATGCAGTAGTGTTGATTGTATGCCACCTCTGACCACCCAAGCGTTTTCCCTAGCTAGGTCTGGGGATCTCTCCAGTATAATCCCTGCGATACCTGATCATTGATCCGAAAACACTATAGTGAGCCAATGAGTTTTAAACAAGATTACAAAAAAAATGTTGAGCGCACACTAGAAACAAACCAGTGGATCCATTTGATATGGCTAATCTAAGTTCATGGAGACCGATTGATTGTGTCTTTTCGGCAATGAGTCTGGCAGCTTCCACGGAATTGTTATGGCAAGCTAAGTGGAGTGGTGTTTGGTTGTTGTTGTTACGCGCTGAACACAGTTCCAATCCAGTCTCTAACATCTGCGAAACTATGTTTACGTCTCCATTGACAGCAGCAAGATCATGCAAAGGTGTGTTTCCCAATGTGTTGCGGGAACTGACAAGGGAAGGTCGGAGCTCAATAATCTTGGAGACGAGTTCTCGGTGACCAAGCTTCGCAGCCATGTGCAAAACCGTGTTGTTCAGGCAATCTTGATCATCTTCGTTTCTCTCGTCCAGCGACGATTCTCTCTCTTCTACCAAACCAAGAAAAGCTGAAAAGTCATTGTCAAGGATCGCATGGAAGATGGGATGCATCTTTTCTCAAGGAATGTAGCAAGAAAATTCTTACTCTAGAAGGGAGATCCCAAATGGATGTTATATATTTTTTACGATGACTTAGCGTAGACCATAAGAGTTGACCTCTTACGATACCAAAAACACATTTATATTTAAACAGCAAGTGGCAGCTCATCAGTGATCCCCATCTACTTATCTCACCAATTTAAAGATGTTTTTAATTTTTTTTTTTTTCTTTTGGTAATTGGGAAACACACCTTTTACAATTTTAAATTAAAAAAAATTTTGGGGAAATTTAAAAGATGTTTTTTTTTTCTTTGGTAACGTTAAATTGAATTGTTGACAAGACATAATTGCACAAGGCATAACTAGCGATAGCTTAGTCATCAATTTTGTAAACGACCTCCCAACTACTTCTTTTTTACTAGTTAACAAAGACTTCAAATTTTCATTTATTAGTTACGGAGTGTAGATCTAAAATCTTCCATTTGCACAAAAATAATAATCTAAAATCTACTCATTTGCACCAAAAAAATAAGATTAAAAAAATCTTCTCTAACCTGTTACTCCGTTAATACTAAAATAAATCTACACAAAATTTTGTATTGGTACAAAACTAAAACACAAAATTTGATAGATTATTTTGTAAATAAAAATATGCACTTTAAATTGAATACTTTTGTTTTGTATTAGTACTATTCATTACTCCATTTTAGAATCACTGGATGAGATTTTCATCGGATTATTACAATGGTGAATTGGTGATTGAAATGATGATATTTAAGAAAATTACAATGGACAATGGATTTCTATATTAACATCTAAATTTGAATCTTATCAAATGAACTTCTATTTCTACCTCATAAACATGTGGTCTATCAGTCTGGGGTTGTATGTTATTTTTGACACATTAATTATTAGTATATCCGTTTACAAAATCTCAGCATTCAACAATAAAATACTAAAAAGATGTATTGGAATGGCATTTGGAGAGATTTGAGTTTTAGTGACAAATCATGTGCTATTGAAACATGCCAATGTTATTGGATTGATAATTATAGAATTGGATATCAAATTGTCTGTTTTATTCCAAGATCAAAGACTCCTATTTATACAAGTGTGTTCTATACGAAGTTTTTCGTGTTCTTTTAGAGTTCCGTTTCTAAACAATGATCAAAGTCCTAAATACCCTTAATGTTTGTAACGTAATACTCTCCCTCACATTTGAGCGTGGAGATCTTGAACGTCCAACTTGGACATGAGATAATGAAACTGGGTACGACCTAGTGCTTTGGTCATAATAGCGGCTAGTTGATCATTTGTACGGACATGTGCAGTGACGATGAGTCCTGCTTTAATGGCGTCACGGACAGCATGACAATCAGATTTGAAGTGTTTTGTGCGCTCATGAAACACTGGATTTACAGCAATGTAAAGAGCCGCCTTATTATCACAAAATAAACGAGCTGGCGCAGCTTGTTCAACACCCAATCCTTGCAACATACGCCGGAGCCACTTGATTTCATGAAGAGCAACGGAAATAGCTCGATATTCTGCTTTGGCGGAAGAATAAGAGACCGTACCCTGTTTCTTTGTTTTCCAAGATATCGGAGAATCACCAAGTAAAAACAACAAATGCACTGAGAGACCGACGTGTAAGCGGGCACGAGTTGTAGTCACTGTCACAATAGACGTTTAAGGTCAAATCACTGTCAGATTTGAGAAGCACACCCATACCAGGAGATCCTTTCAAAAAACTAACAACCCGAAGTGCAGCATCCCAATGAGCTACCCGCGGAGCTTGCATAAATTGTGAAAGAACATGCACAGAATAACTTAAGTCAGGACGTATGTGTGTAAGATAAATTAAGCGGCCAACCAAGAGGTCTATCATCAAGAGCAAGCTGATGATTTTGTTCGAGAGGAGTAGAGAACGGCTTAGAGCCCAAGAGACCAATATCGGCGATTGTATGCAAGGCATATTTTCTTTGAGACAAATAAATTCCTTCGGAGCCACAACTGACCTCAATACCAAGAAAATACTTGAGCTTGCCTAGATCTTTCATGGAGAAACAACGGCTCAAATACTCCTTAAATTTCTACAACATGTAAGCATCGTTACCACAAAGAATCAAGTCATCCATATAAATAAGTACCCAAAGTTTGATGTTATTCTTGGTGTAGAAGAAGAGAGAATAATCATCATAGGACTGAACGAAGCCAAACTTTAGCAAAGCGTCAGATAGTTTTTTGAACCAACAGCGGAGCACTTGTTTGAGGCCTTACAAAGACTTTCGAAGACGACAAACTTTGTCAGGATAGGTGTGACGAAAACCTGGAAGAAGTTTCATGTAGACTTTTTCTTCGAGATCTCCATGGAGAAATGCATTATTAACGTCCATTTGATAGACTTCCCAATGTCGAGAAGTGACCAAACGAAGAAGTGTACGTACTGTAGTTATCTTAACAACGGGAGCAAAAGTTTTGGTTTAATCTTCTCCCTCGACTTGATTATTCCCGAGAGCAACAAGACGCGCTTTGTAACATTCAATAGAACCATCAGCATTGTATTTAGTCTTGTAAACCCATTGAGAACTAAGAGCTACTTTATTAGCTGGTAAATCAACAATATCCCACGTACGTTTGGTTTCGAGAGCTCCAACCTCTTTTGTCATAGCATTAATCCATACTTTAATCTGCACAGCTTCTTTAAAATGCTTGGGCTCTTTGGCAGCTGTAATCGCAGCAAGAAAAACTCGATGCCCAGGGGAAAAGTTAGCATCCAAAATATAGTCCGTCAAAGAATACAAGGAATTACCTGGAACCGTAGTCGAAGACTGAGAAGTGAAGACCGAGAGAGCGTGAACAGGGTTATTATTTTCACAAGTGACATTGTAGGTGAAGTAATCATGCAACCGAACCGATGGAGTTCTCACACATTGACTAACACGAGGTAGAACTGGGGAAACAACCGGCTGTTCTGGAATAGTAGGTGCCACTACCGGTGAAGGAGAGGAGACACTAGGCGGAACAACCACTGGTGTTGTCACAATGACTGGAGGCACAACAGCTGGGGGAACCGCTCCTAAGGGAACCGAAGAATTAATGGGTGAAGAGTCTTATTGGGATATATCAACAGTAGTAACGTAAGGACTCCCCCTTAGTATAGGCACCGGAAATGAGGAGACAAGCCAATCTTCATCACCGATAATAAGACTAACAGATTGCGAAGTAGGAACAGTATCCGTTTGATAGGGAAAAATATTCTCCCATAAAACCATATCACGAGACACAAGAAATTCATTGCGCTCAATATCAAAAACTTTTCATCCTTTTTTACCAAATGGATACCCAACAAAAATACAAAGCCGACTTCTTTCTCCAAACTTATCTTTATCTCTTGTAACCCGATGAACATAACAGGCGGAGCCAAAAACTTTCAACTGATTGTAAGCGGGTTGAACACCATGTAACACTTCATACGATTGATAACATACGCGGCAGTACGAATCGCTTTTCTCCAAAACTTGATAGGCAAATGTGCTTGAAACAACAAGGCACGAGCAACATTAAGAATATGGCGATGCTTTCTTTTGACCCGACCATTCTGCTGCGGTGTTCCAACACATGAGGTTTGATGAAGAATCCCATGTTGCCGAAAATAAGGGGAGACACACATGAATTATGTGCCATTATCGCTGCGAACTGTTTTAACCGTCTTACCAAATTGTTTTTCCGTGTAAGCGAGAAAATTTGTCAAAACACCCCGTACTTCTGATTTTTCTAGCAGCAAATAAGTCCAAACTGCTCGGAAAAAATCATCCACTATCATAAAAAAATAAACAGCACCACACGAAGAAGGAACACGATAAGGTCCCCAAACATCACAATGAATTAGAGAAAAACACTCGGTTGTTTTATTGAAACTGTCAGGAAACACTTTCCGAGGTTGCTTAGCTCGAAAACAAATGTCACAAGACTGAGAACTAGCAGATGTCGAAGCACCAGAAACAAAAGGTAAATTAGAAAGCATGGAAAAGGAAGGATGACCCAAACAAAGATGCCACAATGCTTGATCTGAAGTGAAGTCCGCACTATGTATTTTTGCTAAATCAACCTCAGTAAAATAATAAACCCCATCACGCTTTTCACCGGCTCCAATCAGCATCCTCAGAAAAACGGTCCTGTAAAACATAAAGTGTATTAGTAAACAACGCCACACGCTATGTTTGATTCAGAATTTTTGAAACCGATATAAGAGTGCAATTCAACGATGGAACAAACAACACATTTGTCAAAGACACGGTTTCGGACAAAGACAACACTCCCATACACATTGACATGGTTTTACTACCATTAGCAAATCCCACTGCACACGGAGATATACTCGTAATGTTATGTAAGAGATCAAAGTTTCCAGTCATATGACGTGAAGCTCATGAGTCTAAAATAACATCACCAAGATCTTTCTTACCAGACAATTTGTCACATTACCAGCACTTTGATTTTTCTGCGAGTAAAAGATGTAAAGTCTTCCATTGATCTTGCGTTAGCTTAGGAAAGTTGGAAGCATTGGAGCTGGTGGCATGAGCAACATAAACTTGACCCCTGCCACGACCAGATGCTACAACAGTAACCCATCCACGACCACGACTGCTCATCCTGCCTCGATCCTGTTTTTCAGAGTGATCAGTCCACCATTCCGAGAATCCGATTATGTGCCAGTAGTCCTTTTTCTCGTGACCAGGTCTACTGCAGTGTGCACAAACCACTTGACGATCTTTGTTTTTAAGAATGGAGTTGTCTGATTTGTTTGAAGACGAATAATTAGCTCGACCAAAAAAAGCAGCGACCTCCGATGATTGAGCTTGACTAGCTCCTCGCGCAGGAAAACCCACTATATCCTGTCGATGCTCGTGAGAACGAGAGTTTGAAAGATGATGTTCTTCTTGTATAACCCGTGAGTAAGCTTCACTAAGAGATGGCAATGGATCACTTCTAACAAGCGTGGTGCATAAGCTACCAAATCTTGAATCATCAAGCCCCATAACAAACTGGTGAAGCTTTTCTTCTTCTCTTTCCTTAAAAATTTCTTGAGAAGCTCCATAACTACACACATGCAAAGGTCTGTATGCTTGCAATTCTTCCCACAAGGCGCACAAACGCCCATAAAACACGACAACGGCTTGACCATCTTGTCTACATCCATCGAGCTCAGCTTTGAGTTGATGAATTCTCACCTTATTTCCTACTGAGAAACGCCCCTTCAATTCCTTCCACAACTAATGAGCATCCGATATGAACGTCACCGTAGACTTTACTTTCAGTTCGATCAAAGCCCTTATCCACCCAACAACCATAGAATTGACGACTTCCCAATTTTCAAGATCTGGATCTTCGGCGAAGGGTTTTCTCAATGAACCATTGATGAAACAAGACTTCCTTTTAGCTTGAATGGTATTACGCATCTCCCTAGCCCATTCGTTGCAATTATCTCCATTCAAAAAAATCAAAGATATCATGGCATCTGGATTATCTGAGCTTGCAAGTGTATATGGCGATGGCTTTGTCGAAACTATCGACGCCTCTACAGTTTTGTCACCCAAGGCTACTCTTAACCAAAGAGAAAACAAGCGACTCGATCAAGAACTGTGAAGAAACGATCAACTTGATCGATAAAAAAAACAAAGTTTTTTTTTTTTTATGATCCTTGCTCTGATACCATATAGAATTGGATACCAAACTGTCTGTGTCTTATTCCAAGATCAAAGACTCCTATTTATACAAGTTTGTTCTATAGGAAGCTCTTCGTGTTCTTTTAAAGTTCCGTTTCTAAACAATGATCAAAGTCCTAAATACCCTTAATGTTTGTAACGTAATAATAATTTTAAATTATACACTTAAATTTACTGTTATTAAAAACATGATTATAAGTTGATTTAAAAGTTTCAATTGAGATTTGGAGAGATTTCTTAGTAAAAAAATACAAAGAACCAAATTCCATTGTTTTATGTGGGATTTCAGAAAATTTAATAATAAAATTCCTAATTTATGAAACTTTCACCAAATCATCTCAAAACTTATTAAATTTTAAATCTCTCTAAATATTCAATTCTATACACCCCCTTAAATAGCATGCTAAAAATTATAGTGCAAAAGTATAAACTTTTGCTGGTAGCTTTTAGTTAGTATTTGCTGATAGCAACTTATGAATTTATTGTTTTCTTAAATAATTGTCCGTGTATTTACCACATAAAACTCCAAAAGAAATTGCAAAAGCAAGATCCGCCCAAGTTTAAAGTCTCAATTTTTTAAAAAATTAAAAAGTCGCAATTTCAAAAGACATAAAACGATTGTTTCTTTATACATACCGTGAAAGTTGAAAGTTGAAACTAACAAAATTGACATTTTTAAAAATTTGAACATCCGCAAATAGCTCTAAACCGATGGGTCTCGGCCCAGTATTTACAAATATGGGCCGCAACGTTTTACCTCGCACATTCTTTTTCACGTTTTACCTCTTCGACGGTTCGATCACACATCAAATATCTCAATCTAGAAAAGAAAAAAAAAAACCGAAAGACTGTATAGAACGATGTCGAAATTCCCAACAAACCGTGTATTCTCCGAGATTTATCCATTTATTAAGCTATTAAACCGAAATATCTACCGGTTCATTGTACAGTACCTTCGCCAAATTAGCAACAGAAACAAATAAACTATTCTAATCTCCCGATCGCGGCGCTGGTTACGTTCCCGGCGCCGGAAAACCCACCTCAACCGCCGCGTCTCAGCTAGTGAGCATGTCTTCTCTTCTTCCTCGTATACTTTACTCACTAACGTTAAAATTAAGGTTTGATTACAAACTAAAAAAAATAAGATTACTGAAATTTTTCAACTAAAGATTGCTGAAAAAAATTAACTTAAGCACGTCACTTTCAATGGTACAAGGCCGGCGAGATTTCTTCAACTCTAGTCTTCTTCAATTTCGATAAACAAAACAAATAAAAAACTGCCAAAAAAGAAAATGAGAATAGTCGTCTCTCTGACTCTGACTTCTCTTTAAAATGATAAGTCAAAAAAAAAAAAAAAAGAGAGGAGCCATTGATTCCACGGTGCTTCCTCTTAGCTTGTGAATGGTATAATAACAGAAACTCTTCTTGATTCTGACTTTGTCTCTCTTATTTTACCAAGTCTTTCTTTTTTTTTCTTGTCCCCACCATAGTTGCAATTCTTGATTTCTCTCTTGAGGTTTTGAATTTATTTTTGGGTTTATTTGGTCTTCTACTGATCTTGATTTTCAATTCAGTTGTTGTTTCTTCTAAAGATTTGAGCTTTCCCTTTGAGAGATAACTTGTTGGAGAAGGCAAATGGGAGCTGTTTGTTCTTGTGTGTTTAAAGATGATAAGAAGAAGTTGAGATCTAACGATGATAAGTCAAGAGGTTTATCTGGGAAATTAAAGTCTATGCAAAGAATAAAAACCTCTGATTCTTATTATTCAGATAATTATGGAAGCTCAAGAAGGAAAAATTCTAAGCCTGATGAGATTCTTTTCAACTTTTCCGGTGAACTTGTCCCAGTTCCTCAATTAAGAAACGATTCTACCAAGGTTTTTTTTGTTGTTAGGATGTTCAATTTCTCTGAAGACACATGCTTGATGATTTCTAATCTTGTATTGATGAAAATTTTGTTTTTTGGACAGTTTATGCAGAGGAACTCGTTTATGGGACGAGCTGGTGTTATGGGGTTAGAGAAGGCTGTTGAAGTTCTAGACACGTTGGGAAGTAGCATGTCTAGTATGAAGACGAAGAACGGGTTTCTCTCTGGTACTGTTACATCGTCCCGTGATGGTAAAGTCTCTATATTGGCCTTTGAAGTAGCCAACACAATAGCCAAAGGTGCAGCTTTGTTGCAATCTTTATCTGAAGAGAATCTTAAGCTCATGAAGAAAGATATGTTACGTTCCAAGGGAGTTAAGAAGTTGGTTTCTACTGATACTGCAGAGTTGCAAATTCTTGCTGCTTCTGACAAAAGGTTTGTTTTTTATAAATTTATTATCCTTGTTTTGCATTTGGTTCATTTTTTCTTTGTTTAATCATATAATAATTTTTTGTAGGGAGGAACTTGATATTTTCTCTGGAGAGGTGATCAGATTTGGCAATATGTGCAAAGATTTACAGTGGCATAATCTTGACCGATATTTTACAAAGTAAGTTTTAATCTTGTGACGAGTTAGTAATTTTTAATGCTATTCTAGTGGAGTTTCATTGTGCACTGGTCTATAACGTTTCAGGCTTGACACAGAGAACTCACAGAATAAACTTCTCAAAGATGAGACAGAAGCAAGGATGCAAGAGCTCGTCTCTCTTGCCCGATTCACTTCTGTATGTTTTGGTTTTTTTCTTCACTTCAAAACTCTTACATGACCTATATTTTTTCTGGGGGATTTGAAACTAACTTGCATTTGCTTTATCAGGAGTTATATCACGAGTGGCAAGCTTTGGATAGGTTTGAACAAGATTACAGAAGAAAGCGTGCAGAAGTAGAGTCTTTAAACCTCCCTAAGAAAGGTTGGTATCACTGTTTATTTGATCAGCTCTAGCTCTTTACAGACTCATGATTTCATTTTCTTTTTCCTACATGTAGGAGAGAGTATTGTCATCTTACAAAGTGAACTAAAACAACAGAGGAAACTCGTGAGGAGCTTAAAGAAGAAATCGCTCTGGTCCCGGAATCTAGAAGAGGTAAGTGATTCTTGAATTGTAGTATCTTAGTGTGTGGTATATATGACAGTTAGTTTCAATATTATCTTGTGTTGCAGATAATTGAGAATCTTGTGGATGTGGTTTGCTATATACGTCAAACGATTGTGGAAGTTTTTGGCAACAACGGTAATGATTCTTTGTACTTATGGTCTTATGATAGTGACCTTACTTCTGAAAAATCAAATTTTGAACTATTATGGTTTTATCCAAACAATAGGTATAAAAGACAATGGATGGAAGCAGGGAAGAGAACGATTAGGAGAAGCCGGTCTTTCGTTACACTATGCTAATCTAATCCAACAAATCGATAGTATTGTAAACTTCCAGATTCTCTCACAGTTCTTACTCTAATACATATTCTGTGGTTGAAACTGAGCGTTTAAATTCCCAGGCGGCTCGACCTTCATCACTTCCTTCTAATGTGAGGGACACGTTGTACAATGCATTACCTGCTACTGTTAAGACAGCTCTCCGTCCACGGCTACAAAATCTTGATCCTGAGGAAGAGGTATGTCCAGAAAAGATCTCTGTTTCTCTATTATGTTGCCAGGCATTGTTTGGTTCTGTTTCTTGTTTTGTTGCCTAACTTGTGTGTTTCTGCAGCTTACAATATCTGAGATCAAAGCTGAAATGGAGAAGTCACTTCAATGGCTTGTCCCGTTCGCTGCAAACACCACCAAGTAAATTTTCCTTCACCATTATTCTTGTTTCAATATGTTCCTCCTTATTCATTTTTCTCACATCTTTTTTAAATGTTCACAGAGCACATCAAGGATTCGGATGGGTAGGTGAATGGGCTAATTCAAGGTGAGTCTTTCTCTCAACTACTGGAATTTTGAATCTTGAATCTTGATTCTTGAAATCTGATATGGCGAAACAACAAAATGTGGAAAAACAGGATAGAGTTTGGGAAAGGAAAAGGGGAGAGCAACGTGAATCCAACACGACTTCAAACACTTCATCACGCGGATAAAACAATAGTTGATTCATATGTACTTGAACTCGTTCTATGGCTTCATCGACTGATGAAATCATCAAAGAAACGAGTTTATGGAGCTAATAAGTTTCAAGAAACCAACCATGTCTCTCAACCAAACGACATAACCATCTCCAACACACAACTTTCACTCTCCCCTGACTTCACCTACAAAAACCAACTCTCTATTGAAGACAGGTTGTTGTTAGACAGAGTCCAAAGCAAAAGACATGGTCCTAATGTAAGTAAGAGTCAAGAGTTAGTCTTCTTGAAGAAGAACAAGAAAGGAATCAAGATCTGGCCATTGAGCAGAAGTACAGGAAATTCTCCAAAAGTAGATCTTTCAGATAAGACCTCGCCTAGTGATTTGGATGTTCTTGATGGTTTGGATTTCGGTTTCCAGTAGGCGAAAACACACGTGCGGTTTAAGAACCGGTTTTTGATAGTCTTCAGTATTTTATACATAGATTCTTGTCATTCTTGTATATATACACACAGCATATAAGCACAAAACAGTGATGTAATATATAAGATTATACAAAACAAAGACACTATATGGTTGGTTTAGTTGGATTTGTGTTTCAGGTCAACTGCTTTCTTTTAGTCTCCATCAACTCCTCAGTTAACCTTAAAGAAGCTAACTATTCCGGAATTGACTGTGTATAAGATGTGATGTTTAGTAAACCGGAAAATACAATGGGAAATCTTAAGAAAATGGATACAAAATTCGCCAAAACCGGGAAATGGATCGTCACTATCCTTCTTCTCTGCCTTCTGGTTTCATCATCTTCAGTGGCTGCACAACAAACCCAAGTCATCAATTCGCCAATAAAGCCACAAGGTAATCCGATTATGAACCAGAACCAACCAATTCTTGGTCAGCCATCTTCTTCTTCTCCTGTAAACCAGCCTTTAACCGAGTTAAATCAACCATTAAACGGATTTAGTCAGCCATCATCAACTGGACCCAACCAACCAATTCTTGGTCAGCCATCTACTTCTTCTTCTGTAAACCAGCCTTTAACCGGGTTTAGTCAACCACTAACCGGATTTAATCAGCCATCATCAACTGGAATCAACCAACCAATTCTTGGTCAGCCATCTTCTTCATCTTCTGTAAACCAACCTTTAACCGGGTTTAATCAACCATCATCATCAACTGGATTCAATCAACCAATATCTTCTTCGTCATCATCATCTGCTCAAAATCAACCCTTTTCCAATCGTCTCAACCAGAACAGTCTTTCTGGCATTCCATTTCTTAATGGAAATTCGAAGTTGAAGGTCTCCGGCACAACGATTGTCTTTGTCTGGATTGGTCTTTTCGTAGCTTTGCACGGTACAGACAGGAACTGAACCGTACTTACATATCATATGGATTATGGAGTGTCTGTATAGTTTGAGTTTCATTATGTTTTGTTCTATAACTTGTCTTCTTGTTTTTTTTTTTTTATGCTGTCGTGGATTCTAGCTTAAGAGTGTGTGTATAATTTACCAAATGTTTTTTTTTGTTATTTATTGATCTGTTGCGGTTCAGTTTAATTTGGTTTTCAATTTTTCCGGTATATGGAAGAATTATGGAGAAAACACTAAAGAGAAGTGACAATGGTTACATGAATTAAAGTTCTCTATATTCCACTAGGAGGTAACGTTGGTATACTCTGCTCATTTCTTAAGAAATTATCCGGGTCAACAGCGGTTTTTACTCGAACCAATCGATCAAGATTCTCTCCAAAATACTTCCTACCATATATTTCTCCCTTTCGGTAACTATCCGCTCCATGATCATTAACCCCGATATCGATATCTCTATAGTTCAAATACGAACTTCTAGGATTTCTCGATACAAACGGAGTCATGATTTTATAGGTCGTTCTTAAATTACCAATGTAAAGTCTTTCCGCTTCCGGTCCAGCATCGGGCCAAGTCGTCGAATGTTGGATCTTGTATAGTTTGTGCCGATGAGGAAATGCGTTTCATTCGTTGCAGTCGCGTTCAAATTCCCTCCGTACGGGTTCAAAACCAAACCGGTTCTAACCAATGTTGCCAATTTCTGAAACAACCGGTTTATCTCTGGTTTAGTCATTTCCTTCTCAACGTAATCTGATTTCCTCTTGAAAATTTTTGCCGAATCCGGTTCTCTCTCGAGTAGAATTTCCGGTTTGACTTTATCCACGTATACGTGATTCATCCACCATAAGAGTCATTGGATCCACGTCATCTCTTTACACTCCTCTTTCTTAAATCCCAATTCCGGAAACGCCTTGGATATCTTTGAAACGACGTCGTCTGCTTTCCCAAGGTAAAGCGCTCTTAGTTTAGCGTTCACCGTACGTGTTTTATTCCGCGTTACAGAGGACATCAATATTCTCATGAACAGAGCCGGGTCGGTTCTTAAAGCTACGAATTGCCATTTATAAACCATGTCGAGGGCATTTTCGTCTACCGATTTATCAATCCTGAAGACGGTTACGGTTTAAATAAATAGAGAATTTTTGTGGCATTGTGAGAAAGTGCGGTTACTTTTGAATTCTCTTGGTCAAATATTTCCAACTTTTATAAATGGTAAGTTTTACTTTTATGTAATTCACCTAAAATTTGACGTAATACAGTTGAACCTCTATAAATTAATAATATTGAAACCAAAAAATTTATTAATTTAGAAAGAGTATTAATTTATCGATAAATTAATAATTATGTTATTAATTTATAGAGAGATTTTTTAAATTTTATAATTTATATAAAGATATATTTAAAATAAAAAATTATATTTTTCTAAATTTCTTTTTACCTAAAATTCCTTATACTTATAATTTACATATTATTTTATTTTATTTTCCATTTTTTTATAGTCTTAAGATATTTTTTCTTTCAATTTTCTATTTTGTTTTTGGTGTTTACTTAGTATAAAAACTCATGTAACCTAAATTTGCTCTTTATATTCTTTTTTTTAATTGACTAAACTAAAAAGAGTTGGTTTCTTTACCTAAGTTGTTGTTCGTTTAAAACTCATATTCAATGGCTTCTCATCTTTAAGGTGTTCCAAAATCAACAATGACAGATCAAATACGCAAAGAATTATGTGAGTACAAGAAAGATCATCTGACATGCACTCAAACAGATTTACAATTGTGGGTTGAAAAGAAGTTTAAATTAAAAATTAGTCAACATACAATATCAAACACACTTAAACGTTCCGGTGAATATCTTTCAGCTAATCTAGAGATGGGAAAAACCAAGCGACACAAGCCAGCAAAATTTCCTGATATGGAAAAAGTTGTTTTTGAGTGGTTTCTCCAATACCAAAATCGTGTGAACATGAGTAGAGATCTAATATTTCAGAAGGCAAAAGAGACGATGAAATTTGTATACCCGCAAGAAGACTATGAGCATCAATTTTCTCAAGTCTGGCTTGAAAATTTTAAGTCACGACATGGTATTAAGTCTTTTCGTCGTTTTGGAGAGAGTGGTTCAGTTGATACACATGACATGAAAAAGAAATTGGAGCTTATAAGGGAAAAAATAGAACAATTCCCTAAGAAAGATGTTTTTAATATGGATGAAACTGGTTTGTTTTACAGGTTACAAGCTGATCATTCTCTTGCTACGAAGCAACTTGAAGGAAAAAAAAGACAAAGAAAGGCTAACAGTTGTTATTTGCTGCAATGCAGATGGCTCTGAAAAAATTCTTTTAAGGATTATTGAAAAATATGCAAAACCACGTTGTTTCAAGAATGTCAACATGACTAATTTAAATTGTGAGTACCGTTCCAACAAAAGAGCTTGGATGACAAGTGTGATTTTTGAAGAATATATCTGTTGGTTTGATAAGAAGATGCGGGGTAGGAGAGTTTTGTTTGTGGTAGATAATTGTCCAGCATATCCAAAAAATATTGAAGGGTTACAAAATATCGAGTTATTCTTTTTGCCACCTGACATGACATCAAAAATTCAACCTTGTGATGCTGGAATAATAAAAGCTTTTAAGATGCACTATCGAAGGAGATTTTACCGTCAGATTTGAGAGGGATATGAGCTGGGACAATCTGATCCAAGTAAAATCAATGTTTTAGATGCAATAAATTTTGCAGTCTCAGCTTGGACAGTTAATGTTCAGCAGGACACAGTAGCAAACTGTTTCCGACACTGCAAAATTCGTTCAGAAGATGTCGCATCAAGAAATTCGGATGGAGCAACTTGTAAAATTGACGCTCATGAACTTGATGTGGTGATTAGTAATCTCGTCTATCGCAACAGAATAGATACTAATAGTCTGCTGAACTATCCAGGTGAGAACGATACATGCTCTGAAATTCAGAGTTTAGAAGAAATTGTGGCTTCTATTCTTAATGATGATGAAGTTGAAGACAATAATGCTGGACCTTTAGAAACAGTTACACGTAAAGAAACAATTCTCGCATCTAGAACTCTATACAAGTTTTGGATGCAGTTCGATAAGTCAACACCACAAGTTTTTGATGCAGTTAGAAAGATCAGAGATAAACTCCAACAAGAATGCAAGTTTATGAATAAACAAACAATATTGGAGTCATATTTCACTAAATTTTCTTAGTTATATATATACTTATATTTTTATGGTTGTAGGATTATTAATTTATGTTATTAATGAGACCATATATTTACATAGAGGTTTTAAAAAAATTATTATCTTATTATTTTATCGAAATATGTCAATTATTACACCGGCCCAACTCGGGACCGGAATAATTTATTCATTTAGAGAGATTACTAATTTATCGAGTATTAATTTATAGAGATTCTACTGTATTAGGAAGTTGACAAAGGGTATATAAGGAAGTTGACAAGAGGTACATAAGGAAGTTGATGTGTGCTATTTTGAAACAAAAATGGTAGAATATAAAGTATAAATCAAATATAATCAAGAATTAATCATCCAAATCCTGAAATCATAATGAGATACAAAAAAAAATGTAAACAGAAACATTCAAGTGTTAAATGAAGTTAGTTTGAGGGGAAAAGAACAAAAAAAAGGTGTGCATGAAAGCAAGCAAAAGACGTGTTTCTCATGCAAAATCAGTTGATAAATAGAGCCAATCTCATTAGCAATATAGGATAAAAGACACTTGTATTTCATTTTATCTTCGAATCAGAGATCATCATACCTAGATAAACAATTCATCGAACCAAATCTAAATACACATTCCTTGTTTATTTTACTGAATATTTGAATACATGTCACACTAGTCACACACACTAGTGTCCAACTTTTTTATTTTCGAACCGGAATACTTTGTTCATTCCTCCAAAAGTTTATATCATCGAACTTGGATTTAATATCCACTAGCCTTTCAAAATTATCTTTAAAATATTTACCCCCATATATTTTACCTTCTTGGTACGTGGAATTGACACTCGACCCTATCTCAAGATCACGATAATTTAAAAACGCCTCCCTCGGATTACTAGACACGTACGGAGCCATGAATTTATACATCTCATTCGCAAGTCTCAAATACTTTTTCTCCACGTCATCTCCAGCTTCCGACCATTCAATAAGATACTCAATATTAAACAAATTGCCTGCTCTATGTGGGAACGGTGTCCTCGAACTCGGGATCTCACCCATCCTTCCTCCATACGGATTCCAATGCATTTTAACTTTCTCAACCTCTACCAATTTCTTGAGTATTAAACCAAGACCAGTTCTCGAAATCGAACGCTTCACATAATCCGATTTCCATTTTTGAAACAACTTCTTCGTCACTATTGTCTCTAGTAATACCGAAGTAGATGTACCGATCGGATAACCGGCCCAAAACAATACCGAATCAATCCATCTCATCTCGGTACAGTCGGTTTTCTTCAGCTTTAATTCCGGGAAATCCCGGTTCATCACGTTCAACAACTTATCCGACCGGCCTAAATAAATCCCAATAAAAGACGCTAAAACTGTCTTTTCACCAGGCTTTGTACTGTTGACCAAAGTCAACGTCAGCCTCACGAATAAATTCCGATCCGTACTGTGAGCGAAACTCTGCCACTTCATTATAAGATCAACGGCTCCTTCTCCGACAGTTCTTCCAACATTAAAAACCGTAACTTTCTCCGGAACCGGAACTAACCGGATTTTGTATCCCAGCACGATTCCAAAACTCGCTGCCCCACCTCCACGAATCGCCCAGAAACGATCTTCTCCCATGGAAATACGATCAGTGTAGATATTCCCATTAGAGTCAACGATCCCGGAGCCAACAACGTTATCTACGGACAAACCGTACTTTCTCATCATCGTTCCGTATCCTCCGCCGCTAAAATGTCCACCAACGCCCAATGTGGTAGACAAACCCGCCGGAAACGCAAGAACATTGCTTTTCTCGGCGATCTGGTAATAAAGTTCTCCGGTGGTAGCTCCGGAATCGACCCAAGCTGTTCCCTCGGTGAGATTCACGTCGATGGATCTGAAACTGAACATGTCGAGGACGAAGAACGGGACGGTGGAGGTGTAAGAGAGTCCTTCGAAGTCGTGGCCTCCGCTTCGAATTCTGACTTGGACAGAGAACTGGCGGGCGCATGTTAGCGCCGCCCCAATGTGAGACCATGTGGCGGCGGTGACAATGGCGAGAGGTTTTGGGGTTGTGGGTTTGTCGAAACGGAGGTTGGGTATGCGGCGGCGGAGGACGGTGGTGAAAGATGAGTTTGTTGGGATGTAGACGACGTCGGATGTAGAAGATGGTTCAAATCTTGTCGGTGGTTGTTGGAGACATCGGACGAAAGCTACCTCATTGGTCACGGACTGTGAAGTAGCAAGTGAAACTGAGATTAGTAGTAGAGAAATAATGAGTAAAATTTTCATTTTATTATTGGGAGAGTTTGGATTGGATTATGTATATTTTTGTAAGCTTGCGTTGTGTGTGTATTTATATATAAGAGAAGATTTTTGTGGTCAAAGCTTCTTATCTGTTCGATCAATTATTTATTCGCAATCAGCTGGCAAAAAACAAATAAAAAGGCAAATAATCATTTTCTTTTGTATTTTGAAATATCTTCTTGTGTTAAATTTTTATTCAATGTCTGCCCAAAAACAAAAACAAAACAAAACTTTGATAATACAGTACACTTCAGTAAACAATCATCCTCTTTTGGTAGTCCAAGGTTATCATATGTTCCATAGTGCACTTTAGTAAACAATCCTTTCTTTTTTCTTTTGTAGTTAGAATTTTTAAAAGTTGATTAATATATTGTTCAGAATTAAACAAGTACTCAATGTCAAGCTTACAAGTAACTCTTAGTCCGACCATCTTATCCAAACCCAAGTGAAATATCAAAACAATGTGTCAAACTTAATATATATGGGGGACATTTTTGTTTAGGATTCGTACTGTAGACTTAAATAAGAAACTCAATCATCCCAATTACATATCAATATTTTAAAATATTTGTTGCCACTATAGACATCTTAATGGCACAAAATTTTGCTTTTTACAAGTTACCGTGATTAGTACGGGTTTTGGTTTGAGATTTGTGGTTATATAAAAAATTTAAATATATATATAAAAAAATTTCTTATCATTCTATCACAGCTTAAGTTGCTTGTACGGATTGAATGTTATAGTGGACTATATATATATTTGACTTTGACTTATGGCCAAAACGCGTCATTAACTCATTATCTATATCTGTATGGCTTTTAAAGTTTATTGTTTGCAGTGTTCATATATGCCAAATTTTGGAGATTAATAGGTATATTTGTAGCTTATACATGATGAAGTACGGATCAAGATTTATTTAATATCTAAAATTAAGTCTTGGTTTACCAAATGTAACTTGATAAGATCTGTGTATCGTGCAAATCTTGCTTTACCAAATCCCGGGTTGTCCGCTAACGAGAGAAACGTTGAATATCTTGGTCAATAAGCGTATTCATCTTGCGTGCATGTGAGTGTGTTATCCTCACGTATGAGAAGAATAAACAAGAACATTTCTTCAATGACATGTAAATAATTTGTAGGTCGGTGATAAATTTTAGATATATGGTGTTGATTGGTAATTTCTGTACCGTTATAAACTTATAATAGTGACTAATCACAAAAAAGTAACATATAATATAGTGATATCGAAAGTGATACATTTAATGTTTTTGTATCGTACTATTTTACTGGTATTTTTACCTCTTTTAACTATTTTAATATCGTTTATCGTTTTTCTTTCCTCGCATAATTTGTTTGATGTTTCCTATCACCAATAAACATTTAGAATATGGAACGTCGTAACTACAGTAATTAATGTATAATATGTCGATTTGTTCATTAAGTACTATATATATATATATATATATATACTTCAATTTTTATTTATATTTTTTCTCAATATATATCATAATACATTTAACAACAATATGTATCGAACCAAATATTTTAACAAATTTTTTTCTTATTCTTTTGCTAAAATGTCTTTATCCATGTCACAACTCACAACATTCATATCGTATCTATTATCTTCGAACCGGAATACTTTGTTTGTTTCTCCAAAAATTTTCTGCTTAATTTTAATGAAGTGACTAAATTACCCTTCATTTTTTTAAGAAAATACTCGGACAATTGATATCCAGTTATTCCCATACTTGGACAACTGAGTACCAGTTGTCCTCAGTTCAGTTATCATCAGTTGTACCGCAAATATAAGATTCGAACCTTGGTCGCGCGTAGCGGATTGGAATCCAGAGCGCGCATAACAGATACTCTACCACTGAACCACTGTGTTTTGTTTGATATCATTTACAATTAAAACTACACAACCTAATTTGAGAGATCATTAGGATAAATTCGTCTTTTTATACATAAATGACATTAGTGAATAGATTTTCTCAGTAAGTAGCATTAGAGAAATCCGCATCAATAGAGGTTTTAATATCCACTAACCTCTCGAAATTGTTTTTGAAATACTTAACCCCATAGATTTTACCTTCTTGATACGTGGAATTAACACTCGATCCTATGTCAAGATCACGGTAGTTCAAAAATGCCAACAGTGATATTAAAAGGCATAGCCAGTGACTTGCATGAGTTACACGGCAACAGAACCTACCTGATGGAAGATGTGATTCCTCTAAACAGTCCTAATATTACCGAAGCTGAAGAGTGTGGCCCTGACGCCATTAAAACGGCTTTAGAGAAGCTTGATATCAATCTCCTCAAGCCTTGAGGCTGTTTTTTTCTTTCTTTTCCTCTGATTTTCTCAATAAAAGAAGACGATTGTGAATTAGTGGTGATAATGAGAGAACAAAGTACAAATAAGATTGTAAAACTAAGCAAAGTACAAGTTTTGTTGTGATGTATTGAAAAACAAAAAGAAAATCTTTTGTATTATAAAAAAATTCATATAATTTCTGATGTGACTTGAGAAGAGATTTTGGTGTTTCTGTTTTTGTCTTAAGTGTGTTTGGTTTCGTCTTAAGCAAAATTGATGTCGTTTTAGTGAAATTTTACATTGCTCAAGCATATTGGGTTCTCTTGGAGAATTGATTTTGTTATGTTGATTCATTCACACTAAGAACCATGGCTTTGTGTCTAATGCTAATAGTTAGTTACTGAATTCTAGTTAATAATGAATCTTCAAGGGACATGATGGAGAAATAATACATTGGTGAGATCGATTCATCTAGTGTTCTAGCAAGAAGGACATATGTTGCACCACAACAACCAGCCTACAACCAAGACAAGACACCATAACTAATTATCAAGATTAGAAGCCAGAGGCTTGCCATTGAATTTCTCTGAATTTCTTCCCTCCTGCGAAAAAATATTATTATTGTTGTTTGGTCCTTAGACTTCATATGTGTCCTTACCGATTTTTGTTTAATCAGTGTGTTGCTAGTTTCTTTTGGTGTTGAGATTATGATGAGATGTTTTCAACTTCGATGATATGATATTAAGTTTCCAGCCACTAAATATACCATTCTAATAAATTTAATCTCTGCGGTAAAGGAAATTGCACCAAATTTTTTACCTAAAAAATATTTAAAACTTGCAATAACTAAAATTAACAAAAATAAAATTTGCGACAGCTAAAATGTTAATCTAGTAATTAAACTTTGGCAAAAAATCTACGGCCACTTGAATGTGAAATCAAGCTCTACCATAACTAAATTTAAAAATCTAGGATAAAAAAATAAGTCTACAAAATAAATCTATGGTAGAATATTAAATCTACCATACAAATTCTTACGGTTTAGGAAAATGAAAAAATCTATTATCTCTATCCTAATATTCGTTAAAAATCTACAGAGGGCTAAAATATCTGGAATGAATTAAAAAATCTACTACCACTAAGATTTACAAATGTACGGCAAAATAAAAAATCTACCAAACCAAAAAATCTGCGATAAGGTAGAGCTGAAGATTTATTTCGCAGATTTTTTTTCTTCTGCAGTGGCAAAGTCATAAATAATTTTTTTCTTTTTAAAAATAGGAAAAATGCTGATGTGGCATTAATTAGTAATGGTATTTCTGTAATTTTTTTTTTCTAACACATGGTCTTAAGGATATTTTGTGATAAAAATAACTAATCTAATACTAGTCTTTCCTATGTTAAATTAGCCATTAAATCTAAATCTAGTATTATTCTAATAATTTTCTCTTAAAAATAATAAAAAGTAATAAAAAATAAGAAGCAGCGAGAACTGAGTCTCTCAAAGGAGAACCTCTCTAGAGACTCATATCACACATGTATTAATATGATTGGTTCTGAGGAATTTTTATCATTTAAATTTTAAATAAATAATTATATTATAATCAAATTATTAAAATAAAATATTTGAGACACTAAGAGAGGTTCTCACCAATATTGTTGCTCTTAGTCCATCTTATCTTATTGGAACCTTAAAACACCTCCATTAGTTATAAAATATAGTGTTTTCTTAATTTTTTAATATTAATTTATAGACATTCATTAAGAAAGAGAAACAAAATTATTTTTAGCACGACACCTAAAACTCTTATTGAATACTCTTAAATATGTATCATATTTTTATTGGTTCTATTTTTTTAATTTAATATTTAATAAACAAAATTAATTAAAGACATTTTTAATGGGGTGTGTGATGAGGATGGTCTTAGTGATGTATAAACTATAGAGAATTTTAGTAAAGCATGCAATTTTCAAAACTACCTAATTTCATCTATAACTTTCTCCATTCTAACAGTAAAACCTCTATGTTTCTCTAAATTACGAGAGAACAAAACAAGTATCAAACCAATAAAGATTTTAATTTTATTTTATTTCACGTTGTTTTGACAGCTAAAGGTTTTTCCCGATTATGTTTATAGTGGACTAAATGTATTTGACTTTGACTTTTACGTATTGAATCTGTTGATATTTATATTTATGAGCACTCCTGTATGCGATGGCCGATAACGCGTTACGCGTCATTATCTTATTTATGACTTTTAAAATTTGTTCATATGAAAGATTTTGAAGATTAATAGATATATTTTTAGCTTATGCGTGATGCAATCATGCAGCTAGTACGGATCGAGTAGTAATTCTATATTTATTTTTGGATAAGTTAAAATCCGTTAAAGAAATATGTAAGATCAGATCTGTGAATCGTGCAAGTCTTGTTTATCAAATTATACGTTGACCGTTTCCATTTATATACAAGAAGTGTTGAATATCTTAATTAGTCCATAAATGTATCATATTGCGTACATGTGTGTGTGTGTGTTTTTTTTGTTAAAGAGTGCATTTGAGTATGTTACCATAAGAAATTAACGAGGTTAAATTAAAACCAAACCAAAAAAAAAAAAAAAACGAGGACTAACTTTCAATGACATGTGCATAAGTTTGTTGAATCATAGAATTCAATTAAGGTTTTTGATGTTGTAGCTGCACATTGAGAAAAATTGTCTATGTATCTTTGAGAAGGGATTAAGCCATTTGTAGTTCATAGAGATTTGTGGATATAAATTAGACGATTTGTGCCTTAATTATTCGATGTGTTTCGAGATTATTAGATGTCTTGTCATGATTTCTAGATCATATTTGTGCGTAGAGAAGGGAACTCGTTATTTATAATGATTTGAAAAAATTTAAGACTTTTGTTTTCCTTATTGAATTAGGATTTTTTTTTCATCTAAGGTTTCCTTTTTCAAGTTGATTTCTTTTTCCGAATTGATTTTCTTTTCCGAGTTGATTAAGTCAGTTCAAGTTTTCGTGGACCAATTCGATTGGACTTTAAGAGAAGTCGGTATTGATTTAGGTCGGGTCTAAGATAGGATGTTAAACCCGATACCAACAAAATTCATAAGTTACGAAGAAAAATAAAATTCATAAGTTGACATAATAGTTATATATATATATATATATAGTGCTTGACTGATATATATAATAGTAGAAACAGTCTCACTAAATATATTCTTGTAAAACAGAATAATTGCAAATAGTTAAAAACTGGTCTTTGTTCTTTTCCATTATCACTCATTTAGTCATATCTTTGTGGAGAAAGAAACGAAGAAAAGTATACATACACATTTTATTTTATTTTGTCATATACAAGAAAGCAATTGGCTGCCTCGTATTCTAATCCAGTAGAAAGGTTTTAAATCAGAATTCGATAAAAGAAGGGAGAGCTCAAATTAACTCTTCGCCTTTTACATCATATAATTATATTATTTTATATTGTAACATTAAAAAGGATAAATTTTAGGTTGAAAGTCGCAATAGGAGAAGCAAGAGTGTGTCTCTAGTAATCTTTCTAGTGGCTGGAGAGCAGTGGAATGCTCTGCTCGTACCGGGAAAAGTTATGGGGATCAACTCTGCTCTTCACCTTAACCAATCTCTCGAAGTTATTCTTAAAATACTTCATTCCATACACTTTACCTTCCTCGTACGTTGAATTCATGTTCTTGCCAATGTCAATATCTCTATAGTTCAAAAACGCCTCTCTTGGATTCTTTGACACGTAAGGGCTCATTGCCTCGTAAACTCTTTCCGTCTGGCTCAAGCAATCATTAGCCACTGCTTCCCCTGGCACGAACCAGTTTGCTGCGTACTGAATCTTGAACATGTTTCCTGCTCGGTGCGGGAACGCTGTCTCAGTCGATGGAATCTCGTTCATCTTCCCTCCGCAAGGGTTCCAAGCCATTGTCACGTTCTCATTCTCTAACAAAACCTTAAAGATCGACTCTAAACCGGTTCTCGAAATCGGTTTTTGGACGTAATCAGATTTTCTCTTGAGGTAGATTAGCTTTTGTGGGATCCGGTTTAGCATCATGTAGTTGGAGCTGTACCGGGTGGGATGCTAAGCCAGAACAGAACCGTTTCGATCCATTTCATTTCTATACATTCTGTTTGCTTTAGACCAAGCTCAGGGAAATTCACGTTCATGATTTCTAGAAGCTTCGCTGAGTTTCCGAGGAACATTCCCATGAAAGAAGCCTTCACGGTTTTGTTGCTTGCGCCTAAAGTTAACCTTATGAACAAATCGTTATCTATCTTGTCTGCATTCTCTTGCCATTTAGCTACAAGTTCCGTGGTGTTCACGCTTCCTCTGTTTCCAACCGTTTCAACGTTAAAAACTGTGACTTTCTCCGGCGTCGGAACAAGCTTATTCTTCCAAGCTAAGACAACACAGAAATTAGCAGCTCCACCGCCACGTAAGGCCCAGAAAAGATCTTCTCCCATCGAGCTCCGGTCCAAGACTCTTCCCTTAGCTCAATGATCTTAGCATCTATAATGTTATCAATCGATAAACCATACTTCCTCATCATGTTTCCATAACCGCCACCGCTAAAATGTCCACCAGCGCCTTAACCGGGACAAACTCCGTCGGGAAATCCACGGAGATCGTTGCTTTTGTTGGCGACTCCGTAGTAGATCTCTTCAAGTGTAGCACCGGCTTGGACCCACGCTGTATCGAGCTTAGAATCGATCTTGATAGACCGGAGATTGAACATGTCTAGGATGACAAAATCGATGGGGGATGAATACGATAATCCATCGTAATCGTGGCCTCCGCATCGGATCCTGAGCTGAAGGCTGAGTTTTTTGGCGCAGGTGATCGTAGCCTGGATGTGAGTAACATCGGCGGCCGTTACAATCGCGGTAGGTTTACGTGTCGTGGTGTTGAAGTAACGGAGGTTACGTACGTAGTTGTTTAGGGTTGTGAGGAACTTAGGGCTTTGTTGAGTGAATATGAAGTTTTGGATTGGAGATTTTGGATTTGAAGGTTTGAAATCGGTGAGGCATTGTGCGAAAACGTTTTCGATTGTTGGTGGTGATGCGAATGATGTTGGAAATGTAGAAAGGAAAATGGTTATGAATAGGGTCTGGATTGTTAGAGATTGCAATTTTTTCACCATCTTTTGTTGAAAATGGTTTGAAAGATTTGTTGAGGGTCTGCAATCTTATATATTTTTGTTAATTTGACATGAATAGACAATTAGCTATTCTTACATAAGTATATCTTTTTAGTTGATTGATATCTTTGTAAATTAGTCAATTATTCAAAAATTGGTGATTTAATGCTTAATTTGCCGCTATTTATTTTCTTATCTGTTAAAGTATATCTTAAATTATAATTGAGTTTAACTTATCCGGCCTGTTTTTAAAAATTTAATTTTTTTATGTACATAGAAACAAGATTCTAAAAATGGCATCATATACATGTGTGATGCAAGAAAAGAAGAAAACAAATAATAATAATTCATGGATTTTAATAGCAAATAAATCAACTATTATTTGTCTTCTTCTTTTCTTCTGTCAACATAATGAAAGTTTTATCTTAGTAGAATATATGTAAATTATTAAATATCAAACTTGATTTAATTACCAAAGACAGATAAAGACTTACAACATAATCATCATACAACAAATTTGACGAATCAATAATCAAATAAGCACTTATGGTAACACAGGAATACTCTGTTCATTCCTAAAGAAATTACCACTATCAACTCTCGTCTTAATTTTCACCAACCTCTCGAAATTTCCGGCGAAATATTTCTTCCCGTAACGCTTACCTTCAACATAGCTCCTAATCTTCCCATTATGAGAATTAATCCCCAAATCAACATCACGATAATTAAAAAACGATTGTCTCGGATTCTTGGAAACAAAAGGAGTCATAAATTGGTATAACTTCCTGGTCAAATCCATGTACCGGTTGGTTAATCTATCTTCTCTCCAATTCGCACCGTATTGAATCTTCCAAAGATTCCCGGCTCTGTGTGGAAACGGAGTCGCCGTCGAGGGAATCTTAGCCATCACGCCGCCGTATGGGTTGAAAGTCAAAGTTGGTATTTCAAGCTCGATCATTCTCTTCCAAATTGATTCTAAACCGGTTCTTGAAATCGGTTTACGGACGTAATCTGATTTTCTCTTGAGATAATTCACGGTTTGATTCCTTTGGAGAAGAACTTTCTCCGACGTACCTACTTGTATATTCGTCCAGAATAGTACTGATTGGATCCAGCTCGTTTCGGTACAGTCAGACCGAACTAAACCCAATTCTGGTAATATCCGGTTTAATATCGACAGGAGCGTTGTTGTGTCTCCTAGAAACATAGCTATGAACGATGCCCTTACGGTCTTTTGAGAGGACACGGTGCTGTTTACGACGTCGATGAATATTCTTATGAAAATCTCGTCGGGAAGCTCCGGCGCGACTTGTTGCCACCGGTGAACGATCTCGGTCGCGTTTTGCTCTAACGTCCGGGAGACTCTAAAAACGGTGACGTTTTGAGGGATTTCTACGAGGTTTATTTTGTAAGCTAAAACGACGCCGTAGCTTCCTCCTCCTCCTCCGTTTATTGCCCAGAAAAGATCTTCTCCCATCATTTTTCTATCCAAAATTTTTCCTACAATTTTCAAATGAGAAATATAGTGAGAATATAAAAAACTGCACTTTAAAATATTCAGGTAAAAGGAAAAAAATCAAGCATAACGTTTATAATATTGAATTTGTGATTATCCACACTGATTAATCAGTTGCTTTATGTTGACCATTATTTAATCGGTTTGACCAAAATCACTATCCAAATGTGCTAGATTGATTTTATTAGGAGCATGATTTAACTATAAAATTTAATTATCATATAAAATTAGGAAGCTAGAGATATTAATTATACCATTGACGTCGACCATTCTTGCATCGATAGTATTATCAACGGTGAGACCATATTTTCTCATCATGTTACCGTAACCTCCACCGCTAATATGGCCGCCGACACCAACCGTCGGACAGATCCCGGCGGGGTAAGCTAAGGTTTTGCTCTTTTCCCATATATAGTAATAAACTTCTCCAAGAATGGCACCGCTTTGGACCCACGCAGTTTTAGTCGCTAGGTCAACATCAACCGACCGGAGATTAAACATGTCGAGGACAAAGAACGGTTTGCGAGAGTATGTAACGTATGACAAGCCGTCGTAGTCGTGGCCGCCACTCCTGATTTTCATCTGAAGGTTATGGCGTTTGCCGCAAGTAACCGCGGCTTGTACGTGTGATTCGTGTGTTGCTGCGATTATGAGGAAAGGTTTTGGAGTTGAGGAGGTGTTGAAGCGGAGGTTACGGATGTTGGCTTCTAGTACGGAGGAGTAGGAGCGGTTTCCGGCGAAGAATATGGCGGGAGAGATGGGATGTTTGGGGTCGGAGTTTGAGGTTAGACATTGTGTGAATGTCTCGGAAATTGCTAATGATGAGCTTGATTCACATATGAAGACGACGAAGAAGATAATAGCAAATAATGTAGTTCTTGAATATTTCATTTTTAGAGATTGAATGTTGTAAGGAAAATAAATGATTGGTTTGTGAATGTCGTCGAGGCTTTTGGGTATTTATTTACAAAAGATAGTGAGCATTGCGCCAAAATATTTGACCAAGGAAAGTCAAAATGTAGGTTCAAGTTGCCCCAAATATTTTGATTTTTGTTTGATGATCGCAATATGTTCTAGAATTGTATATCTGAAATTCAAAGAGTATTGTAGACATGTGCTTGAGTCAACATTTAATAATAGATCTCACTAAACGAATTTAAAGAAGCAGATTAAAAATCAAAATGTGAAATATGTCTATAGGAAAAAATCGAAATTATTGTAGCTAGGCACTAGTTGACTTTAAGTGAAGATAGCGCTTACATTTTTTTTTTACGAAAATAAAGAAAAATATTTGTAACCTCTTCCAAGAAAATATTTGTAAACTAAATGTGTTATCAGCGTTGGATCAACTTTATAGTATTTCTATGGATTTAGTTAAGGTAAAGTTGTGTGAAGCTCATCAATAATTGATTCTGCAACGGTTACGTAAAATTCAAGAAAATTTATTTGAGGTTGATAATTTTGAAGTGAAGATATAATATCAATTCCATTAAAAATTAAAAAAACATAGGAAAGTGAACGACATAGTTAGTTAAACTCTTGATACATATGGTATCAATTAAATAAATAAAAAAACAATTATACAAATACTAAAAGATCAATTGCATATGCAGTGTTAATAAATAAAAGGTAGAGACCTTGAATACGTAATATAATAAGAGGTGTTTATATTATGAGAATTATTGAGTGAAGATAATCAAACCCATGTTTGAATTGAAATTGAGATACTGAAAGCATAATCTAATATGAAATTGAGATAATCATACTGAAAGCAAGCTCTTCTCATCTGAATCGGATAGATTCATATCTGAAAGCATAATCTAAAAAACGATGAATAACTCGCTATTCACCCAGGTACTCAGTCATAATCATACATACATACACTTGAACGGCCGGTTTGACTTTTCAATCTTTCGTATGGTTGACCTAAGTATTATCATTGGAGCCGCAAATAAAGAAAATATAATTAGAATAAGTATAACAGATAAGAATATTGATCTTACACATTAATTAGCATAGGTTACTCGGATGCTGTAGCCTTTAAGCTTTAATTTAGAGAGAACCAAAATTAAGCTACCCATTACCAAAGTGCAACAAATGTTTCGAAATCTTTCACACAAACAATTCTTTTAGAAACTAAATCAAGAATTCCAAAAAGACTATAGATGATCAATCGTATTTTGTTTCAACAGGATGTTGTTTACCGTACGAAAGCAAAAGATCGATGTTGACCAAAACACTTAGGAGGAGAAGTGCAAATCTTTCACAAGTTACAAATATTTTTTTATATTAAAATAGTTCGTCTAGTCATATTTTTCTCTGATAGCAACACACTTTTGTAATAAAACTGATATTACCGTACGTAAAGATGAATCGTGATGATACCAGGCATATGTCATGGTGCCGTAATCACCTGAGCGATTTCGACAAAATTGATTTTCTTACTTTAAACAAATACAGTTATCTTATGATTATCTGGCCAATGAAACGGTTCGAGCCTTTTTTTTTTTTTTTTTTTAATAACGAAGAAAGAGTTCTAGACCTTCGGGCATAATCCTCGGCGTAGTTCATAACCAACATCACCAATTAAATGTGTTTATCATCTCTTTCAAATAGACTCGAACTCGTGATTTTTTATCAGTGACATAAACTCCACTAGAATAACTAGATTCGAGCCTCTATTTTTAACCACTAAGAGCATCTCCAATGGTAAAAATCCTTCACCATTTGTTTTAATATAAATTTTTCAAAATTTAAAATTAAGAACCTCATTAAGAGTTCTTAAATTTTTCCTCTTCCAATGGTAGAACCCCACTTGGAGTTTTAAAAATTTTTAAATACCAAATTGAAAGAGATGTGAATCCAGACTTTAGACTATGCACCAAACAAATTCGTGTGTTTACAAATGGTTTGGAGCTCCATTCATATGATGGCATCATAAGTTGTAAACCTCTTTATTTCTATGTTTCGTTGATCCCCAAACCATTTGTAAACACACGAATTTGTAAACAAAGAGCTTCATTTCTTGTAATGGAGCTCTTTGTTTACAACTTACAACAGCTATGATGCCATCAGGTGATTGTAACAGAACGAGCAGGACATGCATGTGATGTAATGACACATTTGTAGTATCACAATAAATTATGCTTAATGAATGTATACAGTATACACAGAAAGTCTCCTTTGGCCACAAATGGCCAAACAAAATTGTGGAAGTCATGTATATATATATATATATATATATATATATATATCTAACTTTCTCTGTGTTCATTTGCCGCAAAGATAAAGAATGACTAGAGAATAAGGAAAACAAGAGACGGCCAGACAAAACCATCGTCGTCGACCTCTTATCTTATATACGTATAAACTGAATTACGAAAGGGCATAGCTACCAACTGATTCATTGTGACATATATCAAACTTGTTCCAATATAACTAACTCAAGGACTATCAAATAAACAACAAAAAAAAACAAATCAACATAACTCAAGAACTCAAGCCTAATTCACAAAACCATATTTTTACCTTTGTCTTTTGGAATTATCAGTCAGATCAGTTCATCAAATGTCACATTGTCCCTCCTTTTCTTCTTTACATGGTCCCTGCAGTCCACAATAAGAGCTTAAATTATAGCTAAAACCAAAGACAAAAGATAGTTCACTTGTTAAATCATCTAAGTAGAAACACAACAAATTAAAAAATAAAAACTTTGCTTTTGCATCAACAACTAAAGAGAACGACATAGAATAGGTAACCGAAACCAAACACTAAGCAACAAATAATTTCAGAGATTTAACACATGCAAGAACTTGAAAATCGATTTCAAAGTTAAATAATCTTGATAATCTAACAACAAATCAACACAATCAATCCCAATTAGTCAACAAATCAACACAATCTAACAACTAATCCGAGAGAATTAGAGATCGATTCAGCGAATTAGATCAATTTCAATCTTGAAATTGGAGATCGATCAACACACAAGAGCATTCAATCACACAAGAACAAGAATCGAAAAAGAAGAAACCGACCAAGAAGAGAGTGAAGAAGAAGATGCGTTGAGAGACTTCTCCGCCGTGGGAGAGACGGAAAACGACGGAAGGATTCATCTTTCCCGGGGTGTTTCCAGTGCACACCTCTCGCGTGTAGCCGGCTAAGATGCCGTCTTTGCTGCACCTCCAATCCGAAAAGCTCATCCCATGCGGTGGTGGTAGCGGCGGCCATTGTCTTCTCAACCGCCTCCGGCGAACAAAAATATTAAGAGCAACACGAAATGAGAGAGACGAAACAAAAATACGGGACCCCTTTTTTCACTCATACCAATCCTCCAACCAACCACCATCTGACACGTCACAGGTTCTTAAGGTTTTTTAAACCTCTTCCTTAAGAACCGGTTCTACTAATAAACACTCAATTTTGATTTAATTTTAATTAATTAATTGCTAAGAACCCCTCCTTAAAACCTCCATTGGAGATAGTCTCATAACACAAAGAATTGCTTTTGTGGCACTTTTCTTTTGTAGGTCCATTAGGCTAAGGTCGTTACATCATAGATCGGAACAGAGTAATAATACCATCCTTGAAATTTGAATATTGAGTCAACACCTAAATTTACAAGCAACGTTTTTAACAGTAATTTTGTAGCTAGAATTTATGAATTTTTTTATTTATGTTGAAAAATTAGTTTCAAATTTTTTATTTTTTTTTATTTATGCTGGGATGTTGTAACTGTAACAGAAACAAAAAAAAATAAAAAATTTGAAACTAATTTTTCAACGAGGTAAACTAGAGAGAACATAGAGAATGTTGGTTAAAAATAATTGAGATCGTTAAGATGAGTCCATATCTAGAAATTGGACCGAAATAGTTGGAATTTTCAGCTAAGGGTCACTTTCTTCGAACCATAAGTAGTTGTGATTATTAGAAGTAATTATTACTAGAATCGAGTTTCATGTTCTATTTTTTTATCTTATTCCTAATTTCATATTTTTTGAAGCAACGAGTACTGGTCTCAAGAAAATAAGATGATTCTTAACCCTTTTTTTTTTATAATAAGAACTGGTCATATATGATATTTTTAACAAGTTACCCAAATGAGAAAGATAATTATTCGATAGGGAAAACACACGTCGATAAATATTATCTTCCTCATCGTTGAAATTTGACTATAGATCAGAGCGATGACTTTAAATACTTTTAATTATAAAATTAAATGTGTCTAAAACCAACAAATTATTAAACTAAATAAAAGAAAATAAGAATGTCAAACTTTTCGTGTACCGTTAATCGGCCCATTGGGCCATTTTCTATTTTTGAACTATCAGCCCATGTAAAAATACTCACTTGAAAAGTTGAACATATTTATTTATTCATACAATTTTAATCCAAATAAATCAAATAGAAACGGAATAGAAAAGAATCTCATAAGTCATAACAAAGAAGCAAAAGATTGAATTTCAATGGCAGTATCTCATTCTCACATATCACTCAAAAATAATAATCATAATAACATAAAACTTTAATCTTAGCAAAAGAATATTATATCCAGAGACTGCATAGATTTTACTTAAAAGCCTCTACTTCAGGAAGAGGTTTCAGTCTTGGTTCTGTACCTGTACAGAACTCTCTTCTTCTTGCCGGAAACATTGTCAACCGTAAGAACAATCTTACCAGACTGACTGTTCTTGAAACTGTTCCTGATTGGTCCTTCATTTGATCCAATCTTCTTCATCTTCTGGACAATTATGGTGTAAGCTCCATCATCCGTAGGCACAAACTCTTCCTTGTAATTCACTTCCCATCCCAAAACCAATATGTCCCAAACCAATGTACCTTCACTCTATACAAAAAAAAAAAACCATTATTAGATTCTATATATTGCAACTTTCTTGAAGAATATAGTGTTTGGTTTGTAGATTTATTTACCTCAGGAGCTGGGATTTCAATTGTTTCAGATGATCCAGGCTTAACAACAACTTCAGAAACAGTTTCATTAGAGAATTCAGTATCATCATCTCTTTTGAATCCACCACCATACTGAACTGAAATCTCTTCAGCTGGAATGTACCTTCAGTCATACAACAAACAAATCATATGTTATGATTTAAAATAAATAAGTGACATAAGAACATCTTAGTAGTCTTATTATGTGTTCTTACTTGAGAAGGGTCTCTGTGACCTTAGCTGGACGAGCCACAACAAACTTGCTCTTGGTTCGTTGTGTTAAGAATGGCGAGAGGACAGCATTGATGGCGTAAAACCAAAACGGCACATTTATGAACACCTGCAAAACAAAACAAAAAACGATTAGAAACAGTTCACTTGACCAAAATTAGTGATGGTGATGATGATAATGAATGAATGAATTCACGTTTCTTGAGACGAACTCCGGATAATTGTCTTGCAAAGCTATGATTACGTTCTTGATTGCGACCCAAAGATCTTTTTTGGACAATCCAGGAGAGTTTTTGAGATCATGGATCTGTAGAAGAGAAGTAACACCTCCTGGTTTCAAATCAAGCTTTTGGATTCCCTTCTCCATCAGCTGAAACCTCCATCTCAAGAACCTCTCTCTGTTCTTCTCTGACCCGAACGCTGTCTGGTAAAGCTCCTCGCTGTAGACATTGTAGCAAACTGGGTGTGACTCGCGGTCCACACCATTCATGTAAGCCGCAGAGGTAAAATCTCCCCCGAAATCTTCACCAAGGATTGAATCAATCTTGTTTTGCTTTCTCCATTTAAGAGTTTTCTTCAGCATCTCAAAGGCTTCGTTGACTTTGAAGTCTCTTGCTCTCAAGAACTTCAAGAGGATTACATCTGTGCTTTCAGCTCCTTTGCTTGGAAGCAATGGCACTCCCCACAGCTCAATATCTTTATCAACCGACTCATCTGCTTCCTCTTCCTCAATAGTCTCAGCTTTCACTTCTTCAGTAACAACAACAACATCCTCCGTTTTCTTCTCTTCTTCTACATTCTCAGCTTTCACTTCTTCCTTAGTGTCTTCTTCTACCTTCTCAACAACAGTCTCAGTCTTCTTATCTTCTTCCTTGGGGACTATTTCCTCTGTAACAACAGACTCAATAGTCTCAGCTTTCTTCTCTTCTTCAACCTTTTCCTCTGCTGCTTCTTCTTCCTTCTTCTTCTCTACCTCAGCTTCTGGTTTCACAACCTCTTCCTTCTTCTCCTTAACAGGAGAGCTCTCCTTCTTCTTCTTGAAAAGAGTATTTTCAACAATAGACTCCTCAAGTTTCGTCTTCAAATCACTCAAAGCTTTCTTCTCAGATTCTTTCAAATCAGCCAAAAAATTACTCTCCTCTTTGAAAGATGCACTCTTCTCCACACCCTTAGGCTTGCTCTCATCTTCTTCAACCTTAGTCTCTTCAACAGCTTTGACTTCTTCTTCTTCCACAATAGCTTTAACTGTTGTCTCCTCTGAAACAATTGCAGGAGCAATAACAACCTCTGACTCCACCTGTTTCTCCTCAACCTTAACTTCAGCAGTCATCTTTGTATCTTTGCCCTGTAACCAAGATTTAAACAATATTTAGTAACTAATTGAAAAATCAATCAGAGTAGTTACTAAATTTGAGCTACATAAGTCCCTAAAACTAATTCCACCTTCTTGATTAGCTGAGATCTAAAAGAAACTAGCTAATTTCTTTTTCCTAATTCGTTGAGAACTAGAATCAAAACTTGAATCTTGCTAAAACCCTGACGATTAACAAACGAACTCAAAAAAAAAATTGTAAGAGGAATAAGTTATCAATTTCAACTGCTAAAAGAAGAGTTCTTTGTCTATCGAACAAGCTAAACTAAAACAGAAAATTCCAGTGGAAAAAGCTATATTTATATCAAGTTACAAAGATTGAATCTTTGTAACGATTCCTGAAAAGAAAGAGCTAGAAAAAAAAGAGAGAGAAACAAACCTTAAGAGAATGAAGTGACTTTCTCTGATTCTGGTTCTTGATTTTTTTTTTTTTTATATAGAAATATTTGGCTGCAGAAGAGAAAGAGTTGTGAATATAAAAGAGAGGAGAAGAGGAAAATAATGGAGCTTTATGCAGAGAAGAAACCCTAGTCGTGGGTGTGGGGTCCACTAACTTAGCAACGGTCACATGATGGACCCCACCAGTAAAAATGTTAAAAAAAAAGAGAATGAACTACAGCCGTTGGATTATCCACCCTGCCCCAAATTTGCCAGGCTGGCAAACTTTCTCAAAATCGAAACAAGAGGTTTACAAAGATATCCGCTGGGTCCCATATTTCGCTTCAACGGTCTTCTATGCTGTTCTGTTCATCCAACGAGGGAATGACACGTGTGCTATTCGACAGAGTATGTTCGGCGCAACGGACTAATACCGATATTCAAACCAAACTCACCTTTTATTTTATTTTCTTTGTGTGTGAAATTGAATTCAATATGTTTCTTGTTTTGTTTCCTACTAATTTTTACAAATTGGAGTTTACACAAATTCTAAATTAGAAAGTACCATGAATAATGGTTTTCGAGAATCTCTTCGTTGTAACGGCTCTACTATGTTCTCAAATATGTTGTCCTTAAAAATCATGATTCATTATTACATTATTATAAGGAAGTATAAAGACAAACTATCGTACTTGGATATACGTCACCTTTATTGGTAAGTAAATAATTCTCTTTTAGCTGTTGACACCCAATTTGGCCAACAAAGCAAAGATTCTGTTTTATATGAGTTGCATATTCATATGAATGGGCTCAATATCATCAAATCCGTATGCATGTATATCAATTTTAATCCAATCACATATTAAACCGAAAAACAATATGATTTTCATGCACACAGATTTGTATAATAAGTTTTCAGTAAAAAATTCTAACTAGAGGGTATTGACCATATTTAAAAGGATTAAAATAAAATATAAGAATTATTAAAAAAAATGTGCAATAAAAGCGAACCCAAATTGATATTCCTTTTTTTGTTTTTTTTTGGTGACCAGACAGAGATCAATAATTGAATATGTACATTACAAGGCATGCAGATTACATACCAATAATTTTGGTCTTAGTAATATTCAATTTGCATATTAATAACCCTTGACGAAATAGAATATTTCCACATCTCACCTATTTTCCTTATATTCATTACCACGCAATGATTATATGATGACATTTATAGTGCACCGCCGCAACTAATTTTATAAAACAATTATTTGCGTATCAATAAATTACCTACTGAAAATATCCATTATTAAGACAATAAATAAATATACCACGAAGTGCAAAACAGTGGAAATAATTGAATCAAAATGGCAAAAGAGTTGCGTAATAAATAACAGAGAGGTAGTTGAAGTCAACCATTACAGCTTCTTCACCCGCCAAATCAGCCGCAACAAACGGAGGAGACATAGACAGAGAGAAACAGAACAAACTACAGAAAGAGACAGAGCATAAACGATCACAAAGCTGTACATAAATCGAATTTAGTCACGTTTTGAATCAGACCCACCAGAGACAGAAGGAGAAACACGATCATCCACATTACACAGAAGAAGAGAATCTTGTCATTTTAAGAGAGACAATCTGTTCAAAAACAAAGGTAAGAAGAATCTCACAAACAAGATCTTTTCCCTCACCAATGGCAGCAACCAAGAAGGGATAAAATTTAGTGGACAAATGTTATCGATTCGCTTTGTCCAATGTGATTAGTGCCACTTGCTTGATCTCTTCTGAGGCGCCTCATATGTCACTGGAGAATCTGAGTATAAACCAGTTGCTCTGTCATAACACAAGTGCGCATCACCAATTTGTCCTGCAACTTTGTTTCGTACTTTCCTCACACAAATCTGAAACATACATTAAAAGTTAGCAACTTTAAACCACAAGTAGGCGGTTTTTAAAATACTGACGATGAAGGGATTGATACCGACTTGTACTAGATCAAGAGGTCCAGCTTCTTCATCGCGGTTTCTGTGAACAACGATACCATTGTCACATTTGTTAATAAAATGTGCGCTGCCACTAATATCATAAAGGTTTGGAGCGCCACCGTCCCATTGTTGCAACTGTTTTGGATGTGCGACAAACCAGACATGGCACGAGTGGTGTTGCGCAAAGCGTTTGATCTTTGTAAGCATCTGGCTAACATATTCTGTCTCCGTCCTATCAAAACGAATACAAATCTTTCATGTTTCAGAAAAGGAAACGAGGGTTAAAACTGATTGAAGTGAAACCATTTTGTTCACTCACTGGCGTGAGGTTCGTTGATGATCAAGTTCATTGTAAGGATCTATAACAAGTCCCCGAATCCCATATCGAAGAACAGCAGCTTTTGCACGATTCAAAACCCATTCAATATTTGGAAGTGAATCCATCTCACATCTGATTAATCATGAGAACCCAAAATATCACCATATTGTTTCCAAGTTACACAACTTCCTAGTCTATCAGCAGAGAGTCAACTCCTATAAAGGCTGAAGATTTTACCTTATGAGATAGAAGGTTTCGTTCAACCACTGTTTCCCTTCCTCCAACTCCTCAAGGCTCATCCGCTGGACAGTTCTCCCATAACTATTGAGAAAAAAGGAGAAACATTACAATAGCACCCAATTCTTGGCTTCAATCAGATCAGATATATATGGATCTTTACAAAGTACAGAGACTTACTTCGCATCAAAAAATGGTTTCTGTACATGTTTTTCCAAAAGTTTCCTGCCATGATCTCGTACCTAAAAAAGCAGCACGAACAATTAGGTAAAGGCTAGTATTAAGCGGCTTTTCCATTCACGACTAAGCCAGAAACACACCTTATTCTCCATTGAGCAGAGCGCAAATTTCCAGCCAACACTATGGTTGAGATTGCATAATAGAGCATCGATCCATTCACTCTTTCCGGAGTTAGGAACCCCTGTAATAACTGTCAACTCCCCTGGCACAACCTGATTAGCAGCAAATTGAAAATATTACATCAGTTGATGAGCCTACAACAGTATTTAAAGAAAAACGACTTCAATTCTTACACTATAGTAGTTGTCCAAAGTTTTCCACCCGGTTGAAACACCATACTCGTGTCCATGTGTCCGATGATAGTAGGCATCAATTTCATCAAAGAAATCTTTGAATGCAAATAATCCTTGTATAGGGTATGGCTCAGCATTTAGAACAGCTTCATTGAGTGCATGAGGTCCCTCAGATATAAGCACCTGAGAAAATCAACCAAGTAAGGAATCATTATGGTCATTTTTAACCAAGTAGCCACGAAAGCAATCTTATAACATTCACATAAAATCTAAGCTGACCTCGTTTGCATCTTTGAAATGTTCATTCTCACTTTTCTTCGGCCATCTAACACGCCAACATCTTTCTTTTCCCAGACGCCGTGCAATTTCTTCTGCTAGAGCTTGACCAGGTCCATCTCCATCAGTAGCGATAATAATCCGAGATGCCTAAGGAAATAATTACCATTTTACACCCAGATTCTTGGAATATTGACATTCAAAAAATAACATATAAAACCAAATAATCAATTATCACTCACTTTCTTTAGGTAGTCATTGCAATTCCATAGAAACTTATACTTCGTATCCTAGCTTCACATAACAGTAACATGCTTAAGGAATCAAATCAGAGAGATTGAAAAAAGAGATAAAAAGTATTAAAACCTAGAAGACTAGACACACCTTGTCTTCAGGTGGGGTTTCCTTTGAAGAAACCGACGCTGGAGCTCCATCAGGAACAGACACACAATTGCGGAAACCAGCCTCTTCCATTGCAAGTTTATCTATTTCCCCTTCAACCTAAAGTTATTTTTCCCCAAAGAATTAGAATACTGCTCTTCACAGTTTAGTCATCGATCATTTAAACGTGATAAATGCAGACATACTATAATGACTTCAGATGTTTTTTCAATGTCATCAATCCCATAAAAGATCCTCCGTGTATTCCTTTCCTGAAAGAAACACAAAGAATAAAGCATGTAAGAGAACAACTAAAACAGAAAGCTCGAGAGAGTTGTTAATGTCTGATCTTGAGAAGGGAATATGAATGATGTTGACCTGAAAGAACTTCTTCGTTAGATACCGGTACTTGCAACTCACAAGCTCCCCTCTTTGCCAATACGTAAAAGCAATCACAATCTGCGGCATAAAATGTAGCAAGAAATTAGAGATAACTAAGAGTAAACAACAACAGATTCAGACATACAGGAACAGAACTAAGCATGTTCCTTAAGACAAGAATGTAACAAGATAAATAAGGATTTCTAAATTGCAATCAAGATGGAACAATGAGTGCTAAATAACACCTCCTTGAGAATCTGAGGAGAGAACACAAAGAGCTTAAAATAACTAAGTCAGAAGAATACTTGTAAGGTACCTCATCACCTATTCTTTTCTGCATAACCCGATTTCTCTCAAGCGTTTCCGCTGAAATTGCTCTTGCAGCGAAATAATCCTGAATCTGAAGCATAACCAAGAACACAATCAAAATTTATTAAACTCATATAACTACAAAGAAATGAAGAATTCACATAATGCAGTCATTTTCTCAAGAAAGCAGTAGATACAGAACAACGAATAAATACATCAAAAGAAAAATATAGAAGAAGACAATAACCTCTTCACAGAGAGGTTCTAGCGCTAAACTCTGCACGGTAACTTGTCTTTCAACCTTGTCTTTTGGATCTGCAGATACAAACTTACCATCTACCTGCAAATAGGAATGAGGATAAGTTCAACGTTTGTCTAAAACTTTGGTGGTACTCATTACTCAAGAATCACAACTCACCCGTACTCCACCTTTTAATCCACACTTCCCCCGAAAGCAATTCCAAGTAGCTGACGAACTACAAAATTAGAAAATAAAACGATTGATCAACAAGGTCAAAACGAAAACATATTTTATGAGACATTAAGATAGCATACCCATCAGGGGCAATGAAAAGAGACAAGCTTTTTTCTCCAGAGTCTCCACCTTCACACTGATGTACCCACAAGAACAGTAGACAATAAAAATCAGCCTTTTTCCAGATACTCAACATGAACCCCAAAATAAAGAGAGAATTTAGAGTAAACATCTATAAAAGCAACATTCACATATAATACTCAAGTCTTAAAATATCTATAGGCATGTCAGGAAGAATAAGAGAGATACCGTTGGACATATCAAGCCACTCAATTGCCCCGTGGGACAGTTTTGAACATCAATTCCTTGTTCCGCCAATTTACGCCTCAAATTAACTAATCTAGATTGAACAGTTCTTTTATCTGCTTCTTCTTCAGGATCAACTACAAAGCAAACAGCTCCATTATTAGAGCTAGTTCTATTGCAAGCAGCTATAACTAAATTGCAGACACATGGAAACACAACAAGAGAAATCAAGAACAAAAAGCAATAAAAACATAGTAAAACTGCAAAAAGAGGAGCTATAGGAAACAGAATCAGAATCCTTAACCTCAATAGAAATGACAAAGATGAAACCCCAAAATGTTCATAATTTTCAAACATAAACTCAAGATTTCGAAACATACCAGGATTTGGGACTCCGGAGATAGAAGTGTAGGATGAATAGCCATTGGTCCTTCGGTGAAAAGGGATGTTTTTGGACACGGGTCTCGAGGCACAAACCGGAATAAATCTTCTAGAGACGGAAGATAGTTGTCTACTCCGGGAAATAGAAGAAGAAGAAGATGATGCGGCAAAAGAAGGAAGAAGACAAAATTCGAGGAATTGCTTGGAGCCCATAAGAACTGACATCGAACAAGACAGTTTCCGCAGGTGAGTTTGTGGTAGACGAAGCAAAAAACGCATTTCGAAGTATAGGTTTGAGTGAAACTCTTCAGCTAGTATGGCTTCATAGTGGTTGCTCAAGGGTTTTAGGGGTTCTTCTTTCCCTCCTCTGTCTGTGTGTCGTCCTTATTGAGGAAGGAGAAAGAAGAAGAAACAAGGGAGATTTTGATTTCGCTCTCTTGGAGATAAATGGGCAAGTAATCAGGCCCATTAAATGTTATTAATGAGCCGAAATAAATAAGGCAGGCCTGTAGTAAGTTCCCAAAGGGTTAAAACTTGGCGACAAAGTCCAAAGAGAGTTGACACGTGGAAGATGATAGCGCGCCTTTTTTATTGGGCCAGGCCCATTTATCACACTATCTTGGCGGGAAAGTCAACAAGGGAGCACGTGGGATCACTAATCCAACTTTTAACCGCAAAAACCAAAATATTTTACTGAGTCAATCGCGCCGCAAAACAAAAGAATACGGTAATAATTGATTAATTTTTTTTAATATATTAACTTAGTCGTAATTACAAATTAAATTTTACTAAGATTACATCAAATAACCTAAGGCTAAAAGTAATAACCAGACATCTACATAGTGATCCAACAATTTTGTTTGATTTTTTAAAAGTTACTTGCTTTTAAAAAAAATTTTAACTTAATTTTCAATATAAATTCACTAGATTTTTAGAAGAGACAGTAGTAGCCTGTTGAAAAAAAAAAGATACAGACATACAGTAGTGGCCATACTTTTTATTACTTGAACTTAGCAACTTAATTTTCAATATGAATTCACAAAATTTAGAAGATACTGATGTAGCCCAATTTAAAAAACTACTATACGTAATTAATTAGAGTCTGTTTAATTTTCATGAAATCCTAGGAAAATTGTATGGGATGATAAAAAAATGTCTAGCCTGTTAAAGTTTCTTTACATGTGCAAAAGTCAAAAATTAATGTCAATGTGACGGTTAATCTAAAATTCTTAAAATCTAGTATTAATTTAGCATTACGAAGTACATTTACTTCTCGAAATGCGGGTTAAAAAAAATTTATAAAAAAAAAAAGAAATAAAACAAGGCCTAATACTTAGGAGGTAGTTACACTAAATCTAAAACCCACCATATCAACCACTCCTTAATCCTCGCCTAACTTCTCTCACTGTTCGGTTAAGTTAATGAGAGTTACAAACTTACAACTACTTCAGTAAAAAATAAAAAAAGACAGAACAGTCAGTTTCTTTGATCCTCTCAAATATCTTCTCCTGTCCTTTCTTTTGTTTTCTCGTTTAATCTCTATATATTAGCTTAATTCGCAGCAATTAAAGCTAATTAATCATTTATTCAAAACCTCTCATTTTGTAACTCCTCTTGATTGCTTCGCATTCTTCATTCCCTAAACACACAAAATCATCTCTTTCGTCATTATGGACTGCTTAAGCTACTCCTCCAGCACAGACTTAATCCAGCTCCAAGATTGCTTTATCCCTGAACCCGACACGTTCTTCTTCCAAGCACAGCCGCAACATCTACTTGATCAGCCATTACATCACGACGAAGCTCTTCCACCTTCTCTCTTCGAGTTCAATCACTTCTACGAGCCGTTTCTTCCTCCCCAAGAAATATTTCTCCCTAGCCCTAAACCTGAAGTCTTCACCGAGTCACAATACTTAGATTCCTTCTTCCCCACGCCAAAACACCAAAAGCTCATTAACTCTAGCTTCCATTTCAACACTGATCAAGACTCTTTGTTTCCAAGACCTAGTTCTAATTATCTCTTGGATTCCTACGTCACCGAAGCTTCTAACTTTTCCAAGATGCGAGTTCCTGATTTCTCTCCGCCTTTCAAGGTTGGGTGGAGTGATCAAGGTAATACCAAGAAGCCGGAACTTTCTTCTCAAAGCATCGCAGCACGAAAGAGACGAAGAAGAATCACAGAGAAGACTCAAGAGCTCAGTAAGCTAATCCCTGGAAGCCAGAAACATAACACTGCCGAAATGTTCAATGCCGCAGCTAAATATGTCAAGTTCCTACAGGCTCAAATTGAGATTCTTCGACTGTCAGAGACCAAAATGCAGGTATAAAATAAACACTAAATCAAACTAATCATATCCTCGCAGATATTTGTTTCGATTAGTTAAATATTTATGTAAGATTTATTTACTTTGTAGACGCAGGAGAGGCCAGAAGTGGGAAGAGAACTGGAGTGTTTACTTGCGTCTCAAGAAATCCAGGAAAAGCTACCAACAGAAGAAGTTTGTGTGGTTCCAAGGGAAATGGTTCAATTCCTGAAATCCGAAGAATGCATCTTGAGAAACCCTAAGATTTATCGAGACATTAATAAGTTGATTGTCCATTAATCTGACGAATTAGTTTTAATTTTTTTCCAGATATTGATCAACTGTCCAAATCCTTAAATTTGTCTCTGTTGTGTGTGCTTTATGATTTTTCCTTGCACTAGTTTTCGGTATTAGCTAGTCTTTAAAGGTTAACCATTAGTTAATTTTCTGCTTAACTAATGTAAATCAGTTCGTTTTAATCCAAAAAATTCTATGTGTCATGTGTAGAAAGCTAAATTAAATTGGTTTTGGTTAATCACAATTTTAAGTACAATCAAACGAGCTAGTTCCAGAACAAATTTAGAAGACAAATATGCAAAAAGAATCAATTAACTGCTTCAGATGAGTCTTTATTCTCTTGCTTGAACATTTATTTTGAAATATTTGAAAATTTAATTTAAAGGCGATTTTTTATTGGTTACCAAAATGATTATTTTTTTCACTTCAAAAATAATTGATAATAATTTCTGAGCAACTATAACAAAAATTTACAACTTACGTTTTCTTTTCTAAAATTACCACAAAAACTTAAACTAAAACACCACAAAATTAAGGTTTAAGAAAGGTTCATGTTTTAATTCGTGCCGTAGCTTTGTTACTATTTAAAATTAAAACAGATATAAATCATGTTTTTGACAACAACAAAAAAAATTCTAGTATGTTAGGAAGATTCTCTCAATGATACTAAATATATAATTCACATTTTCTCTATGGGCCTGAAATGAAATAAACTTGGGTTCACGTATTTGATTGTTTAAAGCCTACATGACCATTTCTATAAGTTCTACATAAACAGTACTACTTGATTCTAATTACCACTATGTACTTTAAATTAATAGTACTCGACCCTTACTCAAAGTCAAATGTGTAATTCATTTAGTGATGTATCCGATTAGAAAGTTGCGGGAATTTACACTTTTAATACATGTAAAAATATAGAGTTTATTTTGTCTTAAACATATAGTATCATTAATGGGAAAATTATGGACCAAAGGCTACTAAGTTTCAAAATTTATCCCCACGAAAAGTAGTGAAATTTTTTGAACAGGTAAAAATGAGTAACGGATCGAGGAGAATACGAGAGAACCAACCACGAAACTATGATAGTGTTGACGTGATTACTATTCAGTCAAAAATAATAATTTAATCAGTGATATGATAGACGTCAAGCTTATCCCCTTCGGCCATGTCGTAAATGATCAATAGTTTCTTTGATTTAACAATCTAGTGTGTAAAATAACTAGTCTTTAATGGTTTGCAAACCATCGTTTACGTAAATGCATGTTCTCTTTAAGTGATTTGAGGTTACAAAGGAACTACTCAAACAAGGCTTATTGATGGGATATGCCCACTAAATTTATCATATTAGTTCTTACGTCTATTTTATCATTTATATTACGTGGACTATATATATTACGATCGAAACAATATAATTTCATTTTATTAGTTTTAATAATTTCATTATATGATAATAGCAATATCAGTAAATGCATTTTTTAAACGAATATATTTTTGAGCTAACAAAAAAACGAATATTTTATCGTAAATTTTATTAAAATATTCTGAATTTAATATCATTTTGGGGAAATCACACCTATATTATTACTACTCGTTCTGTACCTATTTTACTTCTGATTTCTTTATTATAATTTTACATTTCATATCTTTTAAGTATAGCCGTGTCTCTTCATTATAACTCTGGTTTCATTCATATGGTTGTGTATATCTTTACTAATAGTTGTGTTGTGTATAACTTTCATATCTTTGTAACTCTATTTGTCTTCTCCTTTTCTTGGATAACTACCAATAAAATTTAGTTATAATGAATATAAATTTTAGAAATATAAATTTCTCTCAGCTCTTATAAAAAATTGTGAGAGAAACTATCGCATGATCCATTGAAGAGAGATGTCGCCATAAACATAACCAGCAACGTAAATTGAGTTGATCCCAAGATTTCCAACGGTAGAAACTGTCACGCAAAAATAAAGAGATGCGATTGGATTTTTAGTTGCATCATATACTGATATACACGAGAAGTTCGAGAACTCTTGGTACTCATTGTATGATTAGTATGAATATGAGTATGCTACATACAAAGATGGAATAAAATCAATTTTGTACTTTTAAATTAATTTAAAGAAGACTTTTGGAACCATTGTTGTTTTTGATAATATAGATTTATTTATGTATTATTTTCAATATTTCTGTTTAATATTATGAAATGTCTGAGTAGTGATTTAGAGATTCGACTATTCTTTTCCCCTCTCGTCAAATCAAAACAATATATCTAGGAAACAAAGAGTTGTGATGAACTTTTCTTTCTATCAATCAGACTAGATGGACGATTTGACTTGACCTAAAGTCACTATTTCCATTATATTCTCACACTCTCTCAAAATCCCACATCAAAATGGCACTCATTATCTTTCTTTTCTTTATTCTATTTCTGTATTTATAAACCTCCGTAGTTTTGTATAAAATAGATTGACAAAAAAAAAACTATTTTGGTGACGACATTCACAACTGATCCAACAATGTGTGTAATCTTCACATTAGTTAAAGCATTTCCAGATGATGGAACTTAGGCAAATATTGACTATTCTATGCTCAATTCAAATCAATTTTGGAAATAACAACTAATTGCAGATTTTTATGTACGAAGTTATCTTAGAACATAAATCACTACTATTATCCCTCTATTGCTATGCTCGTGTAATTTATGTAATACTTAATTACAGAATTCATAATTACTACATGGATTTCAATTTAGAAAAGTGGCCTAAGAGAAAAAGACAAAGATGGAATTAAAGTTGTCAAGTATCGGTTGGATCGATCGCATAAATAACGCGGGACAACATATTGATAAAGGCTGCTCTGAGCCTCTGAGATTCTGACACTCTCATGGATCATTTCATATAATTCAGTACTAATAAAGTAATACTATATATATTCTTAAATAATATATGTGTATGATTAAAGCCAAAAATAATAGAATGTGCCTGTTGTGATTTGTGATAAGTGCTTGTTCTTCTTTCTTTTTTTGGCTAGCGCTGATTTTTTTTTTTCTTTACTTTTGATAAAAATTTTGGGAGTTAGCGCTAATTTTAACCAACAACATAATGGGAAGATAACATTTGAATCCAAATTGATAAGATACAGCTAATGTGCTTATTGATACTTCTCATTCACAGCGATGATATAACTCATATGAATTACCATTAAAAATATGAAAGTAAAATCTGACGCACCTGGCATATACATCAAATATTTTAGCAAACACTAGTATATAAGTATTTTAACAGACACAAAACATTTTTATGTAAGTATAGTAGCAGTGTAGTACAATGTGATTTACAATATATATATTTTTTTTGTTAAGATTTACAATATTTCATTCTGTGATTAACCATTGATTACATAAAACGAAATAGTGTGCAAACAGAGGTGTGACAGTTTCACAAAGTGTAAGAATAAATATCAGAAACACGAACATTTAAAGACAACATTGTATGTATTAAGCTCCTTTGTCTTCTGGGAACTATAATGGGGTAATTCTAAATTAAATTCCCCGTTAAGAAAGCCGTGAAACTAGGGCTTTTCTCCCTGCTTTTCAAGGTCGCCCACATGCATGGTCTGATTGATAAATTATGTGTACACATTATAGATCCAAACAAATTCATTACCTCTAACCCCACTTATAGACTCATAGAAATATCTTAAACAAAATTCCTAACACTAATTTTTTTTGTTTGTTTGTTAAAGAACATACCTAACACAATGTTTGTTAGTGTGAAATCATAGAATATTTTAAAAGATTCATCGTGTTTTACATGATCCTTTATTAAAAAAAAACCATTATATATAATTATTTCTTTACTTTTCTTATAGGATCTCGTTTCATCACCAGCGCCTTAACACTGTAAGATTATAATTATGTTACTTATAGTTTCATTTTAAACTATTTTTGATGCAAACATTCAAATAAAATATTTTATTGATTAATTAATTTAATTAGTCATTTAAAGATAAAATTTAGCCAAGTTATGAAGATTTTGTTTTTCTGTCAGGAATTCTTTTTTCTTTCTAGTATATATAATTTTCCGTCAGATTTTCAAAATTCTTTTGAATGTTGAATTTGTTTTATGCGAGAGCTATTATCGGTTGTCCAGAAATAGCATATATGACCAAAAAGGTTGGTCTCTTAGTAGAGAACCTCTTATCATATATGTTAAGATAAATGAGAGTAAAATAGTGGAAACAAATATTTGTCTGATTATACAATAAAAGTTTTTTTTTTTTTTTGATAACCAAGAGATTATCCAGATTTTTACCATCCAATTAATCTCTCAATGAATGCAGTTATCGAGTAATTCATTCATATTTTAATGGGTCTAAAATATGATACAACTTTGATTGATCAAATAAAAGTAATTTAGATCATTTCATGTTTGAAAAGAAACGATATCTGACATGGATTTACATAGCAACTCCTCGTCTCCTCTTCAAATAGGTAAGACGAATCCACAATCACTTGGTTGGGTAAAAGTTAATTTGTTATTAAAATATTTGTTTTTTCTCCATTTAAACAGTTTTTGCTCGTTTTAAGTAACTGAAAATTTTTTCAGCTCAACTGATTTTTGTTTCAATTTAATTACTCTAAATAAGTTACCAATCACCCCTTTAGAGTTTGAAATTGAAAACTTAATTGGTTGTTGAAGTATGTAATCAATCTAGTCCACCTGAAAGAGAAATTAGTAGGAAGTCACATCCGAGAAATGAATTTACAGATTATTTAAAAATTTTGGTTTAAATTTGATTTCAGAATCAAGATTCAAGACAATTGGATATATGAATGCCTAGCTACATTAGCTTGTTATTGTTATTGGATGCGTCTGTGATTGAACTGTAGATGAACGAACTTATTCGCTTTGTGTCCCATCCACCAAATATTCTTTAGCCCCACTTCTCCTGCTCCCATACCAGCAGCAAAACTTAGATAACATTGATGTATAGCCCACCAGTTGCATTTAACTCAATCGATTAAGTGTTTCGGATTTCATAAAGAATTTCGATTCAAATTTTCTACTCAAATATGGTAAAAAAATAAAAAAATTATGCATGTACATGTAAGCTCAGAAAAAAATCGTTTAAGCAAATGATCACAAACCTTTTTTAGATAAAGCTCATGCAATTAGTATTTGATGTTTAGGGTTATATAAGACACATCTTGAAGTATTTCTGTCTCCATTTTTAATATAAGCTTGGTTGAAAATTTCACTCATGCAAATTTGACCGAGCTGTAAATTTATTTATCTATTTCTCTATCAATTCTACCTAACAGAAATTATTTGATCGAGTCCAAAATAAAACATGGAGAAAAATGCAAACAAATGTGTATCGATCTTCCATAATATCATTTTATCATTCCATCGCTAGTAATCGGCGATAGCAGTGTTAGTAACATTTCCACCCACTTAATATGTGTGAGTTATCGACGATTTTGTTATACTGATTTTAGTCTAAATTCGTCAGAAACTTGTCGATTAATTTTTTTGTTTCTTTCTAAAATTATTGATATATTATCAGTAAAATTAATGTTGATCGATAATCCGTTGATTATTACTTATTAGTTAAAACTTATTGATAGATGAAATTTATCAGTAATTCAAATGTTTTGTTGTAGTGTTATATCAATGCTTGGTTTTTTTATGTCAACAACTCAACATCAACACATGGATTTAAAGCCGATAAATTGTATACTGATTTTTGTGAGAATATGCAATATATAACAGAGTGTTTTGGTAAAAGAAAAACTCCCTTTTTCTTACAAAAGAACTTTAACCAAAAAAAATCACTGCATTACCAAATATGCGTACGAGGTCTTTATAAATAGAAGGGAATTTTATACATCGTGATCAAAATAAATTTTTGGTTTCAACTCGAATAGAGTGGCACAATGCTTTCGAGAAGTGTATATTTTGTCTTTTCACATTAATCTCATATAAAAAAACAAGAAAAAAAGAGTAAAAACGGCCTTTCTTTTTTTTTTTTTTTTTTTTTTTTAACTACAGACAGATCCGCCGGAAAAAAACAAACAAACAAATGTATAACAAATGACGATAAATACCTTTTACGGTCTTCAAGTAACCAGTTCATTACCCACAAGTGGACCAGACTCTAATAATCGTCATTTTGACAAGCTCGACTTAATAACATTTTAATAACTTTTTTATTCTGTAATTAACACTATATATCTATAACGACCTTGAGTCTTGGTCGTCGTTAATAATATTATTATTATTATCCCCCGACCAACCAAAGAAATCGCTGAGACCGTCGGACACCGTCGTTTTATTTGTCCCGTTGCCGGCTCATCCTTGAGAAAGCAACATGCTTAGAGACTCTCCTTCCAGCTCTTCAAGGTCTGCAAAGAAATCATCTGGCTGGTGCTGATTATGAAGCTCTGGTCTATACGGAGCAATCTCATTATCGTCATCGTCTTCTACATTTTCCAACTCCATATCATCTTCTCTTTCATCTTTAACGGTGGAGGCTGAGAGAGAAGGATTAGGAGTGGCGGAGGTAGGCGAGAAGGTGGTGTTTTGGGAGCCAATGGATGAGGCGGTTGCTGTTGAGGATTTGGAGGAATTAGGGTTAGAGGAAGAGGAGGAGCGTGTGGAGCCGGCGAGAGCGTTGCGTTGAATGGGCCAAGGATGGTTATGTTCGGAGGTATATGTAATGACCAACATGTTTGGATCGGTTCGGCTCCTTTCTACTTGCTTTCTTGCGGAACAACCTTTTGAACTGCTGCATCTATAGTAACCCCTGAGACCAATAATCATAAGATAAGCCGAGAGATCAGTCCATTATAATTCTTGGTTTTGATTGGTAGAAACCATTATCAATCATAAATGTTCATCAAGATTATCATTCTATCCACTATATATAAAATGAAGGATAGTTTTTACAAAACGAAACTAGTAAGAGGATTATATTTGCGGAATTATTTTGTTTTACCGCAATTACTGAGTTGTAACCGTAATTAATTCCACATAATTCGTATACGTAAAGAAATGTTATTTACTTATTTTCATGGGTGGGTATCTGAGTATATCGACCAAATTAAATGTCACAATTATCAAGAGGAATGTGGTTACATTAACATTCGAATATTGGTAACAACTTGAACCAAGAAATATATATAAAAAAGGGATTTGTTTTCGAATCTTTGTTTAATGATATAGCTAGATGCTTATAATGAACGTATGGTATGATAAGTTAGTGTAATACCTTGGAAAAGGAGAGCCTTTGATGGGTTTTTGACCGTACTTACGCCAAGCCCATAGATCAGAAGGAACCACTTCTCCGCTTGATCGGCTATTCATCGCAGCCGGGGCCGGTATACACACCACCTTCTTTGCCTGACTCTTCCTGCAATATCCAAACATATATACATACTTACACACGTGTGGTTTTTTATCTATCTATCTATATACACGCTTGTATATATATATATACATGTAACTTATGAAAGCTAAGTTTGGTAGTGGGACATTATTATCAGTTGGGTTTGAGATATGATGCAACGCAGTTATATGGTCTTTTAATTGTGACAGTTCATAGATTCTCCTGCATGTGTCTTCAACCTCAACCCTCCTTCCTCTGATGAATCTAAACATATAAATATATATAGTGTATATATACAAACAAATTCATAATTATATATATAGTATTGATCATGATAAAATACAAAAACAAAAAAAAAACAGAAAACTTAATAATGACAAGTGTATATATACACACACACACACAAAGAAACCATAATTCATTCTATTATTAGCGTATGCATCCGATTTTCCGAATGTCAATAGTGATGGATAGTTTCCTATAAACCTAGCTAGCTACCAAGTGGCTTAGAACCCTAATTAACTCTACTCTATATGATATAATGTAAGTTGAATAAAAAATATTCATATACATATAAAAAGTTTAAATCATCTTGGGAGATACTCAATATATGTAGTGTATCAATTAGCTAAAATTTAATGAATCATTTGATCTAAGATCAAGAAAAATAGGTAATTTAAATCTATATATATATACCTTCTTTTAAGTCCTATATTCCGAGGGGAAGATATCTGAATCTGCGATGAGAACGTGTTACCATCGACCAATAGACAGTTTCTAGGACTGTTCGTATCGACGTTGATGACCCCTCTAGGCGAGGCGGCTGCTGCGGCGGCGATAACGTGAGCCGAAATCGCCGGGGAATTACATGGAGATGAATCTTGGATGATGTTACTATGCGAGATCCGGATTCTTGGGAAGATACTGCATTGACTATTTATATGATCCTTCTCGAATACCTTAGGAACCAAGAAACCGTTGTTGTTGCTATCTCCGGCGGATGAGAAATAGCCAGAGTTTGTGACGGCGTTGAGTTCTTGAAGGAGAGGATCCTTCATGCTCACGAAGGGATCTCCGAAAGGATTTATATGTAGATCTGACGGCGATGGTGGTGGAAGAGGCCATATGTTCGGAGTAGTAGTTTCCGGCGACAAAACGTGGCCTCTGATTCCTCGTACAACGTCGGTTAAGTCTCCTTGAAAGTTGTCCATGTCAAGAAGCTCAGATACGCTGCACATAATCTATATATGATGATGATGAGTGTGTCTTGGTGTATATATATACAACTGTACCAAATATCGAAATCAAGATTTTATGATCATAACGAATCAGAGAGAGAAAGAGAAAGAGGTGATTATGCTTCTAGCATCGTGATTATGAGTATTTTCTTGGGAAAATTTGTGATTTTCCTAAGAAAAGATTGGGAATAAGAAGAAGAAAGGTAGATGATGAAGAGAGAGACGCTGACTTTTCGTGATGAGAAGAACATCTTCTTCCCCTTCTACATGTTGATGAGAAAGAGAGAGATTTTCATAGGCAATATAATATTAACGATATTAATATTTTAACTATGGATGGAAATATAAGTTAAAGTAAGTGAGATAATCTATTTATTAATTAATATTAGATAAACGGATCGATGGCCAAGTCTTGTACTTTTTAGTTTAAATTATCTTTCTGAGTTTACTTGAATTTGTGAAGTTTTAATATAATATTGGTTTCTTGATTACTCGGTGCAATAATTCGTTAGAAGAAGACATTGGATATAAATTAAAATACTTTTTTTTTCGCTCGTAAGAAGAATAAAAGATATTTGAATGATTAAATTCTTTGTGAGAGACAAAAATCACCCACCTTATTTTTGAAACCCTGTCAAATTTTAAATTGTCGTTCATTTACTATAACCAAATAGAAACAAAGAGACTTATCTTTGTTTTCTATTTTAGATTATGATTTTATTGTCTTGACATGACATGACATGACAAGATCACTCCAAAACGGACTTGACTGTCCTGACGAAAAAAAAAACAAACACACTTGATATATTAACGTATTATAAAAGAAATTAACTAATCTTGCCAAAAGTATTCATTTAGAGTCTAATTAAATTTTAGACTCACGAAGAAATGGACCAAATGATATACAGTTGCGAAAAGAGAAGTGATAAGTGATAAAGGCGAAGTTAGAGATGCGGCCGCAATTCCCGGAATACGTTTCCGTGTTAACCAATCAACATCCGCCACGACAACGTTATGACTAATATTTCTTTTGTGTCCCAAAAAAGTATAAACACAGATTTTTTTGTTTTTGGTCAAAACTTAGGGCCTCTAGAATTAAAGGTAAAAATAGAAATCTTCAAAAATAGAGTAATTTTTTTTTAATAGTTAATTTTATTTTTTATTTTTAAATAATATTTAAAATATATAATATTTTTATTTTATTAACTAATTTATACTAAAATCTTTTACTTTCTAATTTCACAAATTTGATCAATTCATTTTATTTTATAACAATAGTTTAATAAAAATCTGATTTTACTAAAACTAAACATTGCATTATATAAAAAAAATATTTCATTACACCAAATAAAATTAAAAAGAGAACTATTACATTTTTAAAACATTTTCATGGATTTATCATCTCTCATGTAATTCTAAATTTGATACACTCACGTTTTTTATTTATTTATCTTCTCTCATATAATTTATATTTTTTATTTAATATAAGTTTTTATTGCATGTTATAATAATGAGATAACCAAAATTTAAATATAGTTGTATATAAGTACACAAATGAACATATAATTTTGTTTACGAATAAAATAAATGCATATATTAATTTAAAGGATCATATTGGCAATAAAAAAATATTTTTTTAAAAATAGATAAATGAACAGTATTTCTTTAAATTTAGAAAAATATTGTTCATTTCTCTATATTTAGAAAAAGATATAGAGTACCATTGGAGAGGATTTTACTAGAAAAATAGAAAAATCTCTAAAAATAGAGCACTATTGGAAATACTCTAATACTATGCTAAATGTCTGTGCAAGATATTTTTTAAACAGTTCATATTTGATCAAAAATTATATAATCAAAAGTTCCCAAAGTGTGTTTTCCCCTAGCTTACAAAGTTTATATAAAATAAAATTATAAATTAATAATATAAATATATTATATAAATTAAACAGTTCATATTTGATTCATTTGTATTCTACTTTAACTATATAAAAAAATTTGTAGTTGAGAAAAAAAGAAAAAGAAAAAACGTTATATAGTATATAATGTTTTATTTTCAGTTTGTATTTTTGTTTTGCTTTTTAATAAGAACATTTATTTTCAATATGGTTGATTTTGGTTTTACGTACTACTACACATGTACAAAAAAATTGTTACCATCAAACTAACCAGAACAAAATTTAAATTTTTGCTAAACAAATAAATCGAAATAAAGGGTCGTAATCCAAAAACTTCAGATTTGTTAGTTTTTGAAAAACGTAATGATTATCGGTTCGAGCAATTCATGGGAGACAAACATACAAATATTCCTCGGTGGTACGGAGATGCTGCACATCTAAGTGTAAATATGATCTCGAATCATATTTTTAATTATAAAAAAAACTCAGAATAGCATGCATGTTACATCAATATATGTATATATATGATTATAATAGTTGAATGAAATTTATATCAATACTTTTAGCTAGGTATAAAGTATACTATATAATGATATACATTTACATAGATTGTTATTGTACAATGAATACAAATATATATATATAAAAGCAATGAAATTTTTTTTACAATGTTCATTGTTTTATCGAATAAAATTATCTATTCATTGTATGTTACTGGTGGTTGATGGACATGGAGAGGGTGGCAAACTTTTTTTTTGTTTGTTGGAAATATTTCCACTAGTAAATTAGGGTAGAAAAAATTATCCTAAAAAAAATTACTCGAATCCTATCAACCATTCATATCCGTCAATTCCATTATGGAGTTCTATAAAGTCACTTTGGCTACTTTATGTCAAATCGGCGCAAGTTTTTGCTGTGTGCAGTTTCAAACAACATGTTAAATGCATTTTCATCAGTTCAACATCAACAATCAGGCAGCGATCAATAAAGTGAGCCAACATGTTATTTCACAAAATTTTGCTTACAACAATTGAAAACTTTTTTTCCAGTTTGGTTACGGCTATTTTCTAACCAAAAGAAGTAAAAGTTTTAGCTAAATCAAAGTTCACTTCAATTTGTTTTTTCATCCTATTTCAATTTTTTTTAAACATGTTAGATGACAATACGCCAACCCAGTATATTCATAAACAATATGTAGGATATTATAAAAAATAATAATATAGACAACTTCACTCAAGAACAAGTAAATGGATGGCTACAAAGTATATTAAACTTGAAGAATCATATCTATACAAATATATATATGTGGGATAACATAATAAATGTAGTAGGATGTGAATATTTGGCCGACTTCATGATGAACACTTAAACCCACGTTCGTGCATTACAACTCCGTCAATAGTTTTGAAATACATTAATCCACATCTAATTTACACATATATAATGATTTTTTTTTAAATAGTAAAAATTTGATTGGAGAAAAATCCGTCCGTACGTTCATTTCATCCCATCTGATGGATGATCTCCTATGAGTAACTTAATAGTAAACACACGTAATAGCTTTGAAACATCATTGTGTTTTTTTGAGGACTTATCCTAATCAGGAATTAAGACTGCATAATTGAATTTGAAACCAAGTGGAGAGCAAGAAGAAGTGGAGAGAAGAAGGAAAACAAGTTCAAATTCCATGACTTATTTAGACATTCATCGATCTACTATTTAAGTGGAGAGCAATAGTTCATGTTGATTTAATGCTTTAAACAATATAAAAGAACATTTAGCCTAGAGAGAAAGTGTGCGAAATTGGAAAGTTTTCCATAAAAATGTAGTCAAATAAATTATGCGTGAAGTAAAAACCACTTGCCTTGAGGATATATATTGTACACTTGTTAACTTTGTAAACTGATTAAGAATAGGCTTTTGCTACGATATATATATTACAATGGAATGAGTTATTGGGCTCTGTAGAATTTTAGTACGTAGCATTCTTTAAATACGTGTACATATATATCGACTTTAAGTGCAATCTATCCAAATCCCTTTAAGTACCTCCCAAGTTCATTACTCAAAAAACCCTCACACTCTTACTTCATGAACCTATATTAATATATCTAATACTTGGAGAAAAAAAGATTTTTTAAAATTTATGTTTTCAAAAGATTAGTTGATTTGATTATACGCTTACTCCATACAGTTATACTTTTATGTTTTTTAAAATATCACTTCACGAGGCCTTAAATATGTCTTAATTAAGGAGTGTAAGAAAACAATCGAAATGACATAACATATAACAAGTCGAAATCAATTATTTAGCAACTGTATACAAAACTATAGTAGATAACCATCTTTAATTTATAATTGAACTAAGATGTGAAATCATGGCGTTATTAAGGTCAATTCTACCGTGGGAAAAGAAAAAAAGAAATTGACTTCTAACATGCAACAAACCTTAGACTATGGACATCGCATGGTTTTAAAATCTAAATTTTGAAACTAAATTTTGAATGATACAACATTTTTTGCTTTTAACTACAAACTACAGTTTTAAATTTTAATGACACAAATTAAGTCACCAGTAAGTCTTATACACTTGCCAATAGACCAAAATCTAGAAGTCATAGCTTGTGTCTAGCGTTATACCTAATCTAAATGGTCGTAGCTTGTGTTTCCCTCATCTTGTAAAAAATAAAATAATAAGTCAATAGAACAAAATATATAGAACAAAACAAAAAGGCAAAGAGTAGTATTCCGGATCCATAATGATTGGTAAAAAAAAAAAAAAACAGATCTATGGATTGTCAAAAAGACTAAACGGTGAAGAGAAAAAAAACAAAGTAATTGCAGAGTAGAAATCAAGAACATGAGTTCTTGATAGTGTTTTTTGTTTTGTTTTGTCAGATAGCTTGGTTCCTCCTTCATTGTGTCAGTATGTTCCATTACATAACTATTACTTTCACTTTCTTTTGTTTGCTTCCCCTTTTATTATGAAAATCGCGAATAAAGTATTTACTTCGGATTGACAATTCGAGAAAAGGTGAGGCAACAGTTCAATAGAAAAGAAACGATTTGACTAGTTTTGGATGTTTTCTAAAAGTTGGAGAAAAGTGTTAATCTATCTATCACCACCAGAGCTCGAATCTCAGCAGAAATATTCGATGATGTTTTCAACTCAACATATTGTTGCCAATCAAGGCAAGTCCAAAGCCAAACTTATGTACAAAATGTTTTTTCTTTTCCCTCTCTTACTGTATGTAAATATTTATAAAAAAGAAAAAAAAGAGAGCTTACAAGGTTAGATAATTTGGGGATTACAGAAACGTTTGTAGTATGTTTGTATTCTTTCCTTAGACCTATAAAGTTTCCTATATGCATTTTTGGTTTAATTCTCTTTTCTCGTTGTTCATTGTTTTTACTTTACATAGTATATGAATGAAAATAGGGGATTTTTGCAAGTCAAGGAAAATTTACTAACTTCTTTTACTTTTGCTTGATTTCTTCATAATCACTTCTAGATTCTTCATTTGGATCATCTTCGGGGCATTTGAGGATTATGCAATTGATTTGGATGTGAAAATGGTGATTTAGAGGAGCCTCTTGATCCCTCAGAGTATATAGGTGAATCAAGCAAATCCTCTAAAGCTTGATTCTCGGGAGGAGGATACGATGTTTCTGCGAGAAAGAAAACAAAAACACACATTTTAATGTTCCGAAAAAAGTAAAGAAGATTAAAAGATAAAATTGAAGTATTTTTCTTACCAAATAGTGTTTTGAGAGATGGTTTCTTTGCTGTCTTACTCTTCCGTTTCAGTTCCGCTGCATAAAACAAGTTCAATGTAGAACGATAATGAGCCTTGTTATAACCGCAAATTACTAACTCTGGCAAAAAAGTTACTGACCCATTCCAGGGATATGGTGTTCATCAACTATCTCGAGATTCTTGAATGTATAACCAAGGAAATTTACATCTTTGGATGAGATCATCTGCTTATAAGTTTGCAAAAAAACTAGTAAGAACGATAGAACTCGATTGAATGTACATGCGAAAAAACAGAAGGAGATTTATTATTATACCTTTCTCCAAGGACCAGCCTTTGAAGAAGGTTGAGAAGTAGATGGCACCTGAAAATGAAAAAAGATTAATTGATATTTCATAAAAGTTAGAGAAATAGTTAGAAGAAAGAAGTAAATGATATTGAACAAACCTCATCAAACTTTTCAAAGTTTTGGGTATCAAGTTCATGTTTCACTTTTGGTATATATGGAGCATTTGATTCATATAGTCGTTCCCACTCAATTGCTCTAAACCAAGGGTGTGCCTATTAGTGGGAAACAAATCATAATTATGTATTTTCAGAATTAAGTATTTTTCTTGAAAGTAAAGAGAATGATGTTTTTAAGTACTTTGATTTCATGGACTCCTTTGGTTCCAAGCCTCTGTTCGACACTGCAGAGGAGTCTTCGGATGAGATCTTTTACCTCGACAGAGAGCTTAGCTTCATCAGGGAATTTCAAGCAGGCTTTCCAATTTACAATCTGCAGAGATAAACTGAGCAATTGTTTGATAAATATTATACTAGTCAAACGTAATAGGAATAGGTTCTTGGATCATGCCATAATACCATACATTAGGTAACCAAAATATGGCTCAAAACATATACACTAGCCGGATTAAGTAACAGGCTAATTCTGACTTATGAGGTTAATCATTAGGTGTCATGAAATTCTTATACAAAATACTATTAAGGATATTTAAGCCAATATATGCATACCTTTCTACATGTTGCCAAAGGCTCTTCGGAATAGAATGGCGGAAACCCCACGAGCATCTTGAACATGATTGCTCCAAGGGACCACCTATTGCAAAACGGTTTTAGAATACCAGCTGAAGAAATTATATGTAGTGTGTAAGAAAGAAGGGTCTGGTTCACTAACCAATCGCACTCCATTCCATACCCTTTCTTCAGAAGCACCTCAGGGGCAATGTAATCGGGAGTGCCTACTGTAGAAAAAGCCTGAATGGTACATGAAAGAGCCATCTTGTTATGTAAGGACTATAAAGAAAGGCCATATAAATAACTAAAACAGAACAAAATCAAGGAGATTAAGGCACAATGGGTATTTTTCATAAACAAATTAGGGGTTATATAGTTTCCTTCTCTCAAAGTTGGAAAATAATAATTCTTTGTTGGATATTTTAGAAGAATTTCAGGTGGAACAGAACAGTAACCACAGGGACATATAGATAAGACAAGTGAATCGAGTCCATACCAGGGTCCTTCTGTTTTGTTGCCAATGTAAAAGCTGCTCCTGCTGAGTTCGTCTAGGTGCAGGAGGCCTGGAGAGCCTATCATATTCTGCTGCAGGCTTTGTATTCCTGTCAACAAGCTCCGCCTTAAAATCTGGAAAATTTTTGCTTTCTAGAGACTTGCTCAGTCCAAAATCCGAAAGCTTGATATGGCCATTACGAGTTATCAATAAATTATCAGGCTTTATATCCCTAAAAAGTCAAAAGAAGAAACTACATTTATTATCACCACATAAAGATAGAAAAAAGGAAACAAAAATGGAAGATTATCTACAAAGATTCAACATTATAAGGAACTTGATTCTAGGGACTGTCAAGTTAAGATGCAAAAATGGACAAAAAGAAGAATGTGAGAAGGTTTAAGAGCCAGTTGTAAGAACCTGTGAACGTAGTTATGCCTGTGGATAGACTCAATAGCGAGGATTGTCTGTGCAACATAAAACCGAGCCTCATCTTCCTGTAAGATATCCTTTCGCATCAGCAGGGCCATCATATCACCTCCAGGAAGGTATTCCATAATAAGATATAAATGGTCATCATCTTGGAAGGAGTAGCAAAGCTTGACAATAAAAGGACTATCAACTTCTGCAAGCACATTTCTTTCAGCTCTAACATGTTCCACCTGATATTTACCGCATATAGAAGGGTTGAGTGTACTTAAGCGGGATGTTAATGAGTAACTAACTTAATAACTGAAACCTTGGGTTTGTAGAAATGTTATTGAACAATGCATTACCTGCCCTCTTCGAAGCATCTCAGATTTTTTTAGCTTTTTCATTGCATACACGCTGCCAGTAGTTTTCTCTCTACAAATTCTCACCTGAACAGAAATAACGTATCTTACATCAATACAGAAAAAGAAGAAACAACAAAATTCCAAATTCTAAATGCATGACTATATCAAAAAGATCAATGTAGATAGGAGGCAAGATATGATTAGCTAAGCTTACAAAAAGGAAGTGACAAATAAGAGAGGCAATCACAAAAGTGCATAAAGAGATATACCTCCCCAAAAGCACCCCGGCCAATGATACTCAACAATTCAAAGTCATCAACTCCCATTTTCTGTCTTTGCAGACGCATATACTCCATCTCCTTTTTCTCAAAATTCTTTAATATATTCATCTTGTCTTCAACAGGAACATCAGCTTCAGCTAAGTTTTGTTCCAAGATGCTCCGACTGTACAAGAGCCAGCTCATATCAGAAGGTTCATTCTAAACCAATAAAACCAACATAATACTCTCAAATTCCATTTGTAACAACCAAAGCACATGGAAGTAAACATTGGTAATCACAGGAAGAATTCCGAGAAACTGTACCGCTCTTTTCTTTCCTGAAGACTCTTCTTCTGAGTTTTATAGTGATTCTCAATATATTGCTTAGCTGCAGCAACTTTCTGTTTAGTAGCATTAGAAGGTGCATCATTCATAGGTGGTCTACCAATATTCTTCACATTTCCTTCTTGTCCTTTTTTAGTAGGGCTTGATTTTTCCGGTTTCTGCTGCCGTATCTGGAACCAGCTCCTTGTAGGCTCCGTTGCCATTTCAATCCAAATATAAAACGACTTATTTAGCTAATCTATAAGCTAAATAACTCGCAATCCAATCCCAACTGCATCAAAATCAAAACTAAATCAAAATTCATCAAGATAAAACAAATAATTTGCAGTTTCGAATCAAGTCTTACAACGCAGGACAACACCAAAAGTCTCACCGTAACAAATATTTAACTTAATCAATCCAAATATTTAACACGAATCGAGGCTAATCAATTCATCTAGTTCTAGCTTGTGTATTACGCATGCATATAAAAATCAAAGTTCGATTAAATACTCATATATAATCAACATGAAGAACATTCGAAAAATCAAACTAAGATACGAACAGTTACAAATTCATATTCTAAAACATGATACGAACATGCGAGATTGGAGAAGAAAACGAAAAGTCAAAACGATCACAAAGAAAAAGTAAACCCGATCGGGGAAGAACAAAATTTCGTGAAAGGATCAAAGAAACTTACATCAACAAGAAACAATCAGATATTTGATTTAGCTCTCGCTCGAATTCGAACTCTTGCTTACACGCATTTACTTTGAAACAAGGAAAAAAAACCGCAAAATGGATTTATTTTAATAAAAAGATGTCAAAAAGAGAGAGCAAAACGGATTAAAGAACTAATAACGTTTGGGTAAAGGGTATTTTGGTTATTAGTGAATTTAACTGGAAGCAGTAAACGCCGTTGAAGTTTACTGTCACGATGAGCTGATAAAAAAAACCATTAATGCCGGTAAACCGGTTTTTAACTATTCTCGGATGGTAACCGGGAAACTTAATGACACGTGTCGCTAATCTATTGGGTTTGTTTGTCGACTGAGACGTGACAGCACGATCGAACGGAGTTGTTTTCAACTGGATGCTAACGTCAGGATTGGAACAACTCCCGCGCGAAATTGTATAAAAACGCGTTTTATTGGTAAAGATAAGATCGTCACCGTTCGTATGTAGGACACGTGTAAAGGGCAGCAGAGTTGAGTACTATTGGGTCACTTAAAAGCCCATTGGGCTGAGATAAGATCACAGTGGGTGTCAATTGAAACATTTGAAATATATGGGGTCTTTATGCACAACTTGTTTAATTTTAAGGGGTCCTTTTTTGGTTGATTATTCACACTTCAGTTTTCTCTATTTTGGAGTTAGACACGGATCTGTGAGATCTAGAGGAAGAAGAAGACGAAGAAGAAGAAGCAGAGAATGGCATCCATGGCGGCAGGACCAGATCACCTATTTAACCTGAGAAACAATTTTTACTTGGGTGCTTATCAAGCAGCGATCAACAACAGCGAGATCCCTAACCTTTCGCAGGAAGATATCGTCGAGCGAGACTGTCTCGTCCATCGCGCTTACATCGCTCTCGGTAGCTATCAGGTTTTGCTCTCTATCTCAATTTTTCGATTAGATATTCAATTTTGTTTTGATCATTTGTGATTTACCTTTTTTCAAATTTCGTCTTCGTAGCTTGTCATCAGTGAGATCGACGAAGCAGCAGCTACGCCTCTGCAGGCTGTGAAGCTCCTTGCTATGTACCTATCGAGTCCTGAAAACAAGGTAATTCAAGGAGATTTTTGAGATGATCAGTTATTATGGAATCGCATCGATTCATGTTCTGTGACGTTATGCTTAGAGATCCGAAAATTGAATTTATCTTCATCTTATGTTTGTGATATGCGTTTTTGAATCTGTGATTTTGGTTAGGAATCAACCATTGCTAGCTTGAGGGAATGGTTAGCAGATCCAACTGTAGGAAACAATGCTATAATTCGTTTGATTGCTGGTACTATATTCATGCATGAGGAAGACTATAATGAGGCTCTGAAGCATACTCATTCTGGAGGAACCATGGATCTGTGAGCTTTTTCGATTTGATTTTGTTCTATGTATCTAAGTTCCTTCTGTTTGACTTGATAATTTGATTATAGTTTCTGCATATTTTAGGCATGCTTTGAATGTTCAGATATTCATAAAGATGCATAGATCAGACTATGCTGAGAAACAGCTGAGAGTGATGCAACAAGCTGATGAAGACCACACGCTCACTCAACTCGCTAGCGCATGGTTGAACCTGGCAGTTGTATGATATGATCTATTCATTTCTTCTTTTTTTACATTTGGTGTAGAGAAGAGATTGGGAATGTGTTTTGTGATATTTAACTGTTTTGTATGATCTCAGGGGGGTTCCAAGATACAGGAAGCTTATCTTATCTTCCAGGATTTCTCTGAGAAGTACCCAATGACAAGCTTGATCTTGAACGGTAAGGCTGTTTGCTGCATGCATATGGGTAATTTTGAAGAAGCTGAGACTCTACTGCTTGAAGCACTCAACAAGGTGAGTCATGAACCTCGTTCTTTGTTACCTTAAATATGTATCGATGCAATTCATGATTCCATACTCAGTATCATGTAATCAGATCATTAGTCGTTTTATCAACTATGTATACACTTAAAACTCCTTGCACCAAATCTAAGCTTTTCAACAATTTTGTTTATTGTGAAATGGATATGTTTAGAAAACTTAGATGTTTATGCTTATTGCAGGATGCTAAAGACCCAGAAACTCTTGCAAACCTAGTTGTATGCAGTCTTCATGTCGGGAAATCATCTTCGCGCTACCTAAAGTAAATATATCTGTAACTTGTGCAATTTTTGCATAACAGTGCATCAGTTATAGCTGACTTATTCCCCCATTTCTGATCCATTTGCAGCCAGCTGAAACTATCACATCCAGAACACGTACTTGTGAAGCGAGCAGCATCAGCTGAAGTTAACTTCGACAGAGCGCTTCAATCTTTTGCCTGAAGGACCTCAAAATCCATGGAATCGTTTTACTTTATTATCTACCAGAGGAATATCATATTCTTACCCACCTTATCTTGAAATTATCAGTATATGAACAGTTTTTTTTTCATTGGATATGTTGCATTTAACTTTGATTTCTCACTGAAGCTTTTGTTGTCATTGAGTTTCGAATCCAACAATATTAGAGTTCTTGTTACTTAATCAGAATTTGTAAAAACAAAACGTTTCATAAATGTCTGAAACATAGAGATTAGATTCAATTTTGGGATCATATAAGAAAGCTATATTATTAAGAGACTAATATATTAATATTGTGAGAGAGGTACATGAAATAATGAATGGCTGCTTCCTAAAACAACCTAAAGTCATTACAAAATGAATATCAATAAAAAATCTCCATCATGTGATCTCATTTATAAAATATGGGATAATATATCTTATGTTATATTTTATATATAAACCATCCATCATCATATCCTACGCTTCTCTCCTCAATACCATCTGGAATCAAAATCTCCATTCATCACCAAAGGAATGAAACAAAGTCAGTAAACTGAGACCAATGATGAGGTTAAACCATAGCCATTACGATGCAGCTTCTGCCATCTCCACGCAGTCTCAAGACTCTCTTTGAGATTAGTGTGCTTTGCTGTCCAATTAAGTTCCTTCTTGATCTTGCTCGGGTCACTATAAACCTCAGCGTAATCACCTGCGCGTCTAGGCAAGTACTCGATCTTGATCTCAACACCAGTTGCTTTCTTGCACGCCTCAACAAACTCTTTCACTGAGCTACCTACAATTAAAATAATCTCTAAATCCATTTGCCAAAAGGCTAGAGTTTTTCTTCAGTACAGTACTAATGTAAGCCAAAAGTCAACAATACCTTTCCCAGTGCCAACATTGTAGATTCCGACTTTGCGGGGTTTAGCTTTTTGAAGGGCTTTAACATGAGCATCAACCAAGTCAGTGACATCAATGTAATCTCGTACACAAGTCCCATCACCAGTTTTGTAGTCTGTTCCTTTGATCTAAAGATAAACCAGAGAAAACGAAAAGTTAAATGAAGATCAATGATTCGAGAAGACTGAAAAGCTTAAAGCCACGTGAATGTAACAAATAGACTAATTTCAACTTTGCTTTAATAAACGAAACTCAAGAATAAGTTGTCTCAATTATGTATTTTGCTCAGCTGTAAACTACTATCAGCTTTTTTTGCAAACATTTTTGAACATGTTCTACAACATGTGCCAGCTCCTAAATACACCCAAAAAGTAATTCTTTAGAAAAAAGATTAAGAATCTTAAACTGATAATAGAATCAGATAAAACCAAAATGTGATGACTGTCCAAAGAACAAAAGTCAAGAAGACCCCGACAAAATCTAAACACAATCTTTCAGAAAAAAGTTCATGAACTGAGGAAAGTGATTACCTGGAGGCCAGGCATGATGCCACGTGCAGCATCAAAGCAAGCACCGGAGATTCGCCCATGCTCTCGTAGCTCAGGCCTTGGTGCTTCACCCAATCTTCCCTCTGGATCAGACCCAATCACATTGAAATATCTGAAAATCGATTGAAATAGAACCCTCAGTCAACTTCATGGGGAAACAAGAAACATGAATAGAAATTAGAAGGGTAAAACTTATACCAACCTTAGGATCATAACCGCCATGTTTGAGTTTTTCGAGAAATCCAAAATGATATCTTCCGCCATTTTCTTAGCCTTACCATATGGATTGATTGGTACCTGAAATGACCATGTTAAGTGGTTAGAGCGCATAGTAGAAGAACCATGGCTAGAAAACATTTGAGAAACGAAATTTGAATCACCTGAGGAGTTTCCTCTGTAATTGGCATAGTATCAGGCTCCCCATACGTTGCACATGTGCTTGAATATATCAAAGTCTTCACTCCATGAGCAGCCATTGTCTCTAATACTACCAAAGTGTTTGATGTAATATTATGGTAATACCTGTAATTGACAGAACCACAAAGTTACTTGTTATGAATGCACATAACAGAAAAGATCATATAATTCCACAGGGAATATACTCACTTAAGTGGGAATTGTGTACTTTCTCCAACATATGCAACAGCTGCGAAATGCATCACAGCGTCAAAGGCGTTCTCTGTGAATATCTTGTTGACAGCCTTTGCATCTCCAAGATCAGCATTAATAAATTGAAGCCTTCCTGGTTCCGGAAACAGTTCTTGCAAAATCTTGACTGCGCCGAGATTCCCACGTGATAGATTGTCCTGTTCCAACAGAAAAACATTTACTTAATCAGTGATATTGGTATTGGCAATCAAAGAAGACTGATCTGCTGAACAAAGGAACTTAAATCCATGCAAGTCAAAGAAGATATATACCACAATGGTCACTCGGTATGTATCCTTTAGAAGTCTTAGAGCTGCATGTGAACCGATATATCCAGCACCACCAGTGACTAAAACATGTGTAACCCCTGGGTCATGACGAGAAAACTGAAAACCAAAATGAAGAAAAACCATTCAGAAACTTGAGCAATGTTTCACCAAAAAACATCCTTCTTACTCATAGAGCTAAAGTGAAAATCAAACCGAAATCTAAAGCTCGAGCAAAGGACAGTAAGAAAGAAGTAATACCACGCTGGGAGTATTAAACGTTGGAGATTGCTTGAGCATGAAAATGCACAAGGCTGTAAGAGAAGCAGTCAAAAGAATCTTTGCCAAGTAATTATTTTTCTTCTTCGGGTCTGCATAATCCAGTCCTACATTCCCAAAATCACCAAGATCTGTTGACATTAACATCAAAATTTAAAAGAACCAAAAAAAGCTTCACACTTTGAAGCACCAAAACCCACAAAACTTCAATTTTATATCATCAACTAACCTATTCTCAAGAAAACACACAAAATGTCAAGTTTTAAGAGAGCTGATTGAATATTTTAAGCACATTCATCGTAGAAAACCATTTTCCAACTGAAGGTAACAGCAAGAATCAAGAGATTTCTCACCTCCAAGAGACATAGATCTGTTTTGTCTCACTTGGCTTCTCGCTCGAGTAAAATTAAACATTTTGATTCACTGCAACTCGCGGAAACAACAACAGTAGATGTTAGCTGATCAGCAACGCCCTAAATCAGCTGCAAAAGACCAAACTTCATTTATTTTCTACACACAAACAAAAAAAACCCAAAAAAACTGTAAAATTTCCTCAGATTAAATAATCTGTATAAACAACCTTAGCCACACAAGAAACAGAGCAATTTTACTGAGTTACAGCAGAATTTCAAAGTTTCAAAATCAAAAGTATCCAAAATTTGTTTGAATTAAAACATTTGAATAGATAAAAAAGAAACCCCAGATTGGGAAATTCTTGTCGGAGCAATGTCGGTCCCAGGAGAATTGACAATGCAGAAAATATAAAAAAAAAACATAAACCTCTAAGACTAACCCAAATAAATGAAAGTGAAATTACACACAGAAGATCGTGAATTTCATCAAAACTCAAGAGCAAAATGAAAAACCCTAGAGAGAGAGAAGAATTCTCAGAAGCAGAAACGAAAGAAGGAAGAAAAACACAATGGCCTATGCTTAAAATCAAGAATTAAAATTTTAATTTCATAAAAAAAACGCATAAACCAATAAGGTAAAGAAGGGGCAAATGATAAAACGTACCTCAAGAAGAAGAAAACAAAAAAATGGGCATTAATGGCGGCTCACGTGTAACCACAGTAGCAGAGCTTTGTGTACAGAAATGAGACGAACCAACCAGAAATTGAAGAGAAACACAACAAAAAATGATCGAGAGCGTGAGTAAGAAAGAGAGAGAAAGGTTTTTAATTTTCTTGTGGGTTGTGAGAAAGATTCAATTTTTTTTGAGTTTAAAGTGAAGAATTTTAGAAAGAGAGAGGAAACATAGAATGGGGAAAGAAAGAGTAGTGCGACCTCGTAGTCGTAGGCGCGTTCCGGTGAGGGCGATGGAAAGAGCAAGAGAGAGAGGCGGAAATTCCTGGGTGGGTTATTAGAAAAAATAAATGAGGAATTTTCTTAATAAGATAAATTTATATTTGACTTTTTGTCAGCTTTTTTATTTTTTATTCTTTTTGATATGAACATGACATCTAGCAAGAATGATGGCGCAGACCATATTATTTTGTATTATAATCAAAATTAACAGATTATATTTAATGTAACCTATGATTATATCATGTCTATGACATTTTTTAGTATTAATTGTTTTCGAAAAATCCATTGAGTAAAGTAGATAATTAAATTTGGTCAAAAACCATAAAATTATATATATATATATATATATATAACACAAATGAAATGTGCGATTTGTAACATCAAATCTGAGAAAAAGTGATCCAAACCAATTTTTAGGTAATTTGATATTTTGGTGAAGTACCAAAATTTTGGTTTCTTCCCTAAGAAATCGACAATAAGAAAATTGTATCACAATAGCTTTATAAATTAAATGAAAAATTTACTCTGTTTTTTTGTATTTTTAATTGTATCACAATAGCTTTATATATTAGGTGATTACGCATTTCATATAGAGTGCCACAAAAAAAAAAAAAAAAATACAAGTAAGAGAAATGTTGCTACTCCAGTTTACCATAAGGGAACCTGTAAAATTAATAACCTAGTTTTCATCGTTAACCAAACTAGACAAATTTTAAAATCGATCGATGTGTTTGAACTAAACAGTCTAAACTGCTGGAAAGCAATATACTTATTTGACTGATCGGTTCGATAATGGTTTTAAAAGTTTTAATTTTGAATATTTTTTTAACAATCATTTTCTAATAAAATATGGTTATTAAATGTAATGATTTTTTGTCAATTTAATTAATTTTATATTGAAACAACATGTGGTTAATCTTATATGAAAAAGGAGAGAAAATGGGGTTAACGTATGAAACAAAGTGTATAAACCATTCAAAAATTTATGAACAAATACGATTTGTTTTCTATGGAAAATTCGATGTGGAGATAACATAATACTTTGATGGGAGTTTGTACTTATTTGATAAATAATTGAAGTTATTTTTCTGGGGAAGAGCTTTATATGGAAAAAGCACGACTAGCCAATAGAATTGCCGCACTTGTTATGCGACCGAGAACTGTGCCGTGGAGACCAACTCCGTGGCGCTGACATGTCGGCAAGAATTTTAAGTGCTCTTTTTTTGTCTGCAAATTAGAGTTTTAAGTGCTTTTGCGACCAGACTTTTACAAAATGACCAATTTATCTTTTCTGTTTATAGTTTTATTTTTACTAAATTTTCAGTTTTATAGTTACATACACTTACTCCACCAAATTAATTATTACTATTAGTTTCTTGTTACTTTTTGAACTGTCAATTTTGGCGATAAAAAACAATTTGCAAGTGGTAGGTTTATCTAATGAGTATATTTGTATATATGGTTCAATAAACTTTCCCAACTTAATAATAGATAAACTAGTTTTCTTGGACTCGTTTTCATAAAAAAAATCAAAGCTTGTTAATTTGGTTTTTCAGAGTATGTAATAGTGACCTTTTTGTAATTAAATAGCAAAACGAAGCAGGTACGTAAGATTATACCAATTTTTTAAAGGAAGAAGAAGAAGAATTGATGCCAATATTTTCCAGATGCCAAACTTACGTTTGGGTTTAGTTAGAGAAGAAGAAAAACCTTATAATCGGGTGTGTGTTATTGCGTTTTTAAGCGTTGTTAACACAAACAATTAAAACTTGTGTCTTATACAAAAGTATATTTTGTTCTTATATCTACCAATTTCAATGACAAACACGAAAGATTCATCTGTTAAAAACCTTATTTTTTTTTGTTTTCAAAAAAACTGTAGATTATCTACACCTTAATAATTTTGAATTTAATTGTCTACGTGCTAATAGATACTCCATTGATCAATAAGAAAAAAACTGTAATGTGAGATGTCAGGTGAGAGGTCCACAAAAACATGGCATAACGACACGTAGTGTTTTGGTGTTAAATGTAGTTGTATTGTGATGTCTCCTCCTCTCCATCCTTGTACTGTCGGCTACAACTTGTAACTATCAATTCATATTCCCACGAACACGAGTCTGTTTTTTTATTTATTTATTTATTGAAGTAATGATTCATCCGAGTTTGAGTTTTCAACTTCATTGATCGATAAAATTATTGGAAAAGGTCGAATTTGTGTACTCGTATTGGTGGTTTTCTCACTTTGGTGTTTGGGCCTTTTGGCTATAGTTGGAAGATTTTAGAATTTTAGTCACCAAATTAATTATTCATATCAAACCATATCAGACGAGAACAAAAAAACCTCTGGACTAGAAGGATAATCAAGAATTATATATTGTCTGTTTAATAATTACAATTGCAATTATAAAATCAGTAAGACCTTTAAAATATGTCATTGTCTTAACTATTTATATACTATCAGTATCATCCTTTTAAAAAAAAGTTTATCGTATTTGTTGAGCTTAGTGCTGATGATTGATGTTTACCCACCTGTTCTAACATGCTCAAATCACATTCAAATTGTTTGGTATCACTTTATTTATTACGCTCTTCATCGCACAAACTTTTTAGTTATTTAAAATTAAAATATTATACAATCCAGTAGGATTAGTTATAATCAGTCCCTCAAAGATATCCATTTATCACACGCATGCATTATTTGCTAGCTGCATGTAATGCATATTCCAAAGAAATAGTATTAAATTGGATCTAATTAATAATATCAAATTGTAATTAGAAAGTGATAGGTTTGAAAGCAATACAAATATGTGTGTTTGACTTCATTACATTTGAAAAGTTTACAATTGTAATTTTAAGAAGCAAAACGACCGACGACTCCATGCACGTTGACTTTCTTGGGTCGTTAATCCACCATAACAATCTTCGTTCTCTAATTTTCTTTTATTTATTTAGAAACTATAAAATAAGTTATGTGACATGCAATATTTCTATTTATTCACGTCTTCTTTTTTTTTTTTTCCCTCCTCAACCTAGTCCGCTTGGGTGGCTTAAGATACGATGCACTTTATCCCCTTTATATTCCAACAAAACAAAATTATTTTTGAGTTTTATAAATTTGTTTTGTTCATTTATAAGCTACTTGAACCCTGTTCGCTCACAGTCGTATGAGCTTCAATAGTTAAACGTATATTCGAATGTGTGAAAGTCCCAATCATTTTTTTGAATCAAAGCAAAAGAAGGCTAGATTAAAAAAAAAAAAAAAAAAAAAAAAATTCTAACAACACTGTTAAAAATTTAAACTACAATCTATCGTTCTGGAAAAATTAATAATAATGATTGCATGATTGGGTTGATTTGAAATTCATACAATATTTGGCATGTATCGTGTACCAATAACATGTTATTTTTGAATTCATTAATTAGTGGACTTCATTGTTCGAAATCTACTTTGGACTATTAAAGAGATCTAGGGACGTTCTTTTATTTTTTTATTTTTTTATTTTTTTTGCACTCGATCTAGGGACGTTCAATGGCCAATATTCATGCACGTAAGTGTGTATAAACTACTCAAAGCTGATTAGTCTACAAAGCATTGTATAAGAGGTTTGGAGGTTTTGCAGCAGATATCATTGCAGCCATAGATCAGGTAAAAAAAATGTTACCTCTGCAATTAAAACTTTGATGAAGCGTTTTATATGTAGTTATAACATGGATGTTTTCCTTTTTCAGGCGGCACAAGATGGAGTCGACATAATAAACTTATCAATCACACCAAATAGACGTCCTCCTGGTCTTGCTACGTTCTTGAACCCGATCGATATTGCATTGCTTTCAGCTGTGAAAGCCGGGATCTTTGTAGTGCAAGCAGCTGGAAACGTAGGACCAGCTCCTAAGAGCATGTCTTCTTTCAGTCCATGGATCTTTACAGTAGGAGCTACATCTCATGATAGAGTTTATGGCAACTCTATAATCCTCGGAAATAATGTCACTATTTTTGGAGTTAGGCTCGCCTGTAACTCCATTTCTTGTTTCTTGATTTCCTCCTAATGAAACTCTAAGAATCCCAATGAAACTCTAAGAGGTGCCTCCAAATTTTTCACAGATTAAGTGACAAAACAGCAAAATTTAACAAGATTTGCAAAAAAATTGCAACAAAGAAAACAAATCTTCAAGATGCAATCAGGAAAAAAGTAATATCTTTGAACAAAAACTCTAGACAAAGGAAGAGCAAAGACTCTGTTTGTAAGAGAAGTTCCTAAACTCCTAAGCAAGACAAATCATGTTACATAGATTACTAGGTGTAAAGACAATAAGAAGGCACACATGTTAAACAGTCCTACACCGCTGGTGCATCATCATCTTCATTCTAGTCGAAGTAAACCTCCCAGCCCACACCATCACCATCACTCACCGCAACTTGAATTTGCTTGTTGGGAACAAGTCTCACTTGAGGTTAAAAGTGGTTGTCAAGGCTTCCAAATCTCATTATATGAAGAAAGAGGAGAGAACAAGGAGCAATAGGACAACAAGGAGCTTTATGTTGATGTGAAAAAAGAGGAATAATCTTTAAAGTAGTATATCAGGTTTAGAGTTTAGTCCATAAAATGATGAGTTTGGTCCATTATAAAGAGTGCAACATTGGTGCATGGAATAATCTTAAAATTCTTTTTAGAAAATGATAATCCAAATTGCATTTGATATCTCATATATGGTTATATTGAACTATTGTGAAAAAATCAAGAAAAAGGCTAATAATATGAGCTATATAAAATTCATTCAAAAACTAATCTATGTTTATATTTTATTTTAGTTAAATATTAGATACACCTCACAATCTCAACGCATGATCTAAATTACTTGATAATTAACTCAATAAAATATGAACAACCAAATTATATATATCGACTCAAATTTTTGAAAACCCAAAAAGCTATTTTATTAAATGATTCATTTGATGCATAAATTAATTGGATAACATATTGGTGTATTTTGTAATTGCTTCCTTTTATTCTAGTTGTTTCATTCTACATTAATCAAAGTCTACAATTTTTGTTTTATTGCTAATCTCTAATGAAATTACATGAAGAAGAGCTCTAATCTACTCTCATAGAACAAATGTACCACCACCAAAGCTTAAATGATATATCACTTAAATGATTTTTTTTTCTTTATATATAAAATTATCACTATAATTTTAAATTTAAACTAATGTTATTGTGTTATTTTTACATCTATTTAACTGTAGTTTTGGTTTTAAGTTAATGAAATAATTTTTATCTGTAACAGTTTTTAATCTGAAATTTATTTAACCTTCTGTTTGTTAAAATTTTCCAGGAATTATGGTTACCACTTTGACTACAAACAACCTTAATGTATTGGATCTCTGTGTTGTTTTTGGGAGCTGTTGCTTTGTTTACATAGTTTCATATATCATTTCAATTTGTCTCATTTTATACCCCACACCACACAAAAAAAATCTTTCCCTTCAAACTTACAGTTCACATTTTCATTTGTTTCTTGTTCTTTACAGATAGAAATAACATTTCTGAGGTTGTATTCTAAGACAGTTCAATACATTAGCCTCTCATGGATATCTCCTGACTTTTGGAAGATTTTGAGATAATTAACTTCATATAAACCTATGGTTACACCCATAATTTTTCATATATATATAACATTAGAATCTTACTTACTTACTAAACTTTTATGTTCTGTTCTTCAGAAACTCTTTACAAGAACTCAATAAATTCCCCAAAACTGAATCCGAAGACTCACTTACCGAACCCACACGTCTGTTCACATCGTCCATTAACCTCAAAACTGAATCTTTCTCAAACCTGGATAACAACTTTGACCACGCCAACGTTGAAAATGCTCGTAACTCGGTCTCCTCGATGTTTCCATTAAGATTAGCAAGAGACGATATTGCCAAAACATGATCGCCTTTCTCGAGTTTCCTGCAGAATCTTTCTTTGATAAGAGGCGATGGCGGAATCCTATTACTCCGTCTCAGGTGTTCCCATGTCACTTCCATAACTTCTTCCTGATTACACACACACGAGAGACATTTCAGATAAGATGATAACATAAGATTTCCAATCAAATATTTCATTTTCTCTCATTTTTGTTTTTTGTTTTACCTTTCCTGCTCTGCTAGCTTCAAGAACCATTCTGAGATGGCGTTTCCCATTGAAATGGTATCCGTGACGCAACATCTCCCTATACGCATAACAGAAATCATCCCACTTTTCTTGCTGCGCGCACACGTCTAGTATCGTGTTGAACGTGTAAGTGTCTGGCAAAACTCTTGATTCGAAATCCGAACCGCTTTTTAAGTGATTTCCATCTTCTGACATCTTCTGGAAAAGTTCTCTGGCTTCTTCAAACAACCCTCCTTGTAGATAAGCTTTTAGCATGATGTTGCAAGTGACTAGGTTCGGGTTGCAGACTTCCTTCATTTGATCGAAGATGTAAGCTGCATTCTTGATGTTTCCCGAGTCCAGGCATGCTTGGATCAGACCAGTGTAAGTCACCACGAGAGGTTTATTTGCAACTCTACATATCTTCTTAAGCTGACATTGCATAGTACGATCAAAATCAGCCTATTAGATCAGAGTCTCGAATAAGCTTAACGACTACTGAGTTTACAAAATTTACCATATTAAGCCCTTCATTGCACCTTCCTGCGCTGCAAAGACAGCGAGCTAGATCATAGTAAAGAGCAGCTGATCCAACAATACCACGGCTTTCCATATCCTCAACCGTCTGTATGGCCTCATCAGTTTTACCTTCTTTCCACAGAGTATTAACAAGAACTGATCACATGCAGAGATAGTTTTTCTTCAGTGGAAATTCAAACATTAATAATTTAAAGGAAAAGGACAAAGAGTTCATAAAACACCTCTATATGCTAGGGCATTAGGGATAGAAGATTTCTGCATCTTCCTGAAGAATTCATGAACTAAATTGTATTTCTCACATGCAAGCATCACCTGCTTAGACAAAAATACAATCCCACCATTGAATTGGCGTTGATATGCAACATTAATTGTTATGAGAGAAAGAGATATTTCACCTCCATGACGAGGCCATAGGTGACAGGAGAAGGTTTTTGCCCTCGTTGCTTCAACTGTTGCAATACCCAAAATGCTCCTTCCCACTGTTTCCGTTGAACACAAGCGTTGAGCACCTGTGGTGAATAGATGCCCAGCATTGGCATTAGACGAGTCACTGAATGTCTCCGAGGACAAGTGTAGGCTATATCTATATCATTAGAATTAGACAGTTATAAATACTTACTGCATTGTAAACAACAACGTCTGGTTCAAGCCGAGGATCCCATTTTTCAAGTGTTGTTGGCTTGAACTTCTTTTTAGGTGGAGATCGCATTGTGTCAATCACATGGAAGAGTTCCTTGATATGCCCAGCTTGTCCAAGTGTGACTGCAATTGAACGGTATGCTACCATATCCGGATATGATGAAATTTGTAACTGGTGAAGAAAGTAAAATGAATAACTAAAATTATACAAAAAGCAACAAGAACACATAGAGGCATGGCACAAGGGTTTTTACCAGCATTGCGTGGAATACATTGAGAGCTTCCACAGGCCTTCTTGACTTACCAAGCACATTTAGTGCAGTCGTATAAATGATTCTGGATTCAAAATGGTAGAGAATTTGTCAGCATTACTTTTTTCACTCGACTTAAAGAAATTCTAAAGCTCTACAATAGTATTCAAACAGGTTCCTAATGTGATATATCCACAGGACCACAGCTCACTATAAGTAGAGTCGTAAAATAGTTACCTTATCTTGTTAGATTTGAAACGATCCTGCCTTTGAAGCCATTCGATGACTTGAAGAACTCGTCTCCAATTTCCTAGTTTTCCTAGAAAGTGGATCAGTCTCATTATAGTGTAATCCGTATATCTGATTTTTGCACTCCGGATCGCCTTGGAAAACAGCCACTCAGGCATATTGATGTCTGCACCATTCAACCTAGCGAAATAAACTTCCTTAACATATAACTCAGCTGAATTTGATAATAGTTTCATGAGAAATGTACTAATGTCATCTGCAGTAACACTAACCAAATCAAAATTCAATATTAATCTTCTAATTTTCTTCTCCTAGGTAATCTAAAAACTTGAACCAAAATCTAGATAATAGGTTAAAACACATACACTTTTGCTAACTTGTCGATTCTGTCTTCCATTTCGACTCGTGAAGTAGCTGGCTTATCCACTATGTCACTGGACTCATCAGAAAACCTAAAGGCAGGATTTCCCATGTCAAACAAACTATCATCATCATCATCATCTTCTTTCTTAGCACCAATTTTCCTAGTTATACTCAATTTGCTTCTTCTTAAATCATGCCTCTGGTTGGCTAATCTCTCAATTCGCCTTTCTTCAGCAAGGAGATCCAATCCATCTCCTTTGGAACCTCTCTCAATCCCTTTCGATGTATCAGAGAAAGGCTGATACCTCATCATCTCCTGCTTCGGCTTCCTTCTCCTAAAACTCTCATCTTCTGGCACAGTCACTGAAGATTCAGCACTCTTAGTCCAACTTACATCTTTTGCTGTTCTCTGAAACCGTCTATCTTCAGCAACGAGATCCAATTCATCAACTTTGGAACCTCTTTCAATCCTAACAATCTCCTGCTTCGGCTTCCTTCTCCTGGAGCTCTCATCTTCTGATTCACCACTCTTAATCCATTTCACATCTCTGGTTATCTTATGAATTCCACTTTCAGCTTTCTCTTTTCGTTTATCGCTTACCATCTCCTGCCTCGAGTATCTCCTCCTCAAAGTTTCATCTTTTGGCACACCAATCTTACTCTTCACATCTTTCACTTCGGAAGCACCACTATCATCACCATTTCCACCTCCACCTCCACCACCATCATCATCATCCTCAATTTTGAATCTTTCGAGTTTCTTCTTCTTCCGAGCTGTTTTAACTGATTCCATGACTTGCAAGTACTGATCAAAACTGGGTTGGAATTCAAAACCTCCATCAACTGAAGCTTGCAAACCAACCTCCTTCGTATTCAAATTCAAGCAAAAATTTACCTTTGTCTTCGATTTCTTCGAATTCAGACGAATGACTCGTCGGTAATGAGGAAACGCCGGTTTCCAGAAAAAATTCCGACTTTCTTCTATACACGAGGCGGTTACGAAGGCATTCGTCGAAATCATCATCGCCATTTTTGCATCTACGCTTAAGCTCTCTACTGAATTATTTTTCTGCAACTCAGAGTTTGAAATTATCAGAGGTCATCGTCGTTGAACCCTATCCGGCTTTCGTCACGTCCTACGTGGCTACAGAAATTAAACTGCTTGACGTTTCTTCTAATTAAAGTTAACGTTGCGTAGTGTTTATGTATAAAGAAACGGGATGTTTTCTTAGTGGGCTTAAGCTTCTCCTGTATAATATTTTTAGCCCTAGTTTCGATCAATTTGACACCAGTGTAGCCTTAATCTATAGGCTTGTGATTCGTTGTCATTCTAAATTGGGTTGTTACATAAGATATGTCTTTCTTCATAAGCATAAAGAAGTTAAAATTTTATAACTCTTGAGTTTGAGGATAATGGTACAATGGTACAAGTCTAGTTCTTTGTACTTTTGTCTTACATGTATATAGAAAAATACAAACTTACCTTACTACTCACTGTTGTTTTGATTCTATGTTTCATCTAATCTCTCATGGGTTTGTGCGGTTTAGGAGTTAAGACCTAATGTTCTTACATTTTGAAAGTTTCATAGTTTATGTTCAAGCATAGCTACCCAAATTTACTCTTCACAAAGTGATACTAACAAAGCAGTTAAAAGTTTGCTGAGCGGATAGTTCATTGCTTATATCAGAAATGGCCTTGGTATAGATTATAGAATCCATTATTGCTCTTGCTAAAAAGGGACTTCAACGGTTTAATAGAAGAGAAATGATGTAAAGCTAGTATAATGAGGCATGAGTCATGACTCGTGTTAATTAAAAGGTTAAAGGTTATAAAGTATAAGTTCGACCCTACTTCTTTTTATGTGGTAATAATCATTGCTTTATAGCCTTTTTTTCATCTCATGTGTTTCTAGAATAAAGCACATCTTTGAGAAGTCGTATGTTTATCAGGAAAAATGTTAAATCTTGGTTTTTTTTGTTCATATGCTAAGAGGGATGAATATTTTGGGCTTAAACTCTTAACCGGTCTAGATAAATCCATTATAAGCTGAAAATGGTCAAAGAAGAGTCACGGATGCTATTAAGGAGAAGAAAAGCGACTTCTCAAAGAATCATACCGTTGGGTAATAGACAAAACGTCACCTAAAAGATAAAAGACAAATAAAGTATTTAAAGTAGCAAAAGACTAAAACAGTTGTGTGTACAACATCAACACACAACATTTGATTAATGTAAAAACAACAAGAGTTTTGGAATTTGTTTTTCTCTTACTTTAAAAAGATTAAATATTGAATTGGCCAAAACTGAAATAAAAGAAAACAAAGATAATCACTTTTTTATATATATAGCAAGGCTAAAAAAGACGCATTATAAAGCATAAACACACTTGGAAACAATAGGAAACTACAAGTGAGAAGAAGTTAAAGTCTTCCACCGATCTTGGCATTAATTAAACATTCAGAAACCGAGAGAGCTTTTTTCTTCTTTCTTCCAACCAAAAGTACTCTCAGACCATTGTACTCTTAAACCCTCTTTAACTCTCTTTATCTCTCTTCCTCCTTCTCTGCTTCTCAGATATGCTTCTCTACTCTACTCCCATGGAGCTCTAATGGGTCTCTGCAATTTCCATTCTTTTCTTCTGAGAATTTTAGCTCAAGAATCATGAAAGAGTCTTCTCTTATGCGTTTTGTGTTTGTACTCTGTTTGGTTTCGTCTTCTGCGTTATGTTTGGCTGACTCTGACCAAAACGCTACAGATTCTTCTGCTGTTTACATTGTTACTCTCAAGGACCTTCCAGCTACTCATTCCTCTGGCTCCAAACACAGCCTTACCTCTACTTCATCCCAAATTTACAAAACATTGTATGTAGAAAAAAGCTACCTTTTTATCTCTTCAAGTTTCAATCTTTATTCAGGGTTTAATTTCATCTCTTAGAATTTCGTAAGAATCTCTGTTGAATTTTGTTCCGGGAGGCTTTATTAGTCTTTTCTCAAATCTACATGTTTCAACATAAGTTGAAATTCGTCAATTTCGGGTCCCAGATTACTTGTCGCTTGTATATTTGGTCGTTTTCTGAAAGTCGTAATGGTTATTAAAAGCTCCAAGCTGATACCTTTATGTTGTTTTGATGAATTTTGTGCTTCAAGCTGAGGCCTTTATGCACTGATTATGATTTGAATCTCTTTGTTTACACATACAGGAACCGAAGTGCTTCTATTATTAGAGTTCATGATTCGTTGCTGAGAAAAGTATTGAGAAAGGAGAATTATCTTAAGCTATACAGTTACCATTATGTCATTAATGGATTCTCCGCGGTTATTACCCAAAAACAGGTACTCACATTGTCTTAGAGACAGTATATGAATGTCTAAATGTAAGTGTTTGTGACTTTGTTCATTGAGTTGAGCTAATGAGTTTGAAAATTGGGTTTCCTTTAGGCTGATAGGCTTGCGGCTAGAGAGGAAGTGGACAATGTGGTTCTGGATTTTCCTGTTAAGAAAGCAACCACGCACACGCCACAGTTCTTAGGTTTGCCACGTGGAGCTTGGCTCCGTGATGGAGGCTCTGAGTATGCAGGGGAAGGAGTTGTTATAGGGTTTATTGATACTGGAATTGATCCCACTCATCCTAGTTTCAGTGACAAGATCCCAGGGCATTCATATACGGTGCCTCCTAGGTTTACTGGTGTCTGCGAAGTTACCGTTGGTTTCCCGCCTGGTTCTTGCAATAGGAAGCTTATTGGAGCACGCCATTTCGCTGAATCGGCTCTCAGTAGAGGAGTCTTGAATTCATCTCAGGACGATGCTTCACCATTTGATGGTGATGGACATGGCACGTAAGTGTATACACTACTCAAAGCTGATTAAGTAAGTAACCACCAAATGGTTAGTTTTGATATTGGTTGATTTGTTTAGGCACACAGCTTCTGTTGCAGCTGGGAATCATGGGATCCCGGTGGTAGTTTCCGGTCATCACCTTGGAAATGCTAGCGGCATGGCTCCTCGTGCTCAGTAAGTCAAAACCGCGAAATGATATTCGTTTTTGGAAACATTTCATGGAGAAATTTAACTGTCTAGCCTTTTCTTGTTAGTGTTGCTATCTACAAAGCATTGTATAAGAGGTTTGGAGGTTTTGCAGCAGATATCATTGCAGCCATAGATCAGGTAAAAAAAATGTTACCTCTGCAATTAAAACTTTGATGAAGCGTTTTATATGTAGTTATAACATGGATGTTTTTCTTTTTCAGGCGGCACAAGATGGAGTCGACATAATAAACTTATCAATCACACCAAATAGACGTCCTCCTGGTATCGCTACGTTCTTGAACCCGATCGATATGGCATTGCTTTCAGCTGTGAAAGCCGGGATCTTTGTAGTGCAAGCAGCTGGAAACACAGGACCAGCTCCTAAGAGCATGTCTTCCTTCAGTCCATGGATATTTACAGTAGGAGCTACATCTCATGATAGAGTTTATAGTAACTCGATAATCCTCGGAAATAATGTCACTATTTCAGGAGTTGGACTCGCATGTAAGTCCATTTCTTGTTTATAACTTAGCTTCTTCTTACTTGATTTCCTCCTAGACCTGACCCTTACTGGTTTCTTATCTTTTTATTAGCTGGTACAAGAACAACGCACAAACTTGTTCTAGCTACTCATGCGCTCCGCAATGGTACAACTGTTATGGATGCTATATATGTTGGGGAATGCCAAGATTCGAGTAGCTTTGATCAGAAGCTGGTGCAGGGAAAGATCCTTGTCTGTAGTTATACAGTCCGATTCATTCTCGGTGTCTCAACCATCAAAAAAGCCTTAATAACAGCTAAGAACTTAACAGCAGCAGGACTTGTCTTCTATATAGATCCTTCTGCCACCGGTTTTCAGATGAGTTCAACTCCAATGGATATTCCGGGAATTCTAATCTCCTCCCCTCAAGATTCTCAGGTATAATCAGAAGAATCTTGAAATGCAAAAGTAGTCTATTACACTCTTAATAAGAATGTAACTTAGCTCTTCCTATGGTCTATATGCAGGCTTTACTCCGGTACTATAATTCTTCTTTGTTGAGGGAAAATGCTTCAGGCAAAATTGTTGGGTCTGCTTCCGTTGCGAGAATTGTTGGTGGCATGAAGCCTACCTATGGCATTAGAGCTCCAAAGGTCATGTATTTCTCTGCTAGGGGACCTGACCCAGAAGATGATTCTTTTGTTGATGCTGATATACTGAAACCCAACTTAGTAGCTCCCGGTAACTCGATATGGGCTGCTTGGAGTCCTCTTGGCATTGGTACAACCGATTTTGAAGGTACAAACAACCTCATTTTCCTTATAACATTACTCATTTTATGTTTCTAGTAGTCTTCTTGAGCTATGAAGGTGGTATTTAGGTGAGCGATTCGCGATGGTATCGGGGACAAGCATGTCTGCTCCACACGTAACAGGGATTGCTGCACTCATCAAGCAGAAGTTTCCTCATTTAACTCCTGCAGCCATAGGATCCGCGCTTTCGACAACGGCCTCTCTATTAGACAGAAAGGGTGAGCGTATAATGGCGCAACGAGCTGTTTTAAACCCCGACATTAGTCAGTCCCCTGCAACACCTTTCGATATGGGTAGCGGATTCGTCAATGCAACTGCAGCTCTTGATCCTGGTTTAATTTTCGACATAGGTAAAACACTTTCTTGAACCACCAATGTTTCATATATGTTAGTACAGTTTCTTGAACTTCCATATTCTAAAGTTAATCTCTTTCTTACCTTGAGCATATGAAAAAATGAGATTTTGAACAAACCTAATTCAATGTAGGTTACAATGAATACATGAAGTTTCTCTGTGGCATCAACGGATCATCTCCAGTTGTTCTCAACTACACAGGTGAAAGCTGCTCAGCTTACAACTCCTCCCTAGCAGCCTCTGACTTGAACCTACCTTCAGTCACAATAGCTAAGCTCGTTGGTACTCGAACCGTTCTAAGATGGGTCACTAATATTGCAGCCACGGCTACAAATGAAACATATACAGTCGGGTGGACCGCACCGGACTCGGTCTCGGTTAAAGTCTCACCAGCCAAGTTTACTATTGGAAATGGTCAGACACGGGTCTTGAGTCTTGTCTTTGGAGCGATGAAGAATAATTTAACGGCGAGTTTTGGGAGAATTGGGTTGTTTGGAGACAGAGGTCACGTTGTTAACATTCCGGTGGCAGTCATTTACAAGATTGCTGTCTGAAAAGAAGGAGTTGATAGATTCTTTTGTCTTTAGGGGTTCGTTAATGTATTTTTTTTTTGTTCATTGCTTGAAAAGCTTTAGAGAGAGATGTGTAGTTTGTAAATGTGTTTGGAATTTGTTTGCGCTGATGAGGTTGATTGAATTAATCTATTTTTTGTTGTTCTTCTCCTTGAATCTTCAGCTACAATAGTCATCTGCCTATACACAGCGAAACAAAAAAAAACAAGAGATTCCAAATCCGGTGAATCAGAAAACTTCGCCGGAACAAAATCCGTCAACAAAATTTTCTTCTTTTTTTCTCACCGATGATGACAATAACGGGTTACAAGACTAACCAATCTACTAATCTCATCTGATTGATAGATTCACAAAGTAGCAAAAGGCAATCGAAGTTTGCAAAGGAAACAGAGCTTCTAACCAAACCTTAGAGGCAAATAAACATAAACCAAAGCTGTCTTAAAACCCCAACAAAAGATCGAAAGAAAAGCCAGCAACATTATCCACACCACACCAAGATTCAGAATGTCCACGTCCTCAAAGTTCCAGCGACCGTACCAACATTCTCCCCCACATCATTCTGCAAATTCTCTCCTTCATTCTCCTTCTCCACCTCCTCCCAATTTACATATCTTTCCCAACCATTCTGATTCTCTCCTTCATTCTCATCTTCATTCTCATTCTCTCCTCCATTCTGATTCTCTCCATTCTCATCTTCATTCTGATTCTCTCCTTCACTATCATCACCATTCCCACCTCCACCACCATCATCATCAGCCTCAAATTTTGAATCTTTCGAATTTCTTCTTCTTCCGAGCTGTTTTAACTGATTCCATGACTTGCAAGTACTGATCAAAACTGGGTTTGAATTCAAAACCTCCATCACCTGAAGTTTGCAAACTAACCTCCTTCGTATTCAAATTCAAGCAAAACTTTACCTTTGTCTTCGAATTCAGACGAATGACTCGTCGGCGATTAGTAAACGCCGGTTTCCAGAAAAAAATCCGACTTTCGTCTAAATACGAGGCTATCACGAAGCCATTCGTCGAAATCACCAGCGCCATTTTTGTTATTTTTTCTGCAACTCAGAGTGTTAAAATCATCACAGGTCATCGTCGTTGAACCCTATCCGGCTTTCGTCACGTCCAACGTGGCTACAGAAATTAAACTACTTGACGTTTCTTTCTAATCGAAGTTAACGTTGCGTAGTTTTATGTATAAAGAAACGGTATGTTTTCTTAGTGGGCTTTAGCTTCTCCTCTATATATTCGGCTCGAGTTTCGATCAATTTGACACCAGTGTAGCCCTTTAGCTGTAAGGCTTGTGGTTTACCCTTTTCAAAAAAAATCCTGTGTTTTGTTTTCACTCTAAATTGGTTGTTTCATAAGATACGTCTTTCTTCATAAACATAAAGAAGTTAAAATTTATAACTCTGAGTTTGAGGATAATGGTACAATGGTACAAGTCTAGTTTTTTGTACTTTTGTCTTACATGTATATAGAAAAATAGAAACTTACCTTACTCACCGTTGTTTTGATTCTATGTTTCATCTAATCTCTCATTGGTTTGTGGGTTTTAGTAGTTAAGACCTAATGTTCTTACATTTTGAAAGTTTCATAGTTTATGTTCAAGCATCGATACCCAAATTTACACTTCACAGAGTGATACTAACAAAGCAGTTCAAAGATTTTTCTGAGAGGATAATTCATTGCTTATTTCAGAAATGGTCAACGGTTAAAATAGAAGATAAATGATGTAAAGCGAGTATAATGAGTCATGACTCGTGTTAATTAAAAGGTTAAAGGTTATAAAGTATAAATTTGAGGATAATGGTACAAGTCTATTTCTTGTAATATTGTCTTACATGTATATTGTAAATTATATCCTTGATGATTTCCAATATGAAATCTGTCCAAGACCGTTTCTACAATATTTGATTCAACAATTATCTCTAATAGATTGATGAAACATTTGAACAAGGAGACATGAAGAAGAACATCATTAACCGTTATCTGCAGACATGAATCCCTTGTGCAGATGATCTTTGATCTCTTGATTTCTTCTTCCCTTAACCCTTTCCTTGAGTGAATTCTTTGATGGAAAAAAATCCTGTGTTTTCTCTTTCAATTCTCTGTCTTTTCTTGTTGTAACCCTCTTATGTTTTTCACACACTTTTCTAATCCATAACTACTTCTATTTATACTTGATGAAGAGTTATAAAGAGTTATTAATATAACACCTTTTAATTATAACTTTATATTATACATATATATATATGTATATCTTAATGAAAACTTTATTTTATCACATATTGGGTAAGGGGAGAGGGTTATCAATATACTCAATTCTAACACTCCGTAACCGAGACCGATCCATCACGGTATCGACTTTAATGTATTAGAACTATAGACTTTAATATGAGCTTGAACTTTAATTATTGAACCGTTAATACATCGGCCACATTAACGGAAATATTCTTACATATATAGAAAAATCAAAACTTTTTTTTTTTTTTTTTGGATACAAAATGTAAATTTGATATCATTTTTAAGTTGCGACAGAAGTTACAGAGATAACTTAGAAGGTAGAATGACCAGAAAACTACAGAAACAAGCGGAAGACACAAGAAAAGAGCGGATGGACCAAAGGATACAGAAATACGAAGACCTTGTGCCAAGGAAAGCATAGCCCGCTCGCCACAGAGATCCATAGTCGAAGACGCAAAGCCCTCGAGCTACCGCAACCAAGGCAGAGACACCACCAAAGCCACTGAAGCTTGAAACCCATCACCCCGGACCAACCCAAAGAGCAGCCAAAAGCCTAACCTGATCCGATACCCTCAGATACCCGAGCCTTAGCTGAAGAAGATCCTCCTCCCAAAAGACACAAACTGCAGCTACCGCAGGCCCCATAGAATAACTAACATTCTGGTGAAAAATTACAAACTTACCTTAGTCACTGTTGTTTTGATTTAGTGTTTCATCTATCTCTCATGGGTTTTAGGAGTTAAGACCTAATGTTCTTACATTTTGAAAGTTTCATAGTTTATGTTCAAGCAGCGATATCCAAATTTACTCTTTTCAGAGTAATAGTAACAAAGCAATTCAAAGTTTACTGAGCGGACAGTTCATTGCTTATTTCAGAAATGGTGTTGGTATAGAATCCATTATTGTTCTTGCTAAAAAGGGACTTCAACGGTTAAAGACAAGAGAAGTGATGTAAAGCGAGTATTATGAGTTATACTCGTGTTAATTAAAATGTAAAGGTTAAAAAGTATAACTTGGACCTACTTCTTTTTATGTGGTACTAATCATTGCTTTATAGCCTTTTTTCATCTCATGTGTTTCTAGAATAAAGCACATCTTTGAGAAGTCGTATATTTATTAGGAAACAAAGTTAAATCTTGCTTTTTTTTTTGTTCATATGCGACTGCGAGGGATGAATATTTATTAGGAAAAAATAATCAAATCCTAAGATAAGAAACTAGCTTGGCTTGGTGATGAAAAGAATGCTTAAATAATTGTTTACAAAAAAAAAAAAAGAAAAAAAAAACAGAGTTTGTCAAGCTCTTACATTATTAGAATCGTTAAAGAAAAAACATAAAACACATTATAAAGAGGCAATACTCTCAACGTGCTGGGGAGAGATAGAGACAAAACATGTGCCTTGGAGTCCATAATGGCGCCTAAAATCTTCATCGTCTCCAATTCCTTGGAGCCTAACTCTTCTGATCTATTTTCTTTCTACATTGTAGTAGAAAATATAGAAGGGTTGAACGATACTGTATGACAGAGATGTAGGGGCAAAAATGATTTCACCAGCCTTGTTGGTGCCCGGGGAAATCACATCCCTACCCATCCCCAAAGAGAAGGGAAGCACAAATGTTTGCTTGGACCAGTCTTGTTTGTTGACATCCTCAAGTATCCATAAATCAAAAGTGAGGAAAGGAACATAAGGGTGTCTTGCAATGGAAGCTAACTTCCCTTTGTATTCTATCAATATTTATTCACTCTCCCAATACACAACATCCTTAGGCGCTTTGATAAAACTTAGCCTCTCAAATCTAACATCAAAACACACAATCACCGGATTGGCTCTTTGATGCATAGATTCTTAGTTAGATGGCAATAAGGCGGGGAAGTAACCTTATTGCGTCTCCATGGAGATTCTCCTCCTCCTCCAAGTATTGTAACCTCGTACTCTACAAAAGAAATATGATTACGCACATAGGTCAATATGAAACGAGTTTATTAGAAATCTTATCAAACATATGCATTGAAAAATAAAATGACAACTAATATGAAACGAGTTTTAAGGTCCAAAACGACAAGTAATATGAAACGGAGGAAGTATACTATATACGCTGGTTTTTTTTTTTTTGTTTTCTCTGAAGATTAAGTATATTAAGAATCCACATAATACAGCCCAAAAAAGTCCAATCGATTGCATCTCGTCAAATAAGGATACTCCCTATACAATACACATTCCTAAAACAATGAGATTTGATTAAATTAATCAAAATCCAATCTTTTGATTTTTCTTTTGGTCTTCTTCTTGAATATTGAGCTGTGTTCTAATGTGGAGGTGGTGAGAGTAAAAAACAATAGTTAATTGCCCAAACAAAATGAAACAAGAAAAAAAAACTCATCTTTGTGAGTTCTCTAACCTTTGTTTATGGAATGTTTTTGTTTGATTTCAATGATACACGTTTGTTTCTTTATTTTTGCATTTCAGTCTCTTAATTTTGAATCTTTTTTTGGTTCATCTGTTCTAAATTTGAATTCCAATTTACTTGTTATAAATTCTAATAAGTTTATCTGTCACGTTGATTATAAGTTAGTGTAGAAACTTTGAGCAATTTGCTTGTAGTAATTACTTGTTCCTCACTTTCTGAATGAGATGGAGGAAGTTATATATGATTCTTTATCCCCATTTGATAAAATATGGTTACTTTCCTGGTCTCTGGATGTTAGAAAAATAGAAGAGATTTTTTTGTAAATGTAGAATCAACTTCTCCAGGATATTGGGTGTTAGTTTATGCGGCTGTTAATCTTTCATTTCGATGGACTTAAACCTAAGAGGAATATTTCCTTTTATCTAATATTGACATTAGCTTCACTGTGAATCGAAGCTAGAGATAGAGAGGAGTATGAAACGACATAGATCCATTAGAGCAAAAACAAATAAGCATCAAACTCACACTTAGAGTCACAAGTGTCTCAAGAAAAGAAGTTTAGATGATTATTTGTGGCAAGTAAAATAAAATAGATCTATTTGCTTTCAGTTTAGTTGATGATTGCTAAATTTTTTGATAATTTTTTTTCTAATCACTTCTTCTCTAGGATTATCTTAAATTCACGAGATTGTCAACATCATTTCTTCACTCACTTTTGACATTCTTATACAATATGAGTTTTACAAAAAAAATGCTCATTCTAAAAATATGAGTTTGATTTATAATAGGTAAAAATATGCAAATGCAATGCTAGTGCATAAAATAATCTGATTAAAGGATAATTAAAATTGCGTTTGATATCTCATATACATATTGGTTATATTTAATTATTTTGAAAAGAACAACAATGTGAGCCATTTTGAATGATAAAATCATTCAAAAACTAATCCATTGTGTGTATTTTAAATATAATTTGGTTTTATCTTAGTTAAATATTAGTTATACCCCACACTCTCAACACATGATCTAAATTAATTAATAATTAACTGAATAAAATATGGACAACCAAACAATTTATCGGCCCAAATTTTTGGAAAAATCAAAATGTTATATAATAAATCGTTCATCGAATCGACCATTATGAGATTTGTGCCAAGAGGAAAGCATATGAATATATACATTAGTTAGAAAGAAATAAAATAACTAATGTTTCATATTTAACTTTTAGGTAAGTTTATTAAAGAGTTAGATGTGTTTTGGGATCCAATTAAAAAGTTGGGATAACTTTGAAACATGAATTTTTGTGGGAATGTGTGGTATTAATTGCGTACTTGATTTTTGGTTTTCTTCAATTTGAAGAGCATATGAATCTAATGCAAACCGGTCGCCATTTCTTTGATTTTATCGCAAAAATTTGGATGATAACCTTGACATAAAATGTTTATGTTTATAAAAAAAAACAAGAAAATGTTTATATATTTGACCCAAAAAACTATGAAATAAAATGATAAAAAAAAAACTATGAATGCCAATTTCTATTTCGATCTATATGTAGTTGTTATCGGTTCAGTTGTTTGCTAGCTTTTTAGTCAGTTGGTTTAGTAAAACTCAAAATGGAATGACTTTAGGTTACCTGATTTAATTTGGCTGAACTATAAGATAAAATGTTTAATGAGTTAACAATTGGTTAACAATTTGGTTTTGGATTTAATTTGGTTTACAATTGGTTAACAAAGCTCTTTAGTTTGGTAAATGTCTCTCAACTGGTTCGAAAAACTCGGGAAATGTCCCTCCGATTTAGACCGGTTAGTGAACCAGCTGAGCAATCTCTTCTTTAACCTCTCAGTATCGGCGTCTTCTAGCTCTCATCTGTTTCCTTAATCCGCAAAAACCCTAAATTCTCTGCTTCGCTTCACTTTCAAGCTCAACACTTAGAGAAACATGCCTCCAAAAGCCAAAGCCAAGGACGCAGCTCCCTCAGAGAGACCTATTCTTGGCCGTTTCTCTTCTCACCTCAAGATCGGAATTGTAAATCATCTCTTCATCTCTCTCATCTTGGATTTTCAAAAAATTTTAGAATCCAAGTTGATTCATTGGTTAAGAAGAAAGAGAGCTTAGATTTGCTCATCGCAATATCTTAATCGATTAAAAGTGTCTTCTGAATTTTTTTTTTTTTTTTCCCGGGAGAGATCTATTAACCCATACAAGAGGAAATTAACCAATAGTGATGCATGAGGATATGATTTGGTTTCGTTTTTTTTTGTTAGAAGATTAATCCACTTTTAGAAACTGTTTTGATTAAGGTTGATTGTAGAATTCATGGTGGATAAAATGATGTATAGAATCATGGCTGTATAACTTCACCATGGCTTTGTTTTTGCCATCGCAGGTTGGGTTACCAAATGTTGGAAAATCTACTCTCTTCAACACTCTTACAAAGCTTTCAATTCCAGCTGAGAATTTCCCATTTTGTACCATTGAGCCTAATGAGGCTCGTGTGAATATCCCTGATGAGAGGTTTGATTGGCTTTGCCAATTGTACAAGCCTAAGAGTGAGGTAAGTTTGTAACTTTGGTTTCATGATTACACCATGAAATGAATGGACATGTTGCTCTAGCTTATTTCTGTCTGTCGTGATGTCTCAGATTCCGGCTTTCTTGGAAATTCATGACATTGCTGGGCTTGTTAGAGGTGCTCATGAAGGACAGGGGCTTGGAAACAACTTCTTGTCCCATATTCGTGCAGTTGATGGAATCTTCCATGTTTTACGTATGATTTTTCCTACACTTTTTCTCCTTGTGCTAGCTTAGATTGAGTGTGATTTTTGGTTAAATGGTGATCTGATGCTTAAATTGGATTGTTCATGCTACTTGTGCTCTATTACAACGAGAGACTGGTTAAAAACTATTGTATTTGTTTATTGATTTCTTCCTTTAGGGACATGGCAGTAGTTAGTTTTATGTTTTTCTCTCGAATGCATCTTCTGTGTATATATATTCCTGAACAACTGAGATACTTTTAATAGTTTTTGATAATAAGATATCCTAGCAATTCTATTCTGGTTAGTAACTTTTCGAATGAACATGTGCAGGTGCTTTTGAAGATTCTGATATTATTCATGTTGATGATATCGTGGATCCTGTTAGAGATCTGGAGACCATAACTGAAGAGTTGCGGCTAAAGGTAACACATTTCTTACAGATATTGACTTCTGGATCTCTGAACTTGTGAAATCCATTTTGTGTCATTTCATCCATTGCTGTTTTGGTTTCTTACTGAATTATTTGGTGCATTTTTAGGATATTGAATTCGTTGGAAAGAAGATTGAAGATGTCGAGAAGAGCATGAAGAGGAGCAATGACAAGCAGCTAAAAATAGAACTTGAGCTATTGCTAAAGGTACGCTTATGAATTCTTAACCATTCAGTCTTGTTTTTGTGAATGTTATTAGTCATTGATTACTAATTGGCTGAAAATATGATTGTAAAGGTAAAAGCTTGGCTGGAAGAAGGAAAGGATGTCCGCTTTGGGGACTGGAAAGCAGCTGATATCGAGATTTTGAACACTTTCCAATTGCTTTCCGCAAAGCCTGTTGTCTACTTGGTGAGTAATCTTGATATGTTCATCTCTTTTTGTAATCGTTTTTTTTTATCAACATAGATTCTTTTGCTTCTTTGATTTTTATTGTACAATTTTGTTTCAACAAATTTTCTCGGCTTAGGTTATGCTATGTACAGGCATGCTATCTATTTTCTGTGGCACTGTTTTGTCTGAAATTTTTAGCTTTTTCTGATCTCTATTCTTTACAAGCTTGTTTGAACCAATGTTAGAGTTATAAAGGCATGCTTTTTGGACTTTTTGTGATCATTGATTGCTCTTAAATTCGATTTACAGATTAACTTGAATGAGAGAGACTACCAGAGGAAGAAAAACAAGTTCTTGCCGAAGATTCATGCTTGGTACAGCAAAATTTTCTTCTACAGCTACTCACTTACTTCCCTTATGCTACTTCTCCAAAACTAAAACTTTATTTTATCGTTATGTAGGGTTCAAGAACATGGTGGTGATACCATGATTCCTTTCAGTGGTGTTTTCGAGAGGAGTATTGCTGATATGCTCCCAGACGAAGCAGCAAAGTATTGTGAGGAGAACAAACTTCAAAGGTTAGTAATAAAAGAATGGCATAGCTTCCTTCAAATGAATAGTTGCTCCTGAAGATTATTTCGGTTATGAATCCGTTAAAAGTGAATCTAATGGCCATTTCTGCTTCGACAGTGCTCTTCCGAGGATTATCAAAACTGGATTTTCAGCCATTAACCTCATATATTTCTTTACTGCAGGGCCTGATGAGGTATTATATTCTCACTCTACTAGTAATTTACTTGGCTTATAACACTCTTTAGTCTCTATATCTCTGAGATGTTCTTCTATACATGATTTTTGTGTAATGAGCTATTTGGTAGTGTATGGTTAGTGTAAAGTGTCAAGTAGTGCATTTGCTGGAATTTGATTGTTTTAAAAATACATTCATCACTCATATTTGTGTTTTGCAGGTGAAGTGCTGGCAAATAAGACGTCAGTCAAAGGCTCCTCAAGCTGCAGGGACCATTCATACTGATTTTGAGAGAGGATTTATCTGTGCTGAGGTTGGCTTCCTCTCGTTTCTCTTCATTCTTGGTCAAATTAGTTTTTTCCTACCCTATAATTTACAAGCCTCAGGCCTTATTCCTCCAGGTTTTGATGAATAATAATTCTGTTAAAGAGTTTCATAATCTTTCTTATGTTTCCCCTGACATAAACGATGCTTGCCTATTCTCATATTCATATTGGTGTTGATTTCCTAGTAATGATTTCGATCTATGCAACATGCGTGTAAGATATCAAAGCAGAATCCTAATGCAAACCATATATATAGTTTCATCAGTTTCACAAACAAATGAATTGCTTACCTGATTTGTCTATTTTGAAATTGGTTGTGATTTGTTCCAATGTTGTTGTTGATATAACAGGTCATGAAATTCGAGGATCTCAAGGAACTTGGCAATGAACCTGCAGTCAAGGTACTTGTCTATAACTCAACTTCTCCCATCTCTTAAGGTTTCTGGAGTAAGTATATTCTTGTCGAAGACGGCATGGTTAAATTAATCGCATGTTGATGAAAATCTCTGTGGTTCACGGAAGTGTCTAATTCACAATCTTCAAACTAATGCAGGCCGCAGGAAAATACAGACAAGAGGGGAAAACATATGTTGTTCAAGATGGAGATATCATTTTCTTCAAGTTCAATGTTTCCGGTGGTGGGAAGAAATGAGATCCACCTGTCTACCTATGCGCTCGGTATCCTCCCTGGATCTTGAAGCTTTATCCCAATTCCGAGAGAGGAACCAAACTGTATTTTCTGTTATTGAACATCGCAGTTTTTGATTCGCTTACCAAACATAAACGTATCTGTAACTCTTGTTCCTTCTTACAGTTAGCTAAGACACGTCTTTGCCTTGTGACAGAGCATTAAGCCTACTGCATCTTTCAAAACTCTTTTCAATAAGTTTTTCCCAGCTGTCTCGGAAGTTTTTAAGTGATTGTGAGTGAGATTTATTGAAATAGAGAACACATTTCTTCTGATGCAAGTGGAATGAGTTGAAGGAACTCTAACTAATCATACAAACCAGATTATGCTTAGCTTAACGAAGGAAACAAATGGAAAGAATGAGATAAAAAAAATACTTTAAAAAGCAAACTATATTTGCATTGTCATGATATTACATACTCCATTACTAAGAGCTTTCTGGGTAGAACATAAATTCATAATCAATAAAAACAAAAGAACAAAAGAATTATTTTGGAGCTGGTAAATCCATTGCTTCCTTTAAGCCAAGCTATGAAGAGTTGATCCTGTTTGGCTTTTCTCCGTTTCTGAGGAATCTTGATTGGAACAAGCTTGAAGAGTAGAGCTCTCTGGTGCTTCTTCTACCGCTTGGCTGCTCAAAAACGAGTTTTCTCCATTCTGTTTGCGGAGCCAAGCTTCATGAAGCTGCAAAACATACTCCAAATGCCATAAAACTTCCCCCATCATAGGTCTGTTCTTCCCTTCATCCGCTAAGCACTTCTCCGCTATCTCTCCATACTTCTCCAATGATTCAGGACTGTAGTTTCCCTTCAGATTTTGATCAATGATTGACTCGAGAGATCTCTGCTTTTGCCAGCTTAAAGCCCATTCCGCAAGATTGATCTGGTCTTTAGGCAAAGTTGGGTTTATCACTGCTCGAGCACAAACAGCTTCAAACAACACAACACCAAAAGAGTAAACATCTGACTTCTCTGTTAACTGTTGCCTCCTGAAGTATTCCGGATCAAGATACCCGAAACTCCCTTTCACAGCTGTACTGACATGAGTATGGTCCATAGAAGGTCCAGCTTTCGACAGCCCAAAATCAGACATCTTGGCCACAAAGTTCTCGTCTAGTAATATGTTTGTTGTCTTAACATCTCTATGAATGATTCCTCTCTCTGAGCCTGTGTGAAGGTAATGCAATCCTCGCGCGGAGCCTATACAAGCTTCAACCCGTTGCTTCCATGATAGTGGAGGAAGGTTGCTTCCAAAAAGATGGCTCCTTAGAGTTCCATTTGCCATGTACTCATAAACCAAGATCATCTCATTGTGCTCATCGCAGAACCCGATCAAAGACACAAGATGCCTATGCCTAAGTCTTGAGAGCATCACAATCTCTGTTTCGAATTCAGCAAGTCCTTGCTGAGAATGCGGGGTGGCTCGTTTTATAGCTATGAGTGTTCCATCTTCAAGCTCTCCTCTGTAGACTTTACCGAACCCTCCAACTCCAATAGCTAAACCATCATCAAAGTTCTTGGTGGCTGCACGAATCTCGGCTAGTGTAAACTTCCTACCCATTGTAGATGCCGCAAGAGTGTTCAGTCTCAGCGAGCCTACCGCTGCTTTGGCGTTTGAAGTACTGTTATTGACATGCAAGAACAGCGGGCGCCACCCGGGAGGATTGTTTTTGGACTCATTCGATTTATTTCTCCTTTTCTTGCAGAAACATACCACCAAAGTTATCAAGAACCCGAAAAAAATGATAGTTGCTATACCAGCACCAATACTAATCCAAATAATCCGCATCTTCGAGTCATCTACCGAGTGCCCAGTCGAATCAAACCTTATGAGATGAGCAAGATTCCTATTTTTGCTAAGCTTGAAAATCTCAAGACCACTCAGAAGAGCATCAGTTCCAGATGTATCAGGTCCGAGTTGAATCCAAAGAATGTTGTTCTTAGCTGAGACCGGATCGAAGTAATCAAGATAAATACCTTTGTTCTTCCCGCCCGCATGAGCAAATATATCGAAACTACCAGCAGCCGTCTTGTTGTTTATGTATATCTTGAATATCCTCTGGTTCTGCTTATCAACAACCAGCTCACAGAAATGTAGCCTGACCAAGTAATCAAAATTCGGATCCACTTCAAACTTCCAAGAGATATTGAACCGTTTCTCCAAGACTTCAGTGTTTGACATTGTTCTAGCAGTTTCATAAACAAGAAGAGGAGCAACAGGAGAATCATTAGCCAAAGCATATGTAACATTTGAGCTGTTCTTCACTTCTTCACCAGCGTTCTCAATCACCATGTAACTTGAATCTGTTTCCCATGTTCTATATAGCTCAAGATCTTGACTTGGACCAAGCTTAGGACCACCAACGTTTAGCCTATACATAGTTTCCATCCCACGTTCACCTAAACCAAGCTCCACTTCACTTCCACCAACTTTAGGAACTGATTCCTTGAAAAGCTTATTAACAACAGAAACAATCTCAATAGCATTGACAAACCCGAATGACTCTTCCTCTGGCATGAAACTTAAAACCAATTTTCCCGGTCCAATAGGTAACAGAAACTCTTTAACCAAAGAAGAGGCAGTAGCATTATGACCAGAGCTTTGCAAGATGAGATTTTTATGCGCGATTTCTCCAGCGATATTGATGTCAGACATCAGTCTTAGACCATTCGCAAAGACGCTGAAAGAAGACTCATTCACATTGTGGTTTTCAATAGGGAAAGGACTGAAATGAAGCCTAACAAAGTAATTCCCTTGCGTTATATCTTCAAATGTATAGTTTAACACAGCTTCAAAAACACGAGCAGTCTTATATATCTCAGAGAAAACAGAACTTCCTTTAGATGTAGATGCAGCATCAGTTGCATCAAATCCTTGAAGGGTCAAACTATTGTTGGGAGACAAATCTCCAACCCATGTTCTTCCATCTGCTTTGGTTGAAGTGTTTGAGCCACAATCTACAAGGAAACTCTTGAACTGAGCTTCTCCATAGCTAACAACACAAGTGAAGATTATCATCAACACACATAGAAACTTTTCCCTCAGTTTCGTCAACATAGCTCCACTCCAAGAACCCTAGAATCACTCAATAAAATCGGATCACTGCTACTCAATCTTACAAAGAGACAATGTTTCAACTACAGGTATGCAAAACCTTATCTAGCTCCTCCAGGAAACAGAAAATTTCCCAAAATGTGTGTAGTTTGCTCAATCAGAAACTTAGAGCTTTTTTAGCAAAATCTAAAAACAAACCAAAGATCTCAACTTTTTTGCTCCTCTTTTCATTTTTCACTTTTTTCAGTAATAAGCTGATAGATCTGAACACACATAACCTACCCAGAAGAAGAGTTCACAAGAAGTACAAAGAACAAAGTAAGATTCTTTCAGTGAAAAAGAACCAAAATGGAGATGAAATCAAAAGGGGAAAAGTAAAAACGAAGAAGAATAAAGATCTGGGTTCCAATAGAAGAGGGAAATTTTTGAGAGGGAAGAACCAGAAAAGCTGATAGCGTTATCTGGACAAGAAATTATGAACATGGGTTGTTTGTTGGAACAGATTGGAAAATGGAAAGAATAAAAACCTTTCTTTGAATATTTATGCTTTTTTTTTTTACAATTATATAAAAAGTAATTCTTTTTTTCTTTATTATAAAAAAATGAATCTTTGTTTGCTGCTTGTTTATTCTCTTCACCTCACCAAGAGGTCAAATACGAAGAACCAAATCATCCTTCTTCCCATTTTCTTGTCACTTTGAAACTGATAGTAATTATTATTAGTAATTAAAAATAAAATCCGTATATTTCGGAGTGTTTCTCAATAGTAATGATTAATGAACTAAGTAAAACAATTTTAACCAAAAAGGAAAAATAAACTATGTAATACAAGTGAATTTACGCTTTTCAAAATATGTTTTTTAGTGCAATTACACTTAATAATTTCTCAAGATGGCACAAAAAGTAGATTAAAATGTTTTTGAAAAGAAAAAAAATAGGAAGAAAGAGACAAAAGATAAGAGCGGTGGCAATAATAGGGAAGTGGGTCACATGCACCTGTCCGGTAGATCATCAGCACTCATTAATACCATCTACTTGAAACTTTTCTCTATATGCGCTTGCGTTGAGACATGATAAGGTTTTTATTGTCTTTTCGATATTGTTTTGGTCCGTACCGTCCCTAGAAGTACACTGCTAGGTGAAAAAAACATTTGTTCACATATCATAATCATAAAACTTGTTCCCACCCATTATTATTTTATTTTTTAACGGCTTATTTAATAATTAGATGTTACAAACTTACATTCATCTCTATTATTAAACGTATAAGATATAGTTAAATTTGGTTTGCAAGCTATACACTCGGATAATATTGCATGGACATTTGTCACATTTCCCGCGTTTGGTATTGAGATCTTTACATTTATTTTCAAAATAACTGTGGGGTCCTAATAATTAAGTTATAAATAATAGGGGGAACTAGCTAGGTGATGTAGAAGGAGCAGAAAAAGATATATGGAGAGTGGAAACCGCATGGACTAGAGTTTGATATGAGCATACCTGTTTTGTTGATCTCATCACGTTTAATCAAGTTCGTGATGATTGCTACATTTATGGTCTTTCTTGTTGGATTGATACTATGGTGTAGTGCTCAACACCAAACACCACCGCTTGAAGTTTTTTTTCTAAGAATAGATTTATATGTTTTAGGGCTTTAGGATAATGACTAATGACTCCAACAAGTTTTGAAGTTAGAAAAGATTTTGGTTTTTTTACTTTGGGTAAATATTCTTCTTTGCATGCAATCCATTATTTATTGAAGTTGGGTCTTATGTTTGGTTTTGAAGATCTTCATCGATTTGACAGATTAATTCATAAGCAAGATAACTTCTACAGGAAGTTATTCTCTTTGGGTTAGGTTTGTTACCAAAAGGGATGGACTGTTTTCATTCAAACCATAAAAAAAAGTTAAATACAAATGACAAAATATCAAAGTCATAATGAAAGAGAATACAAGTCAGATTGAAAAAAAAAGAAAAAAAAAAAGAAAAAACAAAGTGATATCATAGAAGGACATCAATGGGAGGTCTTGGTGTAGAAGCAGCAGCAACTTCATCATCATCAGATGAACCATACAACAAATTTTTCACTTCTGCTATAATAAGCTTAGTGAGCAACAAACCAGAGATCAAAGCTGCACTCATCAACATGTAAAACACAGCATCCCAACTAATCGCGGAGATGTAACCTGTAAGAACAGGTCCAATGGCTGCACCAACTGATCCTGTTCCATCTATAATAGCAGTGACTGTAGCCAAAGCCCTTGCATTGCCTTTCAGAGACTTATGAGTACCGAGATCAGCTGCAACCGCGGTTGTGATGAGAGCGTATGGTCCATTAACAAATACTCCAGCTATAAACATGAGGATGATATTGATTGTCATTGAGATATGACCATAGATTCTGTAAAGGAACAGAGCTGGTATTGTCAAGTAGATGAATCCTCCGGCTGTAATTGCTCTCCCATCAAGCTGATCAGAGAAATATCCAGCCAAGATTCCTCCAACAACACCTCCAACATCGAAGAGTGTCGATAAGTTTCCCGAAGTCTCTTGTGACAAATGCTCTCCTCCTATCTCAGTCTGGCTTACATAGAAAGGAAGCCAATAAAGGAAAGTGTAAGAAACCAATTTGGTGAAGAAGAGACAAAAGGCGAAAGGAGCAACACCGGGGATTTTCCAAGCGGCTAAGAACCCAACGGCTCTTCTATCGAATCCAGTACTCGTCCTAGAGGTGCTCAAGAAGCTTTCAGTAATGGTGTCACCAAGTCTCATTGTTGAATCAACTTCACTTCCATCTCTCTCAGATTCAACAGCAACTGGATTCACAGGCAAGAATAAGTAAACCACAATGCCAAGAAACGTAATGAGCAAAGCCGGACCAAAAAAAGACCATCCCCAGCCAAATTTCAAGAGTCCTGTAGCGATTAAAGAACCAATGATGTTCCCTAGTGATGTATGAGCACTCCAAACACCCATAATCACTCCTCTCCTCTTCTTATCAAACCAATTCCCCAAAACTGCAACCACGCAAGGCCATCCAATAGACTGAAACCACCCAGCCAAAGTCTGAATCGCTAGGAAATAGTAGAAACTATGGATATTGGCCCAAAACGCGACTCCAAAAAGAGCGGTACACACTCCTGTCCCAATCATACCTATTGTTAGAAACGTCCGTAGGTCCAAACGATCACCCAAATGACCAGCCACGAACATCCCAACCGCGTAAACAGCAAGGAAAGCCAAATCAATTTGTCCAAGCAAAGCTGTTCCATCAGGACCATCAAAAGGAGCCCATCCACCTTTGTCCGTTGCCTTGAAATGTCCTGTTGATGGCTTCGTGAGCGTTCCTTTGACGATGCTGTTAGGCTTTCTAGTTGCGTGGAAGGCGATATAAGAAATGAAGGTCAAGACAAAGACCATTGCTTGATATTGCTTGAAAGAGAGTTTGCCTGAACGTTTAAAACGTTCTAGGAAATGAATACCACTTGGTTTTGTTTCTATATAGAGGAATTCAGATGAAGTCCATGACGCCATTTCTTTAGCTTCTTCTTCTCTCGTGACCAAAACCTGAATAGAGAGATCAAGACAAAACAAAAAAGGTCAAAAGACAGAACCGAAGAGAATCATCACCTCAAGAAAATTTAAGAACAATCTTATAACATGAGAGTTTAAGAAAATATAGATTCAACACAGAATTTTCAATGACCTTTGAAATTTGAAGAGAAGAGAAAAAAATCTCTACTTCTTCTCCCCCTTGTCTCTGGTTTTTCTTAAACTTAATGGTTGGAAACTTTTGGAGAGAAAAAAACCACTACTTAATAGTTAAAGAACGTGAGAATAAGTAACATAAATTACTTAATTTGTTGTATTTTATTTGTTTGACTTTTGGCTCATATGCTTCTTCGTTTTATCATCCTCCCACTTTTTCTAGTTTAAGATTCACAACATGTATGCACATACGGTTAAACTAGAACTAACCGTGGCAGAACAATTCAAATAAAGAGCAACTAGACACAACAAATATTCGTTTGTACAAGGAATATACCATAATAAGCTTATATGGTTGATTAATCAAAGAGGAACCACGGATTGAAGAAATGTTCTTCTTAATCATAATCTCTGAAAGACCCAAAATCTTCTTTCTATCCTACAATTTTAAATTTTATTTAATTTCATTGTGACTAAGATTACCAACTCAGCATTGTAATGATTCAAACTTGGAAATATTAATGTATTTGACTTAGTGATTAGCATATCTCATGCTGTGTGTATCTCTGTCACGTGAGCTGCCTTTCGCTTTTACGGGATTGCTGTATATTAATATCATTATATATACTCGCATCACAAGAAACCAGAATATATATATATATATATATATATATATATTCAGGTCACACAATTTGAATTCATCAAAAACATCATCATGAAATTGAAAACAAACACACAAAATCATCTTCAAGTTTCCAAAACAGTGGTTTTCATGATGCTAAAAAAACATATACTACTACAGATTCCTTCAAAAAAAAAAACTACTAATGATTCAAATGAAATTATCAACACAATGAACACATTGGAGGAGAATGATTTCACAAATTGTATTGTATACATTGAGGTAGAAGTTGAAGACCAAATTGCATTGGTAATGATGCACTGGTCATAGAAGTCACCTATTCATATATTCCTAGAGAGTTCCACTTCCAAATACAATCAGATCCATGTGAAACAGCCCTTGTCACAAAATCCACAAAAGACAGTTTAAACGTTGCAATATTCTACATAAAGATTGCAATAACATTCATGAATTAAAAAAAAAAAGAAGAAGTAAAAAGTAAAAACTATAAGCCAATGGTTTCATATAAATTATGATGAAAGACAAGACTAAAAAGTCTAAAACTTGACAAGTAGACTGCAAAATCCACAAGTAATAGATCAAATGTTGCAATATTTTTGCATAGTTACATAATTTTACAGATCCACAATAATTTAACATACAAAATTGCAACGTTTTGGGAAAAAAAAACTATGACCTACCAATAAAACCTCAAGGCTCGGGAAGTTACAGTTTGAATGCCTCATTCATCTGGTGGCTACGTTCATCCATGTATTTCTTTCATCCGTCGGTCCGGTTTTGTCCAAACCGGTAGAGATTAAAGTGTTAATTTAAATAATACCGAAAACTAATACGAAAATCTCGATTCCCGGGAGAATCAAATTCGAACCCCCACTCTCTCACTCTCTCTTGTCGGACCATTCACGCATTGTTTTGGTCATTGACTTTTTTGAGTAACAACAACACAAGATCAATGAAGGAAGGTAAGTAAATAAGCGCTGCTAATTCCGTGTACTATTTCTATATTTTATCAGATCATTCCATAATCGAAATTTGTTTTTTTCTTCCTACAGAAACAAAATCATCTATAGAAGAGAAAGAAAATGGTACTGGATTCAACGTTACGATCTATTCTCAAGATATGGTGAAGGTATTGAAATGGATGAAGAAGGATGGTACTCTGTGACTCCTGAAGAAATTGCAATCAAACAAGCTGAGAGATGTGGTAATGTAGTTGTTGATTGCTTCTCAGGCGTCGGTAGTAACACTATTCAATTTGCTAAAGTGTAAAAAGCTTTTATCTCTTTCTTTAAAATAAGTATGATGATTAATGGTCTTGTGAGCTAGATGTTTTTTCTAAATATTTTTTCTTTAATTAGATGTTCTTCTGTTATTGCCATCGATATTGATCCAAAGAAGATTGCATTTGGAACGAACAATGCAAAGGCTTATGGAGTTGCTAATCGTGTAGATTTTGTCATTGGTGATTTCATCCAATTAGCTCCATCTCTCAAGGTTATCTTCTCTATTCTTTCTCTTCAGATTAAATCTGCAAAATGGCTAAACAAATCTTCTTTTATCCAGTGTCCTTTATAAATACTCTATACACAGATAATCAGAAACATTATAGTTAAAAATGCATAAGAGCAGTATTCATAATAAACTATGAAAATTAATTTATATGACTACAAAAAAATGAAAAGAAAAAAAAAAGTCTCGAATACGTTGAAAAAATAGTCACTTAATTTGTTAAGAGTTATATTTTTCGTAGATTAAAAATGACAAAGAACAACGATCACTATATACAATACAATAGTAACAAGACAATCATAAAATGTTGTTGTGTTAATATATCTAGTAGACTAGTAGATTCAAATCATTGTTCTTCTTTGGCAGGGAGATGTATTGTTTCTTTCGCCACCATGGGGAGGTCCAACGTATAGCGAAGTTGAGAGTTACAAGTTGGATATGCTCCTACCGATAAATGGGTAACATAAGATAAACCTAACTCTTACATATTAATTGATGTATATTTGTGTTCAATATGATAACGTAAAATGTTTAATTCGTTTGGAAATGTACATATATATATCTAGTAAATGAAGTTTTGTTTTGTATAGATACTCACTGTTTCAGACTGCCCTATCGATTACGCCTAATATCATCATGTTTCTACCCAAAAATGTTGATCGAGCCCAATTGGAAGAACTCACTTGGCTCTCGTCACCTCCTCTAACTCTTGAGGTACTTACTTAACCCACTCTTAATAAGAACACTACACTATGATAGAGCTCATTTATTGTAAACTTTAATAATTTTTTTTTTAATTGTGATTTCAGATAGAAGAAAACTGTGTTGGAGGCCAAATAAAAGCCCTAACAGCTTATTTTAGTTGTAATGCGGTTTAGCTGAGAAATTGGAACCATTGCCTCAAAGGAACTATCTTTCAGCATCAGGCAGAACAGAGTAACTGGCTCTTATCTATGTTCCTGCAGTTTTATAAATTTGTTGAAGAGATATTTTTATTTATTTTATTCTATTAATAATGATTCTACTTCCAAGGACACAAACATTCTATCCTACAATTTATAACCGTTTCAAACTAGTTTGCTTACATTAAGATCCTTGAAGAAAATCAAACATTTTAAAAAAAAAAACAACCCTTATAAAGAAGCAATACTTTGAACGTGTTGGGCGATAGAGACGCGCATATAGTCTATGAGTCCATAGCGGCGCCTAAACGCTTCGTCGTCATCAATTCCTTGGAGCTTAACTCTTCTGAGGTATTTTCTTGCGACATTGTAGTAGAAAATGTAGAAGCGTTGAACCTTATTGCGTGACAGAAGTTTTGGGGCAAAAATGATTTCACCAACCTTGTTGGTGCCCGGGGAAGTCATGTCTTTACCCATCCCCAAAGAGAAGGGAAGCACAAATGTTTGTTTGGACCAATCATGTTTCTTGACATCCTCTAGTATCCATAAATCAAAACTATGGAAAGAAGTATAAGGGTGTCTAGCGATGGAAGCTAACTTGCCATTGTAGTCAATGAAAATTGAGTCACTCCCCCAATACACAACACCCCTAGGCGCTTTGATAAAACTTAGCGTCTCAATATCTAACATCAAAACACATAATCACCGGATCCATTCTTAGTTTTGGGGCCCAACCACCATAGTACAAGAAACCATTGATGCATAGTCCATTGGTTACAGGGAAATAATTAAGGAGCGGTGGTAACCTGACTGCGTGACTCTCCTCCTCCAATTTTTATGAACTCATGCACTAGAAAACCAAAAATGTCAGCAGAAGACACTAGGTTCAATGCTTTGAATTGATTCTCAATAGGATCGTATCCCAAGGATGTATGCGGTCCTTTAACGGGTAAGGTAATGACTTGACCCGTGCTAGGGTTACATACAATGAATTCAGGACCAATACAACAACCGATAAAGCCATGAATGGAAGAAAAATCGGAGTTGTAAGCCATGGTCACAAAAGGTATCGTCATGTCGAGATTAGCAACAAAAGAAGAAGATTCCTCTTTCTCATACGATGAGGAGAAGATGAACAAACGCTTGGAACTATCCTTGTTGAATGCACCGTTACTGAAAGTGGTTATAAACTGCTACCTCATCGTGGAGGACATAGCGTAGTAGGAATCGACGAATCTTTGGCTTCGGATGATGGAATACCACATCTTCAACACGCGTTTGAGTTTCATAAGAGACTTTGCCGGCAATCTAGTCCTCGTTACAATCTGGCTCCTTGAGTTTCAAGGCAGCTCCCAAGCAAACCCTAGAAAGGAGTTTCTTTTGGTGGGTCTTCATAAGAAACTTGGCAGGAGATCTAGTCAGCTTTAGATAAAGAGATCGGAGCTAAGCTGCTGCAGAACCTGTCCTTGGCATCGTCCATGGCGGCTCCTGGCGAGACCCTGAATTCGATTTGGAGCTTACTTTCCAACACAATGCTAGTTTTTAGATCTCAGCCGTTTTGTTTGAGTTTTCAAATTTTTTTGTTTTTTTTTTGTCATCTCTTTTGTAATAACGAAAAACTAGAGATGGCTAACTTAAATGATGCGCCTTCTGATTCTGGTAATTTACAAAGCCATCTCATTATGGGAAATTTATTTATGGGAAATTTTCATAAAAATACACTAAATATTTATTAATTTCCATAAAAATAAATAAATTTGGTCTATATCCAAATAAATACATGAATTAGTTATTTCTTCCATTATAATACACAAATTTTTAAGCTCAAATCCATTTAACATAAAATCGTTTTTTAAAAATTGTTTTAACAAAGTAATATTTAAATAATAAATTATTTTATAAAACTAGAAAATAATTTTTACAATTCTTTTCAAATCTTAAAAAATATTTAAAATTCAAGAGTTTAAAATACTAAAATTATTAAAAAAATCAAAATATTTTTATATAGTATACCTTTTTACGAAAATTTTAATTCATTATTTAAAGTATTTGGTTTCAAAAATCTAGAGAGAACCTTGGGTGATAGAAATACAAAATATTTTTACACTTCGACTATCATCAGGAGGAGAAGAAATCGAATAGAGATATTGAAAGATGACGAAGGGAGATGGATATCAAATCCACAAGAAATGGAAAAGCTTGTCGTTGAGTATTATAGGCGCTGTTACTCTATGGAAAACGTGGAGCAAGAGGTTGAGAAGTTGCCTCAGGTGGGGTTTGTGAGGTTAACCCGTGAAGACTTGGTTGAGCTAACCAAACCGTTTTCAGCTCTGGAGGTAGAGAGTTCGATAAGGAGTATGGGACAATTTAAATCCCATGGGCCAGATGGATTTCAGCCGGGGTTTTATCAACAATATTGGGATATTGTCGGGGATTCGGTGACCAAATTTGTACTGGAGTTTTTTGAGACAAGTAGTCTACCGTATGAGACTAATTAATGATGCACTAGTGGTGCTAATTGCCAAAGTGGAGAAACCGGAGAAAATAACGCAGTTTAGACCTATTAGTCTATGTAATGTTTTGTTTAGTACGGATAATATGTTGGTTGCGCCTGTCTAGTCAAGCTTTATACCATGGAGGCTTAGTAAGGATAATATAGTAGTTGTGCAGGAGGCAGTTCATTCAATGAGACGCACAAAGGAACGGAAAGGTTGGATGCTCTTGAAGCTTGACCTGGAGAAAGCATATGATTGTATTCGTGGGGATTTTTTAGAGGACACTCTAAAGGCAGCAAGGTTACCTGAATCGTGGATTCGTTGGATTATGCACTATGTTATGGATCATTCGATGAATATCTTATAGAATGGAGAGAAAACATAACTGTTTTGACCTATGAGAGGACTTAGACAAGGAGATCCACTTTCTTCGTATTTGTTTGTAATGTGCCTAGAGAGATTATGTCATCAGATTGAGATATCTATTGATTCCAAGGAGTGAAAGCCAATTAGTTTATCACGTCGTGGTCCTAAACTGTCACATATATGCTTTGTGGATGATCTTATACTGTTTGGGGAAGCTTCAGTAGTGCAGATACGGGTTATAAGGAGAGTATTAGAGAGGTTTTGTATGGCTTCAGGAGAAAAAGTGAGTTTGGATAAGTCCAAAATAATTTTCTCTGATAATGTACATCGTGGCTTAGCAAAACTAATAAGTGATGAGAGTGAGATTAAAGCAACACAGGAGTTGGAGAAGTACTTGGGGATGCCGATATTATAGAAGCGTATTAATAAGGATACGTTTGGTGAGATATTTGAGAAGGTTTCCTCGCGGCTGTTGGGGTTGAAATGTCGTTTCCTGAGTTTTGCTGGAATGTTGACTCTTACGAAAGCAGTTATTTCATCAATTCCGGTGCATTCTATGAGTGCGATATCACTGCCAAACTAAACTTTTGACAGCTTAGACCGAGTATCGAGATCGTTTCTGTGGGGAAATACATATGAGAAAAAGAAGCAGCACATAATCGTTTGGAACATAGTTTGTGCACCAAAGATATAGGGCGGACTAGGGATTCGATCCGCAAAGGCTATGAATAAAACTTTGTTAGCCAAAGGGGGTGACGTTTACTACATGATCGAGGGATTATATGGGCTAGGGTGTTACAACACAAATATAAAGTTGGGGAGATACATGATTACTCGTGGATAGTGGCTAAGAGTAATTGGTATTCAACTTGGAGGAGTGTGGGAGTTGGATTACGAGAAATAGTGGTATTTGGGATGAGTTGGGTTCTTGAAAATGGGAGAGTAATCAAGTTTTGGAAAGATAAGTGGTTGTCGAATAAGCCACTATTGGAGATGGTACTAGGAGTTTTACCGGATGGGGAGGATATGGTTTGTGTCTGTGATGTTTGGAGAGATAGTATGGGCTGGAATCTTCAGAGAATTGAGCCGTATGTTTCTCATAACACAAGACTGGAATTGGCGGCCGTGGTTTTGGATAATGTGACAGGGGCAAGAGATAGACTATCGTGGGGAGAAACATCGGACGGAAGATTTACCGTTAAGTCGGCTTACTCGTTTTTAGCTAGAGATGACTCGTCGCGTCCGATTATGAGGAGTTTTTTTTATCGAGGATGGAGAGTAGTGGCTCCGGAACGAGTGAGAGTTTTTATTTGGTTAGCTGTGCACTAAGTAATAATGACTAATGTGAAGAGACATATACACCATCTTAGTGGTACAAGATTGTGTCAGATTTGCAAGAGTAGGGGTGAGACTATTATACATGTTCTTCGAGATTTCCCTGCACTAGTGGGAATATGGCGAAGAATAGTACCTCCGCGGAAGGTACATTCGTTTTTTTTGCAAATTCATTATTGGAATGGTTTTATGAGAACTTGGGAGATGTCAGAAAAATAGATGGGACTTCTTGGTCTACTAACTTTGTAATAGCTTTATGGTGGGGGTGGAAATGGAAGTATAGTAATTTTTGTGGTGAGAATAGGAAGTATCGTGATAGGGTGCGTTTCATTAAGAAGCTAGCTAAAGAAGTATTCAACGCACACATGATATGCGGAAGTCTACTCAATGGGGCTGCGAGAGAGGAGGACTTATTGCTTTGTTACCACCGAATGTTGGTTGGATTAAGCTAAATACGGATGGAGCTTCACATGGGAATCCCAGTCTAGTAACAACGGGGGGGGGGGGGGGGGGTTCTTCGTGATGGGGAAGGTAGATGGCGTGCATGCTTTGTCTTGAACACAGGGAGATGTTCAACGCCTCTAGCTGAGTTGTGGGGGGTCTTATACAGACTTTATACAGCCTGGGAGAAGAGTATCACACGCTTGGAGCTAGAAGTAGACTCGGAGATGGATGTTGGTTTTCTAAAGACAGGGATAAGTGATTCTCATCCAATGTCCTTCCTAGTACGTTTGTGTTATAGATTTCTTTCAAAAGGCTGGATAGTCTATATTTTGCATGTGTATAGGGAGGCTAATCTTCTAGCAGATAGATTAGCGAACCATGTGTTTTCCTTACCTTTAGGTTTTCATTTGTTTGACTCTAGACCGGATGTTGTTAATTCCATGACATGTTCGAGTGTAATTTATTTCTGTTTTCTTAATAAATTAGGAGAGACTCCCTCCTCATACCAAAAACAAACGAGGTGCAGGTCTTACATATATGGTGTGACTAACGAACTAATCAGCTCATTAACTAACTTGCTAACAACCCTTAATTAACCGTATTAACAACTATTCATTATGTAATCTCTAATAATGAAGTTGTTGCGGATAGTAGTGATGATTATGTTACTCTTTTCTTGAAAGATTTATGGAATCCATCAATGGTGTATTGGTGTTCAATTCTTAGTGTTATGATTCACAAATATAAAACAAATTGGTCTAAAACACAGAATAATCACACTAAAATTTCTGGAATCCATTAATAGTGCTAAAGTTCAAAAGATACATTACAAACTCAGTTCTCAGTGTTCGGATTCACAAAATGTCAAACAAATTGGTCAAAAACAGAGAGAATATAGCACATTGTAATTTATAGAATCCATCATTGGTGCTAAAATTTCAATAGATTTAGCACCTTAGAACCTAGAACAATTTTCTCAGATTTTATGTGCCTAAGCAGAGAGATTATATGGTTTGGGCTGGAACCTTCAATCTAAATGGTACGTAATCCCTCTTAAACAAGCTTCAATCTTGGACCCTTTCTTTGTATCTTTCACTCTTTTGATCAGTCTCCATGGGTTTCTTCAGGTTAGTTAAGCGTTGATGTATCATTGTTGTTTACGTTCTCGGATTTGGTAGTTCACTGCTCAGTTATGGCCTAGTTAAAGGGAGTTGTGGCTGCCTTCTTCCTTCCGTTGGCTTAGCATCAGCTGGGTCCTTTGGTGTTCAGTGGCTCACATCGAGGTTGCTCCTTCTCCCTCCTCTAGCTTCTCAGATGTGGTGCGCCTTGGGTCCCTATTTGTTTTGCTCATCCTACTCTCGGGTACGTTGGGTTCTCTTCTTCAGCTCTTTGCTAAGGTCCACTTTGGTCATGCTTCGTACCATGGATGCTTTTGTGTGTGTTAGAGTTTTGAGACTGTTGGAAGTCATGTATTGCCTTGTTACTTTGCTTGTTTTGTCTAGAGGTTCGGCTGTGTGTGGTGGTTTGTTTGCTGTCTTTGGATTGGGAGAGTTGATTGGGTTATGAGGTTTTGATCATCTGTTGGTCTCGGTGCTTTGCTTGGCTGGCCTCTCATCGCTCCATCAAAATTCCATGCCTGCCTTGACATTCTATAGCCAACCCTTTCTTCGATGGTAATGAACCTCCATCTCATCCGGCTTTTCAACACTTCTCAAGCTTGGTAATTGTCAACTTCGATCTCCTTTCTTCTATTGGCTTGCTTGGTGCTTTGCTCAGCCTTTGGTGTGCGTTGTTGCTTCTCCCTTTCATTCGTGGTCGGATGGAGGTTGTGTGTTTCTCGGTTAGCCCTCTTTCTAGGTTGGCTATCTATCGGCATTGTGTTTGTGAATATTTTAAGAGAGTATCGTTAGTCACTTCTCCTCCTATGCCATCATCCGTTGGTTGTTTGTGTGATCTTTCGGCCCTCCATGGTGCTTGTGTTCTTGTCATTGAGTTAAACCATATCCTTTTAGTATCATTTTTATTCATTCGTCTAATGTTGCTCTAATGTTGTATATTTCCATGTTGTAACACTTCCCCAAGTTTTTAATTGAATATCCTTTATCAAGAAAAAAAAAACTTAACAATAATTAGAGATAAACTGTACTTTCGATAATTAGAGGATTAAATAACTGTAATTAATTGGAACCAAATAATACCGAAACCGATCGAGAATCGAGTGTTAATCCAAATAATACCGAAACAATGATTCGATATCGGGGAGAACCGAACCGGCTCTTTTCTCTTGGCGTTAAACACGAGTTGACTCTTTGACTCACGAGTCACACAACACGAACTCACTCCATGAAGGGCAAGAAACGATCGCGCTTCAAGAAAGGTTTCTCTAATTGTTTGAATTATTTGCTTCCTCTGAATTAAAAAAAAAAAACCTAATTCGTCTCCTTATCTCTTGTTTTTCGTTTCCTACAGCTACAGTAACAGGGATCAAATCATCGATAAAGAAAGCAAAGAGTACGAATCCTAAGATCAACAAGTACTGGATTCAACGTTACGATCTATTCTCAAGATATGACCAAGGCATCGAATTGGATGAAGAAGGATGGTACTCTGTGACTCCTGAAGAAATTGCAATCAAACAAGCTGAGAGATGTCGTGGTAAAGTAGTTATTGATTGCTTCTCAGGCGTTGGTGGTAACACTATTCAATTTGCTAAAGTGTAAAAAGCTTTTATCTTTTTTTTTTTTTCTCAAAAACAAGAGAACAAGTATTATTATTATTGGTTGTGAGATGTTTTCTAAACCAATTTTTTTTTGAATAGATGTTCTTCTGTTGTTGCTATCGACATTGATCCGTTGAAAGTTGAATTAGCAATGAACAATGCTAAGGTTTATGGAGTTGATAATCGTGTAGATTTTGTTATTGGTGATTTCATTCAGTTAGCTCCATCTCTCAAAGTAATCTCTTTTCTATCAGTTTTATATGTAATCTTTTGACCCTTTTGTTGTTGTGTTAATATCTACTAGATTCTAATCATTTTTGGTGTTAGGGAGATGTATTGTTCCTTTCACCACCTTGGGGAGGACCAATGTATAACAAAGTTGAGAGTTACAAGATGGATATGCTCCTACCCAGAGATGGGTAACATAAGATCATTTTAACTTTTATACATGTTGGTGTAGATTTATGTTCAATATATTTATGGAATTTTGGTTTTTTTTTGTAGGTACTCGTTGTTTCAGATTGCACAGTCCATTACACCTAACATCATAATGTTTCTACCGCGAAATGTTGATTTAGCTCAAGTGGAAGAACTCGCTTGGCTCTCGTCGCCTCCTCTAACTCTTGAGGTACTTACTTAACACAGTGTCAAGAAGAACACTAGGAAGAGCTAATTTATTGCAAACTCTTTACTTGACAATTTTCATTTGCTGTGATTTTTCAGATAGAAGAAAACTTTGTTGGAGGCAGAATGAAAGCCATAACAGCTTATTTTAGCTGCAATGAAGTTTAGTTGAGAAATTGGAACCATTGCCTCAAAGGCATTATCTTTTTGCATTAACAAATAGAGAAATTGACTCTTACAACTTTGTTATTTCTTGAAGAGATGTTTTTTTTTTTGTAGTTCTGATTCTTCTTCCAACAATGACACAAAACTGTCATTCGAATTTTAAGTTGTCTTTTTATCTAGTTTTTAGTTTACTTATGAGTTATGAAAAAACTAGAACCATAGAAAAGGAATAACAAGATGAGGATGATTCAGAGGATGAGTCTTCCAGAATAGAAGAGGAACTACAAGAGGAGGAGCAAAGGGTTTAGTTCCTTTTGAGAATGCAAGGATAGATGAGGTCAACGTCTCAAGCTCCTAGAGGATTTGATTCCATCATTGAACTTCCAGCCGTGAGGGTCCTTCCAAAACTGGTATTGCAGGCTATCAAAATCCTGCTGCTGCTGCTGCGGGTTATGCAAGAAGAGAAGCAAATGGTACTAGAATCCACCAATCCTATGAATGAAAATCCAATTCTCGATGTCAAATGGTTTTCCCGTTGTTTAACTTGCGTTTTTAGCTTTGATGTGTTTTGTGGCTATGCCTAGTGGTGGTCTTGTCATAGTGTGGTGGTCTTGTGCTTTTTTGCACCTCTGGCACAGGATATAAAATGCTTTCATAATCTTTGATTTGGAAGAAATTAATTCACTAAATTTAACTGAAACAACGAATGTAAAATATATATTTGTCAATGATTAGAAAAAGATTCAACATACTAATTTTGATAAGTATCTTTTTCAAATAACAAATAAAAAAGCATTCACGAAAATGACTATTTGTTGAAATGTGTATCGACTCTCAAATATTTGCTCATGAAAAGAAATAAAATTTTATTAGATATTTTTCCAACTGTTTTCCCATCGTCGTTGATAAACCCCTTAAAATAATCCTCAGATGAAGAAAATTGAAAATTGAGTAATCCGAATTCGGCAATTCCCAGCCTTGATCTCCTCGATCCAAAGGAACTAATTTTTGGAAAACCCATTTCTACATCTTCATTGATCTCATCTGGGTTGCTGTTATTGGTGAATGAGGAATCCTCATAGCAATGGAAACCTTCCTGCTTCCCAAGGAGAAACGACGGAGGAGAACGGCTTCGGAGATGGCGTCATCTTGGGTCTTGACGGTGGCGCCACCTCTACTGTCTGCGTTTGCGTCCCATTTTACCCGTTCGGTGATCTTTTTCCGGAGCCTCTTCCGATCCTCGGTCGTGCCGTCGCCGGCTGCACCAATCGCAACAGCGTAGGAGGTTCCTTCATATCTTCGTCTCCTCAATTTTGAATTCTTCTTCTTCAGATTTTGGCGATAATTTTAGCTCTGGGAAATAGATATTTTCGGTAGATTGTGATTCTGAATGAATGTTTGACTTTGATAATCTTAATTAACAAAGTTCTGCTGCAATGTAGTATTTGTCTTAGCTGATTCAGGAATTGGAATTGGATTTGATCTTAGCTGAACATATAAGTATTTTATGTGTTCTCTAGCTGTGTGGAATGTGGACAAATAGTTATCAATTTTAATCTATCTCGTGTGTGCGGTATTGGTTTTGCTTGCAGCATATATTTGGCTTTAGCTGTGGCACCTTTTGGATCTTTCTACCCTGTTAAAGTCACCTTTCAATGTGCGTCGTGTATGCAGAAACTACAGCGAGGGATTCACTAGAGCAAGTGATATCCGAGGCACTTGCAGAATCGGGTTCGGATAAATCAGATGTTCGCGGTGTATGCTTAGGTGTTTCAGGTGTTAATCATCCCTCAGACCAACAAAAGATAGAAAATTGGATAAGGTGGTAGTCATGTCAAGTGTAGATCAAGGTGTAGGAGTTTTCAGTGTTAAATCATCTCTATTCACCCTCTTTCTCATACTGTTTTGCAGGGATATGTTCCCTAGTCATGTCAAGGTATATGTTCAGAATGATGCTATTGTGGCTTTAGCTAGTGGAACCATGGGAAAGCTCCATGGCTGTGTTCTAATCGCCGGTACAGGATGTATAGCCTATGGCTTTGATGAAGCTGGCAAGGAGGCTAGGGCATCTGGTGGTGGACCAATCTTAGGTGATTGGGGAAGGTATTATTCTTTCCATGCTGTGGTCTATGCTTTCACATCCTCCTGAGTGGGGTTTGTTTTATCATTGCTAGAGAGAAATTAGTTTTAAATTTTACCTCTTATAAGATTTCAAAGATGCATGAGTCAAAATTATGATCGCAGCTTTAGACTTTGTCATCACATATGTGTTGGAAATACACTTAAAATATATAGAGAGATTCCTTAATCGATAATTGTGTGAATGATGGTGTGATTATTTACAGTGGCTATGGAATTTCTGCACAGGCCTTAACAGCGGTGATTAGAGCTCATGATGGTCGTGGCCCTCCAACGATGCTTACAAGTACCATCTTAAAAGCACTGGGACTTTCCTCTCCAGACGAACTCATCGGGTACCTTGTTTTCCAAACTAATGACTCGGTCTCAAAACATATTGCTATTAAAAATTTCTTGGTAGCCATCCCTGCATTCAGAACTCTTCAGACATGAAGAGAAGTACTCCCTTTTTATATTATCTCATAGGACAAAAACCCCAACACCACATCAATACGCTAGTCTAATGTTTATGGATGTAGGTGGACTTATGCTGATCCATCTTGGGCACGTATCGCTGCTCTTGTTCCTCAAGTAGTAGCTTGTGCAGAAGCTGGTGATGAAATTTCAGATAAGATCCTGGTTGATGCAGCTGAGGATTTAGCTCTTAGTGTGAAAGCTGTTGTACAGAGACTTGGTTTATGTGGCAAAGGTGGATTTCACATATTCAACGGGCTCTGTTTTATCCTTTTTGCACCACCTGGTTCCTTATAGTGTCAGATTTTTCTTGTTACAGATGGGAAAGCGTCTTTCCCGGTTGTAATGGTGGGTGGAGTCCTAAACGCAAATCAGAAATGGGACATTGGAAAAGAAGTCTCAAAGCGCATTAACAGATACTTTCCCGGGGCTCAAACTATCATACCAAAGGTTGAGCAGCCTACCTCTCATTCGTTGTATCTCTCTGCCAACGACTGAATAAGTATATACTGATATGTATCTTCAGGTAGAGCCAGCTGTTGGAGCAGCATTGTTGGCCATGAACTTCTTAACAAGTTACCAAGAGAATCATCAGGTCACATGAAGTTGTAGTATTGAAAATCAATGTTTCTTGAATCTTTACACATGCCATAGTGATATATCTTTTTTTCTTTTACTGTGGTACATTTGTACAATAGAATATAAGAATCTCGTTGTCAAATTCCAATTCTTGCTACTGATAATCTTTGGTTACTAAACATTCCTACTCAACAAGAAGAGACAAACTTGATAGAAGATGTTAATTTGTACAACAGAAATGCAATGAAACTTGATCATATGATATTTGGTCAATGTACTGGTTATATACACTGTTCATAACAAACTATTAATTAACTAAATCCGATGTATAAACCAAAACCAGATTTGATCTGTTTGGTTTGGTTATGCTCTCTGTATAAAAAGGGCAGTAATGGTTTGGTGATGGAACTAGAAACAAAGAAAAATTGATCATAGAACGGTTTTAGAATGTAGATGATCAGAGAGAGCTAGTCAGGGTTTGGAAATGAGACATAACTTCTCTTCGAACTTCATCTCTTTTCACTTTCCCAGTTGTTGCCAACGGAAACTGCTTCTCCCATCGGACAAACCTCTTCGGAATCTTAAACCTGTCCAACAAGTTCATACATTTCGTGAAAACTAAGTATATATATAAAAGACAAAAATTCAAAACATTTGCTTCGTTTAGAAATTGTTTTTTCAAGATTTTTTACCCGGTTAGATTTTGTGTTCTACAATGATGCTTGAGTGTCTCACTTGACAATTTGAAACCTCGGTTGCGGTTTTCGAAATCAGACCATATCCAATTCTCTTTTAAACGAACACAAGCTACAACCATCTCCCCAAGACGAACATCAATGATGCCTATAACCACTGCAGAGATAATCCCAGTATGCTTTAACAGAACAGCTTCGACCTGCGCAAATTAATGGATTCAGTACATGTCAAGATGCACACAACTTAAGGCTAATGTCGACATGTTTCTTGTGTTAAAAGCTAACCTCTTCGGGGTAAACGTTCTCGCCTCCAGTTTTGATGCGGCCATTGGACCGACCCATAAGCCATAAGTTACCAAACTCATCAAAGGCCCCGATATCACCTGTGTCAAGCCAAGCTTCATTGCTGCTGGATTCTGATATTGCAACATTTTCTTGAACTAATTGATGTCCCCAATATCCACGCATTGTGTGTGGTCCACGAGTTAGAATTTTCCCGACCCTCGATGAATTTTTGTCGAGCTTAACCAATAGTTCGATATGAGGCGCAGGCTTACCAACATATATGCCTTGCTTTGGTTGATTATTCAAAGGATATGTTGCTTTATAAGACTCTTGTGTTGGATCATGGAGAGTCATGAAGGTCAAGGAAGAGCACGCCTCTGTCATCCCTTTAAACCAAATCAAAATTGCATAGAGTTTAGTGTCAAAAGATTAGAGACAATGGTTCATTTCAAAAGCGAAATGACAATGACTCACCGTATGCTGAAAGTATTTTCGCTCTTGGGAAGATTTTTGCAGCATCTTTCAGGAGTTCGCTTGATAAAGATCCGCCTCCGTTTAGTATCTTTCTCACACTGTGGGTTTGAGCTCCATTTTTCATCGTCCTTGGGTAAAAAGGTTCAGCTTATCAATGGTTTTAAAGGCTGATATTTACTCCTCATAAGGAATTTTGATCATTTCTCTTTTTACCTGTTGACACAAATTAGATCAGCCATCATAGCTGGGACAGTGATGAAGCAAGTCACACGGTGTTGTTCCATAACTTGAAGAGCTGTTTCAGCATCATACTTAGGGAGTAGAATATGACAAGCCCCAACCATTAGCATGGCCATGGCTGATGACAGACCGCCGATATGAACTAATGGTGATGTATGCAAATACACCTGCGGAAAAAACGATCGCACGATGACCAGAGAAATTTAAGAGGCTCTTTACTTATGGAAGCATTTAGCACTATAGAGTTCAATCAGTTCACTGAGGACAGATAGATAAGTGGAGATAAAAAGGCGTACATCATCCTCACCATAGCCAACAATAGCAATCTTAGCTAAAGACTGTGTGATGAAAGCCATGTGGCTTATCGTCACACCCTTGGGTCTTCCCGTTGTACCTATTCCCAAGAAGAAACAAAAAGAGTTCAACTAAGCTGAGGGTTATTATGGAAAAAGCAGCAGGAAGCAGAATTAAACATGTTGTACCTGAAGTGAAGCATATCACAACAGCATCATTAGGAGCCCAAGCATATGTCGCTAAGGAAGGCGCCATTTCATGTTGTTTAAGCATTTCAGTTGTCAAAACTGCCAGGTAACAAGATAACTTAGATCACAATTTACATCTCTTAACCATTGAGTTTAAAGGTTTATCAAATCATACACTGATTATGTTCATTAGCAAATTCTGTAGAGGTAGACTCCATCAACACAAACCATTTCAGCGAAGGTATATCTCCATTATTCTGAACATCAATGCACCACGAGACACAAGTCTCATCGGTAACCAAAAGCACAGGTTCAACTAACAGCATTGCCATTTTTGCTTCTTTCAAGCTCTGCCCTTTCACATCAAGAACATAAAAATATGCGTCAAGAACTTTCTTTTACTCATACAAATCTACTAAAATGATGTAACAAGAAGAAATCTGAAATGATTCTGGCTGATCATCACAGCATTTCAAAAAAGCGTGGACTTAAGAAACTGATACTGACCCATCTGTAATTCAAAGGAGTAGCTATTCCTCCAACCAATGCAACAGCCAATAATCACTCCAAGAAAAAATCACTGAAGCCACAAAAACAAACAAAAATACCAAAAACTTCAATGGTTTGCTTAAAAAACCCAAAATTGGCGGTCAATGCAAAGAAACCAAATTGGAATTCTAGTAGATGAAATGCGCATTCGACCTATTAAGAGCAGCAATAGAGACGACGTCACCATTACAGAGGCCGAGACGAATCATTCCGGCGGCGAGGCTCAGTACACCGTCAACGAATTCCTGGCCCGTGCGCTTCTGGTTGCCGTAGACTGTAACAACGACGTTCCGTTTGATGGTGGCTAGCTGAGTCAAACACTGACATATGTGAGGCCGGGAGTAATTAGCCATTCCGGAGAAGGGTAAGTCCGGAAATGCAATGTTTTGAAGAGGAGGGAATTCGTGTTCTTCTATTGATGACGTGGCAGTACATGTCACCGCATCGACGACATCTCCTTATCATCTCTGTAAGAGAAATCTACCGTTTGGATTTAGTATTTATTTGGGCCTGGCTCAATAAAATTGGGCTTTAGTGTTAGATTGATAAATATTTTTGAGATTTGACTCTTCTATAAGAGATTAAGCGGGGTCTCTAATTTAAATTCTTTCGATTATAGCTTTCAAATATTCTTCTTTGCTTTTTAACTTTTAAAACCTTGGATACCACTCAACTCAACTATACAAATTCTAGTTTCTTGTTATTTAACCTTTTTTACGCCATTTAACTACAAAATCCATGTCAAAAATATATAGTCTAGCAATATTTAGTGAAACTCGAAAAATAAAAACAAAAAATCTCTAGTCGTTACATTACAACAAAGAAATGAGCAATGGGATATTTATGTTCTAAATTTTTGTTAGAATCCCCGTAAATTTAGGACCAATCTCCGACAAAGAAATTCACGAGAATTATTTTTAACAAATTCAGACAAAACACGAGTGTCGAGAGAGACTGTTCCTAGCCAACGTGGAATAAATAAAGGAATGTTTGTAGTGGCAATGTAAGAGACGACAGCGTTTTTATTTGTTTCATTTGGATCATAATACTGCACAAATCATAAAAGGTGTTTTATTCACGGGAATGAAAAACCTTAAACGGCTCCGTTTCGTCTAGTTTGGATTCTCATATAAAGCCATTCCTTCACTAGATGGACTTGTAACTCAAACAAAAACTCTCCATATCACATAAAAAAAAATGGCTGCACAAAGAATCAGTGAGTTTCCACCGTTGATTTCAATCATGATCATGTTCATAATCCTAGAATCAGCAACCATAAATGCTAGAGAATTACGACCGTCCGATCACGGCCTTGAGTACTACTACGAACCAGACGAGTCTTCATCGGAGATGACGTCATTCTTCGGACCTCCTTCTTCAAATGAGGTGACGTCGACCACATCGTCATCACCGTCAAGTTCGACGACATTGCCTAGTGCGGTGAAATCCCCAATGACGACGACGTCATCAAAAGGTCGTGGTGATGATCACGTGATGAAACACGTGCTAGTTGTGGGCAGCTTGGTGTGTGCACTCTCCGGCGTCGCTTTGATGATCGCTTCTGCTCTCATTTACTTTTTTGGTTACCCGACAAAACAAAAGTCTTCTGATAATTGTGATCCGATTCATAACAACAATACCATGTAGAATAGTTATTTTTTTCTATAATTTTCTGAATTGATTCAAGAAAATAAAAATGTTGTCTTATGAATATCATTATTGTAAGAAAAACATATACAGTACCGTATTAATCTTTTTGGTTATTAATATTGATTATGTTTGGTCTTGTTCGGTTTAGAGAAGAGAAAACAAAAATTATGAAATGAAATTATTCAAATTGGTTTGGTTTTTTTGCCAGGGGCTTATTAGGAAAAGTATAATTAAAAAGCTTAGAAATAAAAATTAATTAATATCATCAAGTCGTATAGCGTCAGTTGGAGGAGTCCAAAAGAGAAGAGAAAGGAGAAGCTTGGCCTTTGAGGAGGTTCAAAGGATCGTGTAGCTTACTGTATTTAACACCTTACTTCATCATCTTCCTCAATCGATTATAGTTCCTTCCAGTATTTGATTTTGCTTCAATCAGATTCCGACGTTATTGATCATCATCCTCTCTCCGATCGATAACTATGTCTCACGCTGCTGTTTCTCAGGTCAGATCCTCTCATTTTTTCTTGTTTTTTTAGTCAACGATTGGTTTTTAACTCTTTCTCCTGGTGATTATGGATGGAGATTGTTGAATCCTCTGTTTGTTTAGGGTTTTGATTGGGGTTAATGTTCCCTTTGTCTGTTTTCGGAGAAAACGAGGGAAAATTTTTGAATTTATTTTGTGATCTTTGATCTGTGTTTAGGCTTGTGTTTTCCTTGATTAACGATTCTGCTTTAGTGATTTCGTATTTGAGTTTGCGGGAAAATTAGCATTGAAAGAGACTTCACTCTCCATCTTCCGATTTTCTCGGGAAAAAGTTATAAAAAAAATTCGATTCATTTCTTATCAGAAAGAGAGTTTTTTTTTTAATCCGATTGATTTTGAATTTCTCTACAGGCTGCTGCTATCCCAGTTTCAATTGGAAACGAACGTTCTCTTAGAAGATCCGTCTTCAAGGTGATGCATCCAAATCTCTCCTATGAGCTGTGTTTGTAAACATAATCTTGGATTCAGATTGTCTTCTTCATGAGATTGTGTTTACGTGTTTCAATTCATCTGAGTTTGATCTTAAAACCATTTTTTCATTCTGTAGCAGACCAATAGCATAAGTTTCAACAGTAAGTCATGGTCATCTTCATTAGCATTGAACCAGAGAACAACAAACATAAGGGATGCACAACGGTACACAAACACTACAATATGCATGTCTGTTCAACAAACAAGTAGTTCCAAGGTTACTGTATCTCCTATAGAGTTGGAAGACCCCAAGGATCCTCCTTTGAACTTATACAAACCCAAGGCATCTTACACAGCTAAGATTGTCTCTGTGGAGCGAGTCGTGGGACCAAAAGCCCCTGGAGAAACTTGTCATATCGTCATTGATCATGACGGTAACCTTCCTTATTGGGAAGGACAGAGTTATGGTGTCATTCCTCCTGTAAGTCATGTTATATGGTTTCATTGTCTTCAAATTGTTACCACCATTCTTAATCTTTTAAGGCTGTTAATGAACTGGATCTTGTGTGTTTAGGGTGAGAACCCGAAGAAACCGGGAGCGCCACACAATGTGCGCCTTTACTCGATTGCATCAACGAGGTATGGAGATTTCTTTGATGGTAAAACAGCGAGTTTGTGTGTGCGCAGAGCTGTTTATTACGATCCCGAGACTGGAAAAGAAGATCCTTCAAAGAATGGAGTCTGCAGCAACTTCTTATGTGATTCAAAGCCCGGAGACAAGATTCAGATTACCGGTATGTAAACTAAATACTCAACACATACATAAAGACCCCTTGGAATAAGAGTTTATGATACTTTTTGAAACCAGGTCCATCGGGGAAGGTAATGCTATTAACCGAGAGTGATCCAAACGCGACACACATAATGATAGCCACGGGAACAGGAGTGGCTCCTTACAGAGGCTACCTACGTCGACTGTTCATGGAAAACGTCCCAAACTACAAGTTTGGTGGCTTGGCTTGGCTCTTTTTAGGTGTGGCCAACACTGATAGCCTTCTTTATGATGATGAGTTTACCAAGTACTTAAAGGACCATCCAGAGAACTTTAGGTTCGATAAGGCATTGAGCAGAGAGGAGAAGAACAAGAAAGGTGGAAAGATGTATGTTCAGGACAAGATTGAGGAGTATAGTGATGAGATCTTCAAGCTTTTGGACAATGGAGCTCATATTTACTTCTGTGGGCTTAAAGGAATGATGCCTGGGATTCAAGAT